>JBBBDQ010000159.1:0-555000 GCA_037127315.1 Ascarosepion bandense | reverse complement strand
CAGGGAAGCTACATCACGCAGGTGAGAGAGTGGCTGCAGCCGAGCTGCCAAGTCGGTATCGATCATATTACAAATTCTCCGTTGAAAATTGTCAAAAACCCCGAGGTGAATAGCAGGGGCACCTGACCAGATGTAGCAGCAGTATTCAATACACGGGCGGATGGTAGATATGTGCAGAATGGATTCAGACGGGAAAAACTTCCTGGCTCTTCACAGTGAACCGACCTTCGTAGCAGCGGATTTAGCTATGGATTCAATATAGTCATTCCACTTGAGGTCTGCTGAGAGTATTAGACCAAGCATACGCAGTGTTTTGCCATCAGCGATTGTCTATGACGGTTAATAGTTAGCAGCTTCGTTTTGGAAGATCTGACTAAAACAAGGTAAGACTTTCTGTGGCTTGATCAGACTGGTACGCATTGATCATATGCCAGACGACATTCCACCCCACAAGGAGAGTCCATTGGTAATTACAAGTTCATTGTAATATTCGCAAATCTTTCATGGAATATGTTAATAACATTTGTTATTTGCTATATAGACAATCACCGGTCATCCATTTCAATGTGATGAACACAATGTTTTCTTTGGAGTTGACAGTTGCAGCACCACGTCCAGACCTTGGGTAATATTCAAAGCTTTCCCTTCCCCTTCTATATTTATCTGCCCAACTTTTGCACTGTTCATAAAGCTGGAGTGTTACCCACTACTGTACCAACCATGTTAGCAATAATGTCCGTGAAGACCAAACATTTTTTTCTCTGGATACATGATCGCACCATGCTTTCAAATTTTCTGCATTTATAAGAAAAGGCTCTAGTAGTTAATTGTGAAGTATTTTGAAAAAAATAAAGTAAACAAGTAGTAGAAAAATATTACTGGTAGAGCTGAAGGAGACTACCACTACCTTTAATTTTTTTTTTAATCATTTCACCCCGGGCAAGCCGTAAATGCCACTGATGTGCGGGGGACTACATAACTGAAAGGAAATTAATTAGAGGAGAGAGAAGAGGATTAAAAATCAATTAGAAAGAAGCAATAGAAAGATGAAAATGCAGGTGTGATGATAGTTGCAAGGGAGGAGAGAAAGGGAAGGATATACGGGGTGGGGGAAGGGCTAGAGTCAAGTGGTTAGTAGATGAGTATTGACATTGCATTTAAATTCCTGGAGGTTGTAGCCGTCAGGAAAGCAAGAATATGGGAGCGAGTTCCACAGTGTGAGAGAAGAAGCTGCAGGAGTAGAATTGTCGTCTGCATTTGGCTAACCTAAATGTGAATGGGTGGGACCTAGTTGCCATTCTGGTTGCACGAGTAAACACCTGTTGAGGAGGCACCAATGACTTAAGTTCGTCTGAGCAGAAGCCATGAAAATACTTATAGAACAGACAAAGGGAGGCCACATTTCGTCGGTGAGGAAGTGGCAGTTATCGAGCCGCCAAGTCAGCACCTATCACGTTATTAACTCTCCTTTGGAGCCTGTCTAGAACACTGAGGTGAGCGGCAGGAGCGCCTGACCCTAAATGGCAGCGGTACTCCATGCAGGGTCGAATGGTAGACTTGTATGTATGCAGGATGGATTCAGGTGGAAAGAACGTCCTGGATCGACACAGTGACCCCATCTTCTTAGCAGTGGATTTAGCTATGGATTCGATGTAGCGGTTCCATTTGAGATCAGAAGAGAGGGTAAGGCCGAGGAGGCGCCGTGTATTGCACTCAGGGAGAACCGCTTGGTCCATGCTTATGGGAGGCAGGAGAGGTTGCCTGTGATGGTTGTCAGAAAACAACTTGGTCTTGGACGCAATGAAGTTGACAAGCCACTTCTTGCCCCAATTCACCACAGAGTGTAGATCCCGTTCAAGGTCAGCAGCGAGATTATGTCTGTCCGCCATGCCAGGTTTCTTACTCGTGCGGGAGTATATTGTGGAGTATATTGTGGTGTCATCTGCGTAGATGCCTACTTGGGATTTGATCTCATCTGGGAGGTCGTTGATGAAAATAAGGAAGAGCAGGGGCTCAGCTTTTCATAAAACCTTATAGTAAATCGATCCTGTCCAATTAACGTTTTTGCTTGCGCATATTCAACAACTGAATCCTTTGCTAAATTTTTTATTGAAGCCATTCTTGGTGTTTCTAAGGAAGATGCCATCGAAAGACCTAAACAAACTTGAAAATGACAAAAACAAGAGCAACGACTCGTCCAAAAGAAAAAAAAGCGACCCCAACGCGAGTGGTTCCAAAATGGAGGATTGATTGACTATAACGTTGTATGAGAAACTGAGCCCCACTAAAATTGTTTAAATATTGAATTTTTTCAATTTTTTTTTATAATTGTAAACTTTATGTAATAACCGATAAGACTGCGCTGAAAAATTAAAAAAAAAATGAAAAACAACAGATTTAAAGGTGGTGGTAGTATACTTTAGATCCACCACTTTATGTACTAACCACTATGACTGCCCTGAAAGAGTAAAAAACAAATGAAAAACAAATTTCAAGGTGGTGGTAGTCTTCTTCAGGTGCTTTACTTTATGTACTAACCGATATGACTACCCTAAAAAAGTTAAAAAAAAAAAAAATGAAAAACAACAAATTTAAAGGTGATGGCAGTCTCCTTGAGTACGCAATATTACTAATATTAAAACTACTGCTATAATAATAACTTTTACTTGTTCATAAAAATAATAATGTTATTAATAAAAATCTGGTGTGAAGATTGTCCAGCACTGGCTAAAAAAACAGATGTCACCATTCTAAGGTATTACATCATCTACACAGACAAGAAAACTTGAAGTAAATAAGCCGGACATTATTGTCAAAAATCAAGAAGAAACAAATTGCCAACTAATTGATATAGCATGTTCAGCGGATTGTAACATACCAATCAAGGAATGTGAGGAAACTATCAAAATCTAAAGACCTGGAAATTGAAATAGAAAGAAAAATCGAAATTCAAAAGACGAATAGCACCAGTGATAATAGGTGCACTTGGAATGATAAAAGATGGCACAAAACAACACTGGAATAATCCCTAGAAACCCTAGCTTAAAAGATATACAAAACATTGTCTTGTTAAGTGCAGCCCTCACACTAAGGTGAACTTTGTCTATGTAACGCTAGGGATGTTATGGGAGATAGAAAAAATGAAATGTAGCCATAACAGCACATCACGACCTGCCTTCAGTGTTTTTGCAGACTTGGTAGGTAGTGTGACCATAGCAAAAATCGAATTATGATGTAAATAACACGATATAATAAAAATAATAATAATCAGAATATTATAATTAAAATAAGAAAAATGCTTAATTGCAGAATATGAGGCGAAGCTTATCGCTGACATTATATATTTCTTATACTTTTTGCTGTAAGATTTTTCAAATTTAATTCAATAAGGTTAAACCAATTCAGTATTTAATCAAACTATACCTCACAGCTGTAGCAATAGCGTCAGTCAGTTAAGTGCCATACGTGATACACGCTTGAGCGATCACGTCTCGAAAGAAACATGACTGACTGGGCAGTTGATTATCCAGCAGTAGGTTGACATTGCTTTCTGCGGTAGATTGGTTGCCAGCCAAGGATATAGAACCCAATCTGTTCTGTTATTTAACCCATAACTGGAGGGAAGACACGGATTAATACCTTTCCCATGAGTATTTGTGCGTAAGTCAATGAAAGGAATTCAATTGGAATTCGAACTCGGCTCTCCGATTTCTCGCTCAGAGCCGATATCTACTGCACTACAACGCACATTCGCCATAGCGTACTGCCATTTATTTGTCCATAATATTTAAAATTTATTACAGTCACTCGAAAACTTTCCCAGCCATTTGCTTCTGATCTGAGAACGACACAAATGTATATAATTTTTCTGCTCTTTCTTGAGGTACGACAAACTGGAAAAAAGCATAATGTATAAATTTACGTTTATTCTAAATTCTCTGATTATAAACAATTACAGGAACAAAGAAAAAAAAAGCAAGTCATTTTTAATGCGAGAGAGATGATGTCAGCAAGGGAGAGTGTGTCGGCTTTCACTGATATTGACCATCAAAAAACTCGTGTGTATTAAATGGTAGTAATTCATTTCATTAAAAGTAGAAGTAAAGAAGATATAATGGACTGTGTCGTCTGCTGCTAATTTTTGGTGCCAGACAACAAAAATAATTATGCCAATGAGTGTAACTAACTTGATTATTCACTGAATTTTGGATTGTGACATAAAAAAAAGTCGAAATATTTGATGATAATTCATAATCATTACTTGGCATTATTAACGCTAAACCGTGCATTGAACACTATGGCCATATCTAGTCGGGTGCTCCTGCTGTTGGTCACGAGGTTCTCGAAGACGAATCTGCAATGTAATCGTTCCCGACTTAGCATCTCCATTTCAGTTGTTTTCTCACCGACGTGACGTCGCTTTCTCCTGTCTTTTCTACAAATATTTCAATGTCAAATGCCCTGAAGAGCTTTTTTTCCCTGGTGCCCCGTCTACTTGAATTTAAGTGTTTTACTAGAGTGGGATGTGCGTCGTAGTGCAGTGGATATCGGCTCGGAACGACAAATCGGGGAGCGGAGTTCGAACTCCAGTTTAATTCCTTGCATTCACTTACGCAAAAATACCCTTGGGAAAGGTATTAATCCGTCTCTTCCTTCCAGTTATGGGTCAAATAACACTTGGTCGGCAACCAGTCTACCGCAGAAAGCAATGGCAACCTACTGCGGGATAATCTTCTGACCAGTCAGTCAGGTCTCGAAAGAGACATGATCGCCCAAAGCGTGTATCACGTATGTTACTTAACTGGCTGACTAGATTGGCATCCAGGTCCCACCATTTTGCCTTTTAAATGCAACTACCTCTTCTACTTTAACAGTTTCTTTTATCGACCATCCCGTTTGTGAAATTTCTTTTTGTTTACTTGCCTTCCTGATGGTTAGAATATCCAAAACCAAAACTCCAATTTCCATGTTCTATCGTTTTTAATCCAATTTATCATTTATCCTTTCTTAAATTTCCCCTGTGTTCAGTTTTTTTCTCTCACTGTAATCCACTGCGCACTAATGGCGGTCTCACCATCTTTTGGGGGAAATGAATATGGTAGTGTGAATTTTGAATATGCAACGAAGAGTTTGTTTCAGCATCTCGTAAATAAACGATATAATAATTGTGCTCGACACTATCTTTGTTAGTTCTTTAATCACCTGACCGTTCAGTTAAGTGCCATACGTGATACATGATTTGTGTGATCATGTTCCGAAATAGACATGACTGAATGGGTAAAAGATTATCCCGCAGTAGGTTTGCCATTGGTTTCTGTTGTAGACTGATTGCCAGCCAAGGCTATAGAATCCAATCTGTCCTATTGTTTAACCCATAACTGGAGGGATAAGATGGATTACAAGTTTTTCCAAGAGTATTTGTGCGTAAGTGAATGCAACGAATTCAACTGGAATATCCACTGCACCCAAACGCACATTCATGACCGTTACGCCTCACAAATACCTCGTGAATAATGTAATATGCTGTTTCGATCGAGTGAGAAGAGAAAGAAGATATCAGAGACGCTACTTAGTTTCAATGAAAGAAAAGAATGAAAAAAAATAAAGATAGAAGTGTTTAACGTCACGTCAGTAATTTACTCTTTCGTTTTGAGCACGTGAGAAAACATACGAAATATCGAAGACGCCACTTGGTTTCAGTCAGAAAATGAACAAATGAATAAATAGAAGTGTTTAACGTCTGTTTCGGTGAAATGGGAAATGCCAATTTATACTCTTACGAGGATGCATTTATATATAACAGAGAATTTTAATAATATCTAAACAAAAGGTTAAAATTTATAGTAAGGGATTCTATTGAGTCTTACTTGTTATTACAAAAAAGTTTTAATTCATGAAATAGTTGTAAAAATAGGGAAATTAGAAATAGAACTATAGAAGATCATAGAATATTCTAGAAAAATCTAGAGAATTCGAGATGATTCAAGAAATACGCAAATTAGGTTTTAGCCCCTATATAAATAGATTTTGGGAAGAGAGTAGTTAGTTGTTAAAAAGATTTGCTGATACTATCAACTCCGGCCTGATTCAGGATTTGTATATCCAGTCGAAAGAATCTCTACTAAAAGTTGCCGACCAACTAAAGCCTGAAAGCGAATCTCATGGAATTAAATGGGTAAATAAAATTTTTTATTCTTTCATTGAATAAACACAAAAATTATTCTTTATATACACATTTGAGGATTTCCAAAATATATAGCACTTAACCCACTTCGCTAACTTAACTGGGTAAAAACACTTGACGTCTTCCTTTCTCTTCATTATATTTTGCTTGCTAGTAGTAAACTCTATGTTTCTTGCTTTGAATGCAGAAATTGTATATTTTGTAAATATATTTAAGTTGTGCTTTTTCTAAATTAAACATTTGCCTGTGATTCAGCTCTGTGTTTTGGTAAATCATTTTTTCTTTTGTTACAAATTTTAACACAAAACAGTACCTCTTTTCTTCTTAGAATAATGACAAACATTCATATTTATGATTGTTATTGCAATATTTTGTTAAAGTTGTTATGCTCAATTATTTTTTAAAGATACGATATACGGGAAATTCCTACCGATTTTACTGTTGTAGAGGCACCAGGAGAATATTCAGTAATGTACGCAAGAATTGAGATTCATCAGAAATTTCAAATAGGATAAAAATGTGAATTTTCGTGGGTTCAAATTAGTATATGTACAGTGTGTGTGTGTGTGTGGATGTAAATTAAGATCATATTTAAGAGGGATAGCTATTTCAACATGGCAGTTCAAGATGTTTTAAAATAGCAATTAAAAATTTTTAACGAATCTGAACTTCTTACCGCTATATTTCCATATAGTCCTGTTTTGCTGTATCACACCTAATCAGTTCGTCTCGACATCCGTTT
Organism: Ascarosepion bandense; assembly: GCA_037127315.1. Lineage (NCBI taxonomy): Eukaryota > Metazoa > Mollusca > Cephalopoda > Sepiida > Sepiidae > Ascarosepion > Ascarosepion bandense. The sequence goes on along the minus strand of JBBBDQ010000159.1, from coordinate 548,074 downwards.
GCTTCCAGCCGGGATTGAAACCGAACCGAATTGACACCAGTCGGAGACTCTTCCTATAAGCTATCGGCGCACGGTAGAGGAAGTCAGGTTTTTAGCGTGTTATATACACAATATAAACAAACGCCGGTAGCCAAGAGTGTTCAATTCATTGCTGAAGAACGATACATAACAGAGGTTAGTAGCTAGTGTTTTTAAAATCAATCATTTCCCCAGAGTGATCAATCGGTGAACGATATATATATATATATATATATATATATATATATATATTTTAATTCAGATACTTTAATCAAAGTGAAAAAAGCAGGAAGTTAAATTCCAAAAACCCGATCCTAATTAATATTAAAAATTTTATTTTAATATTAAAAAATGATACAAGAAGAGAGCTCCATGTAATAAAATATTACAGAGCAAATATAAATTAAAAAAGGATTAATTCAATGATGTTGAATGATCATTTCGATATGAAGATCCCCACGGGGGATAACACATCACCTCAGCAACAGAAAAATCCTTTCAGAAACTCTCTCTCTATATATATATATATATAGTCATCACAGTACGGTCAGACATCCGATTGATTCAGCCAGGATTAAAACCCGACCGACTTGTCATTAGTCCGTGATTCTACCTCTGAGCTATGGGCGCTCAGTAGATGAAGGCGGACTATTATCTGCCTTATAAAATTATAGATTTTTCATTGGTAACTTATTTTGTTTGAGAATAACACAGTAATATAATATCTATCATGTTATTCCCAAACAAAAATGAATTACTGAATGAAAGAACAGAAAATATGACTAAGTGTAATCATACCATAAAATACCTATTAGGGTCATAGAGGCCACGAATGAAAATGTTATAATTTATTCTAATTTTAAAAATTGCACATTCAAAAATCCCTGTTACGTGAGCGTTTTAAAAAAACGGTAAAATCGGTTACTGTAAATCGCCTGAAGACACCACATGTTAGAAACCTAGGTCGCGTAATAACTCGTTTAAAAATGAATATATATATATATATATATATATATATATATATATATATATATTACTGTACAAATGTATTAGGACAAGAACTATTTTTATCTTTTATGAGGCATCAAAATAAAGTTTAAAATCGTCCCTGTTCAAACGCTTTTGCACACTACCTATCTAATCGTTTTACACTTATGCAGCCCCCTAATCTTTTCACTCTTATGTATCCCCATGTACATTAGTGGTGATACGAGTGCTTCGGGTGATACGATTAAAAAAAGTTATCTATGGCAATTAACGGATTGTTTGGGGTGCTTTTGTTTGGATATGTATGATGACACAGACCCAACGTATTAAATTGATAACTCGATTCATGCTTTTGAATAGCTCCGTCAGATCTAGACTATCATATCGATGTCATGCATAGCATCCAAATTGTGCAGAAACATTTAAATCAGGGGTTGACAGCTTTTTTGATAACTATGTGCTAACTAAGGGCTTTACGATTCCGTGTGTTAACAGCATACGTACTTTTATAAAAGTCAAATCAATATATATGTTCCACAATATATTTTCTATAGTAATATACACAGGGTGTTGCAGCAAAATCCGACATTTGACAAAAAGGAAACGAAATAGGCAATAAAAACAAAAGTTGTATATGCAGACACTCGACAGTCTATTTAGTTAAATTACATGCAACATTATTTTCAAAGTAATCGCCGCCGGCGGCAACGACCATCTCAAGGCGGGCGCGAAATGCGTCACACACTTTGGCGACCATGTCCTTGTCCATAGCGGCGAACGCCCCCAAGATGGCAGCTTTCAGAAAGTCGACCATGTTGTAGGCGTGCTTGTTGGACTTCGCCTCGATCACGCACCCAGAAGAGATAGTCCAGGGGTTTGCAGTCGAGTGAGGAGAGCGGCCACAAGTCCGCCGACCAGTGGTGACGAACTCTGGTGAGCAGCCACGTCTGAGTCGTCTTGGCCTTGTGTGCAGAAGCGAAATCCTGGTGGAAGACGTAGGGCGTCCAGCGGCGATCTCGTTCATCCAGGGCTTCATCAAGCTTCTCGGCACCTTCTGGTATATTTCAGCGGTGACTCTCAGGTCCTTTTGAAAGAATGCCGAGGTTCTTCTCTGATTAAAAGAATTTCATCTAGAACCAGACGAGAAACAAGCAGAACGCACTGGTGGATCTGCAAAGACATCGTAGAGCTTCCTGTCGGGAATCATACAAAGTTTCCCTCCTCCGTCATGGTCCTTGGAGTCATCTCCAGCGAGGGGGACGTCATACCACCCTTCTTTCAAAAGAGCCTGAGTGTCACCACTGATCTACCGGGAGTTGCTGAGGAGCGTGATGAAGCCAATTGCTCAATATCGGCAACATACTTTCTTACTTTGAGTAAGGGTTTTGTAAAGAAAAAAGACAGAAAGAAAAATCAAGTGGTATAAAAGAGTCCTTGAATAAATAAAAAGTTTGTGATAGAAGGCTTGCTCAAATATTTACTAAACATTTCTTCAAGCGAGTAGTTGTAGAATTAATAAAAGACTCACGTTCATAGAAAGGTGTCCTTGTCTATCAGTTGGTGTCCTTCCCACGAACCATCGTCCCTAAGGAACAGAATTCTAAGAGGATGTTTCCTTGATCACTACAATCTTGATCTGTTCAACTCTAGAGTCGGCTGTCATCTTCTTATTCTCGCCATACAAACTAGCCCTTAATGTAAAGCCTCTACATCATGCAGCCTTCATCCTTGTACAGGGCGAACCATATTTTAAAAATTTCAAATATTATAATGCGTAAGAGAGAAATTTGGCGGACGATTTATGGGAATATATACTAGTTCTAATTGTGCTTTGAGGATTGTTGCTGAATCTGTCGAGCCAAAGGTTTTGAGGCGCAAAATTGATTTGCCTTTATGCTTTTAAAATTTTCTTCTGAATTTCTCTCTTTTGCATCATTTTCTATTCTTTTAAAAAGTGAATTTTGAATGGCTATTAAAATGACGATTTTCTATGCGCAAATACTGTTCTTATTATATGTTCTGTTATAATTTACTTGGGGAGACAGCATAGAAAGATTTAAAAAATTATTAATTCTGTAGTGAAAGCGCCATTAAGATTTCATTATATCAGGTATATATATGTATATATAACACCGTTACAAGAGCGTTCTTAAAAAGAAAAACGGTAAAGAGTAAAATTAGTTATTAAAAATCGCCTGAAGACACCAATCATGGTAGAAACCTGGGTAGCGAAATAACTCGTTTAAAAATGGAAAATATTCAAAGGTTCTACAATATAATTGTATCGAACACTTTTTAATACAAATGTGTACTGGTCTAACTCTATTATGACCAAAAACTAAGTATTAAACAATCAATATATATATATATATATATATATATATATGTGTGTGTGTGTGTATGTATATATATATATATATATATATATAAACTTATTTATGAATGGAACTTATTCTGTATGTGTGTGTGTTTGTCTGTGTGTGTGTCCGTTACCTATAGTCTCCAAAACGGCTGAACCGATTTCTTGGAAATTAAAACAGCTGTACTATAAGTGTCTGCAAGTGTTCTTAGCAAAGTTTATGTCGAGGTACCCCAGATAAATATAGAAAAATCGGGTTAGAGAAGGAGTGTATCCAATTTTAATCAAATTTGATACACTCAGAGACAAAGATATAAGAAACGATATTCAGAAGATTCAAGGTTGCAGTTCTTTCAATAGTGCAGAGATAATATATATATATATATATAAGGCAAGATGTTTGTGCGTGTGTCTATTTATGTTTCTGTAAATCCACAATTTTTATCCGATTCTCACCAAACTTCAAAATGTGACTTACATCCATTCATTTTTCTTTCAGTCTACGGTTTTGCTTTAACTGAAAACAACTATTGCTTTTTAGTCTTTCGTGTCAACGTCCAAAGAGTCTGAGCTCCAGGATCATGGATTAGTTTTAAAGCTTTCATTATACCCGAGCAACGCCGGGCTATACTGCTAGTATATATATAAGTGGTATATATATATTTACGCTGTCGTAGATTGGCTGAGCACTATCAAGGAATGATTCACTTAAAAAAACAAGTAGCTACTTACGCACTTACGCATTGTTCATTCAGTATTGAATTTGAATACTCTCAGCTACTGGCGTGTGTTTACATTGTATATAACACGCTAACGTCCACCTCTACTGAGCGCCCATAGATCAGAGGTAGAATCAAATCTGTCTGCGGATGACTATATATATATATATATATATATATATATATATTGTAATTTTGTTATTATAATGGTATATAAAATCATAATACTACACAAAAATTTTCATGTTACAGAACAAAATTCTTCCTCTTCCTTCTTTGATCACAGTACTGTAAATCGACCATTCATCCATGCATTGAATATTGTTGCCATATCTAGTCGGCTGCTCCTGCTATTGATCTCAATGTTCTCGACAAAATCCAAAGGGGAATCGATGCAATCGATCCTGATACAGCAGTCACTTTCTCGCAGACGGTATGTGGCTTCTGTCTGTCTTTTCTACAAATATTTTCATACCTACTGCTCTGACGAGCTTATTTCCCTGCTTCCCTGACCACATGTATTTACCCCTGCTACTAGGTTGGAATCTAGGTCCCATCCTATGACTGTTGAAACAGTAAAATGTAACTAGCGCTTCTACTTTAACACTTTCGTTTCTCGCACTTCCAGTTTGTGGAACTCCTTTCCGTTTGATCGCTGCCCCGATAGCTACAATCTTCAAACCTTTAAATGCAACATTAACTACCATCTTCTATTTGATTGATTTTCAACCACCTTTTATCATTTCTTTGGCATCGGTTGTTATTCTCTCACTGTAACCCCCTGAGCACCAATGACGGTCCTACCTTGATTAGAGAGAAATTATTATAAAAAAAATCTTACAAGTACCACTTCAAGAGTATCTCTTTTATCCGTATCATTTCCAAGGTGTGCAGCGTCTTTCGCCCTCTGATCACTGACAACGGGAGAACTTTTGACGATGGCTTATTGCGCAAATTACCGATTCATTGTTTGTCACATCAGTTTTGTTTACAGATAAGGGAACATTTTCAAGAGATGGAATAAACTTACACAAGGAACATTTGTGGGAGGAGCGAAATCCCAATGGTACGATACACTCTAGACAACAGCATACGTTTATGATTATGTTCCTTGTAACTGTAAATGACAGTCTAGTAGTTAAATATGTTATCTTAGCACGTCTAATGGGAGCTGTCTACAGGGAATTTATTTGATCCATACCTGCTAGAGGATGCATTCATGCTAATACGAAGACGCACGTGGTTCATAGATGATGAGGATCCATAACATTTACTCGATGCACTGGCTGATACCTACCATGGAAGATTTTTTTTTAATCGTATCACCCCGAGCAAGGCGGTAATGCCACTGATGTGCAGGGGTCTACATAAGAGTAAAAAGATTAAGTAGAAGAGATTGAAGAGAAGGACGAACCAGTTAGAAAAGAGCAAGAGAAGGATAAGGAATACAGGTGTGATGACAGTTGAAAAGGTGGAGAGAAAAGAAAGGATATACGGGGTGATGAAAGAACTAGAGTCATGTGGTTAATAGATAAGTGATGACATTGCATTTAAATTTCTGCAGGTTGTAGCCGTCAGGAAAGCAAGAATATGAAAGCGAGTTCCACAGGCGGGAAGTCCGAGAGAAGAAGCTGCAGGAGTAGAATTGTCGTCTGCATTTGGTTAATCTAACTGTGAATGGGTGGGACCCAGTTAACAATCTGGTTGCATGAGTAAACACCTGTTACAGAGGCACCAGTGACTTAAATTCGTTGGAGCAGAAGTCATGAAAGTATTTATAGAACAGACAAAGGGAGGCCACATCTCATCAAGGGGAAGTGGCTGTAGTCGAGCTGCCAAATCGGTACCTATCACATTACTGATTCTCCTTTGGAGCCTGTCCAGAACATTGAGATGAATAGCAGGGGCGCCTGACCATATATGGCAGCAGTATTCCATGCACAGATAAATGGTTGATTTGTATATATGCAGGATGGATTCAGGCGGGAAAAACATCCTGGCCCGACACAGTGACCCAACCTTCTTAGCAATGGATTTAGTTATGGACTTAATGTAGTGGTTCTATTTGAGATCAGAAGAGAGGGTAAGGCCGAGGCGGTGCAGAGTATTGCTTTCAGGGAAACTCGTTTGGTCCAATCTTATGGGAGGCAGGAAAGGTTGCCTGTGATGACTGACAGAAAACAGCTTGGTCTTAGTCGCATTGAAATTAACAAGCCACTTCTTGCCCCAGTTCACCACAGAGTGTAGATCCCGTTCAAGGTCAGCAGTAAGTTTATGTTTGTCCGCCACGTCGGGTTTCTTACTGATGCGGGAGTAAATTGTAGATGCCTACTTGGCTCTTGATCTCATCTGGGAGGTCATTTATGAAAAGAAGGAAGAGCGTCGGGTCCAGGATAGAGCCCTGAGGGACACCAGCGTTTGTGCTGTAGGATGTAGAGGCTTGCCCATTCAGGACGTGCTTCATTTTGCCGTTATTTAAAAAAGATTGGATTAGATCAAGTAAGCGTCCGGTAACACCGTAACCCAGTAGCTTCCATAGAAGGCTGGAGTGCCAAACCCTGTCAAAAGCCTCGGAGATGTCCAGAATGAGCCTCACCTGACTCATCAAGGGCCTGTACTCTGTAATGGTTGTTAGCATGTCGGCCGTGGACCTGGCAAAGCGGAAGCCATACTGCCTGTCAGAGTAGAGTTTGTGGGCAGTAAGATGTTGAACTATTTCAGCATTAATTATGGCCTCGAACACTTTCCCGAAAATTGGTAGAAGGCTGATAGGATAGGTAAGGAGAACCGGTTCCATTACATGCACATTCTCCGAACTTAATATCTTGGATGTTTTATTTGTAGAGCCGCCTAAAACGATTGTTTTATGCAGCAGACATTAAGCACTACGGAGACGCTGCATCAACGTGTCATAAGGGCGTGCGGAAACATTGGACACTGTGTGGAAGTATTTGAACGGGTCCATCAATGAGTGATCCAACGGGTGCTTGCTTGTGTAGAACCAAGCGGTGAACATTTTGAAAATTTTTAATGAGTTACTGTGTTGAGGTACGACATAAACGTTTTGGACATATGTTTATGTGAAAATTTCTCCATGTTTTGGGGTCAGGACCGTGCCCCTAAGAGGTTGTACAAATACTTTTGATACACAGTTTATATGCGATGGGTAAATTGACGCTATATTATCTATCTAATGTTGTACATGCAGCTATTTGTTTTGGATTTTGTCAACTGCACAGTATAGTAGAGTCAGTTGGGCACCTTCTGTGAAAATAAAGAGCGCCATAACACAGTTCATTCCGCCAGAAATGTGAAAACTGTATGATGAACAGCTTGACATTCACGCCGGAAGCTGCAGTACGATACATGTTTTCGGGTATCAATCTGAGGAAAATGCAGAGAATTCGGAAAGAGTTGGATGAGTCTGATGCTGATTACGAAGTTATGGCAGCTCGGAAAATTCACTCTGATCGTTCTGATAAATAAGGAACTCCTGAATGTGCTTGTGTGGGCCTCAGATTCAACACGGAAATCTCCATCAAGTGTCTTGAGGAGGTAGTGATGCCATAGGTAAAGATGGTAGCTTCTGGAAGACTCGATATCTGACCACAAGACTCTACACCATGTCACACAAACAGGAGAAGCCAGTCATGGCTGTCAGACAATTTCTGTGACCACATCATCCTTTATATTTGCATCCATCCTTTCCTACCAGGTTATGTGTGCTCTTCGTCACATATATTTTTAATTTTTGGTCTTTCCTTCAATTTTACATTCACGATAATTTCGCCTTTCAATTTAATCCTTTTTCCTGTGATTAAATTTAGCATTTTTTGCATGTATAACATGGTCTGCCTGTTCAACTTCCGCCATGTCTGTAAATTTATTATTATTAAGTCTGATCCCGAATCCAACTGTAATATTTTTCTTTCGACTTCATGACTTTAACAAAACTGAGACTAGATTGCCAACTACCTCTCACTGTTTTTACGTTAAAGTAGTTGATGGCAACTCCACTTCTATTCTAACTTTAGTTTCTTTTTTCGCTTGCGGAACTCTATTCAGATTTCTTGCTTGACTGTCACATACAATCTTCAAAAATTGAAATGCAACGCTAATAGCAATCTTCTATCTTCCGGAACCCTAGTTTTTACTGTCATTTCACCGCACTTATCACTGAAGTCTTCATGTTCTCTTTGATTCTCTTTAACCCCATGCACCTTAGTGTCATTTTTGCCTTGCTGGAGGTGAAATGTTCGCCACAATTGAATTTTTGTCGCGTTTATGCCTATCTACCTTTATGAACCTTTTGTATTGGAAAACAGCCACACACAACCATCTATCTATCTATCTATCTATCTATCTATCTATCTATCTATCTATCATATAGTTACGAATTAATTGTACATTGCGACACGGAAATTTCTAAAACCTTGAGTCATCTTCACCTGGATACATCTATCTATCTATCTATCTATCTATCTATCTATCTATCTATCTATCTATCCTTTTTACAATTCTTTTCTTTTCTATCTATCTATCTATCTATCTATCTATCTATCTATCTATCTATCTATCTATCTATCCTTGCCTCTTCATTATCTATCCTTGCCTCTTCATTCTCTATCTATCTATCTATCTATCTATCTATCTATCTATCTATCTATCTATCTATCCCTTCCTCCTTATCTATCTATCTATCTATCTATCTATCTATCTATCTATCTATCTATCTCCACAGTTTTTATCTATCTATCTATCTATCTATCTATCTATCTATCTATCTATCTATCTATCTATCACAATATGATTATTAGTTATCTATCTCTAGATGATAATTATCTATCTATCTATCTATCTATCTATCTATCTATCTATCTATCACATTTTTTAATTTTAGAAAGTAATTGAGAATTGTATTTTGTTTTCATATGTGCATATATGTATGTATCAATGTGTTTGCTTGTGCGTGTGCGTGCTCGTGAGGATGTGTGCCTAAAGTAGGTCCGAGCTTATGTATTGCTGAAATTAATAATATTCAACGCTTAAAATAGCCAGTGTTAATTAGTAATTAACCTATAAGAAAAAAAAATCGGTACTTCAAAGTTTATTTCGACATCAAAGGCAATACGTTAGTTTGAAAGCTAATGTACTTCTCTTTGTGTAAATGATTTACTGAAGTGTGCGTCAACTTGTTTCGAAAATACGCAAAGGACATCTTTTTAAAATATTAAGCAACACCTTTCATCATTTAAATTGTTAAAGGTTTTTTTTTGCTGTGGTAATGGCGAAATTAGTCGTTTCTTGAAACGAAATATTTGGTATTCATTAAACAAACATTATTACTATCGGCTGAAATTCATGAAATTTTTCTCTTGAAACACTTTTCAGGAAATTAGACTTTTCAGCTTCACGAAATCTTATTGCATTTTTCTACCGATTCGTGTTTGCTTATAAACACGCCGTTTTCGGTAATGTAGAGACTTTATAGCTTGATTGCACCTTTTTGCTCTTCTTATTAAATTTGCTACTAATTATGCTGATAGAAGTCTTCATGTAATCGGAAGTTTGCTGTTTGGGTAAAGTGTTTTTTTTTTATGTGGGTGCAGCGGATATCGGTTGGGTGCAGCGGATATCGGCTGGGAACAACAAATCGGGGAGCTGAGTTCGAATTCCAGTTAAATATCTTGCATTCACTCACACGCAAACACCCTTGGGAAAGGTATTATTCCGTCTCTTCCCTCCAGTTATGGGCTAAATAACAGAATAGACTTGGCTTTATAGCCTTGGTTGGCAACCAGTCTACCCCAGAAAGCAATGGCAACCTACTGCGAAATAATCTTCTGCCCTGTCAGTCATGTCTCTTTCGAGACATGATCTCCCAAAGCGTGTATCACGTATGGCACTTAACTGACTGACTGATTTTTTTTTACAAAAGTGCCGCCAACCAACCCGTAGAAAAAAACAAAATAAAAATGGTAGCCGCTCGAGGTAGATGGTTCTAGAGTGTGAGGCAAAGTTTATTGATATATGTGGGTAAGATGACTTCTTCTTTTACGTGCATTGACTTTTCAGGACGTAGACGTTCATGGTTTTCTCCCTATCCCTGGTGGCTCTTAGCAAGCTTCCTTCTGTTTCACCACTCAACGCCCATTTATTCATCCACCTGCCCAGGCCCTTCAAATATGTTATCCGCTGCTTTCCCCTGTCTCTTTTTATCTCTATCTGGCCTGATAGTATCAGGTTCTCCAAGCCCTACCTGCATGTTCGAGGAACTTTAGTTGTTTTTCCCTGATGCTCTGTATTAATTTCCTTTTCGTTTCCATCCTTTCCAAAACTTCATCATTGCTCGCATGTTCGATACATGATACCCGCAGCATCGTTCTGTAGAACGACATTTCCGCTGCTTCAAGTTTTTCCTTCATCTTTGATGATATTGTCAAGCATTCACTGCCATATTGAAGAACTGTTATCACATAGCATTCTAGTACTCTCGTCTTTGTTTCTAGTGAACGTTTCCTGTGTCTAAATACTCAGCTTCTGGAACGCGTCCTTTGCTATGCCAATTCGCCTTCGGATCTCTGTGTCGCACTTTCCATCTCCGGTTAGAACACTTCCTTGGTATCTAAATATTTGTACTTGCTTGGTTCGAGTATACCCCATTAACCAAATGTCGAATGTGTTAGAAAAGATTTAAAATTACTAAAATAATAAAAGAAAATCCTTTGCTCTTTCATCTTAATAAGAACATAAAAACATTTGGCAATAAAACTTCGTTTTCATCGAGTTTAAGGCTTTTTTCATCCTGGAATGATTTTTTTAGAAAAAAATTAGATGTACCTTTTTTTTAATCATGTCACCCCGAGTGAGGCGGTAACGCCACTGATGTGCAGGGGGCTACGTAAGAGTAAAAAGATTGGAAAAGAGAAAGCCGGAAACCACATCCTAAACAGGAAACAAGAGATGAGCCTCTTCACCCGTTCAATAGACGTGGGTGGAGTGTGAACCGGGCGATAGTTTAGTCTAATTTAAAAGATTCATTCCTTTACTTAATTTAAAAGATTCATTACTTTACCTAATTTAAAAGATTCGGCACTTTACTCCTTAACCTAAGGAAACTATTGTATATGCATCCATTTAATATCTTTGGTTTTGAGTGGCACTCAATTTATGGCATCCATATGAGAGAATGTGCGCAATGATGTAATGGATTTTTTATTCGAAATGAGAAATCGGAGAGCCAAGTTCGAATTTTTGTTGAATTCCTTGCATTCACTTACACGCATATACGCTTGAGAGAGGTCCATTTCTACTCCGGCCAGTTATGTTGCTAAATAGCAGGATAGAATGGGTTAGCAATCAGTCTATTGAAGAAAGAAATGGAAACCGCGGAAAAAAATCTTCTCCCTAGTGAACCATGGATCGAAAGAGACATCATCACCCAAGCATGGATCATATATGGCAATTAACGGATGAAAGAAAGCCTAGAACTGACGAGGATATTTAAAAACGATTAATTGTCAGGGATATCTATTATTTTTGTAGCATCTTACATCAGTCAGTCAGTTAGGTGCCGTACGTGATACACGCTTTGGGCGATCATGTCTCGAAAGAGACATAACTGAATGAGCAGAAGATTATCCCGCAGTAGATTGCCATTGCTTTCTGCGGTGGACTGGTTGCCAGCCAAGGCTATAGAACCCAATATGTCCTGTTATTTCACTTATAGCTAGAGGGGGAGGAAATGTAGTATATTATTAGGTAGTAGTTAGTGGGGGATCAGTTAATTACTTCATAACAATATAAAACTGATCCCTCACTTTATGCCAAATAGAAGCCTTAATCATGATTTTAACTATTATATTCAGTCAGTCAGTTAAGTGCCATATGTGATACACACTTTAGGAGATCATGTCTCGAAAGAGACATGACTGAGTGGGCAAAAGATTATCCTGCAGTAGGTTGCCATTGCTTTCTTGGGTAGACTGGTTGCCGACCAAGGCTATAGAACCCAATCTGTCTTGTTATTTAACCCATAGCTGGAGGATTAATACCTTTCCCATGGGTATTTGCGCGTAAGTGAATACAAAGAATTCAACTGTGATTCGAACTCGGCATGTAAGCTATATTCTGTTTAATAGTAGCTTTCATTATAGTGACATTTCTTGACATGATGTTTAGTTATCGCGTCACGATCATTTGAACTTTTCTAGACATGATGTAAATATAGAATTCTAATGCACATTAAGCTTTAGAATTCTAGATTATCTTGATGGGGATAAGAAAATTGTACACGTAATGTAATGGTTAGCGCTTTGAAAAGAAAAATCGTCGTGCCGAGTTCGTTAAATCCCCATTCGCCAAGATACTCTTGTAAAATGCATAGATTCTTTAATTCTCTCCCAAAATAGCCAAAATCGCTATGTAATTCTCTTTATTAAAATCTCTACAAAAATAAAATATGCTTTTCTGAAACTTTATTTGAGGAATATTAGTTGGTTTAAAGCATAATCAATCTGTTTTGAAACAAGCAGTGTTTACATTAAGTTTTATATATTGCAGAAACGAATTTTTAACCCAACAGTAGCTTCTCAATAGTATCTGTTCTGACGTGTTGAGAACCTAATGATGGATCCAATTTTGTTCTACAGAAATTTTATCTGTGTAACGTAATTCTCTACTTCCATTAAAATATTATGAAATTGAAAATACATTGTGGTGCAGTCTTATGGAGTCTTTGATCTCGATTGAGATTGAATTAAAATGCTTGACGTGTTTTGACGACTATCTTTTAAGGTTACCTAAAGTCAGATTTTCATTTTTAGATTGCAATAATTTTGTAGAGATATTAATAGTTTTATTATATAAGCCTTACTATTTAACCCATATCTGGGAAGTGTATAGATAGATTTGTATCTTTTTAATATTATTTGCACGTAAAAGAATATATCGAACTCGATTGGGATTAGAACAAGGCTCTCCGATTTCTCATTTTGAGACTTTTTCCATTACACCACCTGCACCTATGAGCTTACAGCACGTGTTTTTTTTTTAGCGGATACCCATCTAGGTACTGACCGTGTTTAACATTTCTTAACTTCAGTCGTTGTATATGAACCGGTTTCCAACAAATGCAAAAGTAGAGAGAAGTCAGTTAGTTAAGTGCCATAAGTGATATACGCTTGGGCGATCATGTCTAGAAAGAGACATGACTGACTAGGCAGAAGATTATCCCGCAGTAGGTTGCCATTGCGTTCTGCGGTAGACTGGTTGACAGCCAAAGCTATAGAACCTGATCTGTCTTGTTATTTTACGCATAAATGGAGTGAGAAGAGATAAATTATATTATATCATTATATTAATAAGTAGTACTTAGTAGGGGAGCAGTTTATTACTTTATAACAACAGAAAAACGATCCCCCACTTTATTCCCTATTGAAGTTTTGTTTTCAACAATTATATTCAGTCAGTTAAGTGCCATTCGTGATACACGATTTGTGTGATCATGTCTAGAAAGAGACATGATTGACTGGGCAGAAGATTATCCCGCAGTAGGTTGTCATTTCTGCGGTAGACTGGTTGCCAGCCAATGCTATAGAACCCAATCTGTCCTATTATTTAACCTATAATTGAAGAGATAGGCTACATACTATGCCAGAATCAAACAGGTGGACCTTATACTATAGCAGAATCAAACAGATAAGCCATACGCTATACTGACACCCAATAATGAATGTATATGAAAAGGATAGAACATTTATAGAACGATAAACGTGAAAGTGTAAAATTAAAATAACTAATAAACATAAAGCGGATGTGGCACAACGGATATCGACTCGAAACGAGAAATCAGGGTTCAAATTCCAGTTGAATTCGTTGCATTTACTTACGCACAAATACTCTTAGGTATTAATCCGTCTCTTCCCTCCAGTTATGGGTTTTAGTAATAGGGCACATTGACTTCTATAGCCTTGGTCGGCAACCATTCTACCTCAGAAAGCAATAGCAATTTCCCATGAGTATTTGTGCGTAAAAGAGAAGTAAAGAAAAATATTTCAGTAGATTTCGAAAATGATAGCGACAAGATGATAGTTATTTTTCTCGGAGAGACAGAAAATGACATTTACGAAAACATATTACCAAGTGGAAACAGGATGTAAAGGAACTCATTGAAGTCGCAATCGGGAAAAGAAAAGAGAAAGTGATTGACAGCACCAAAATCGTTAATGATGCAACCGACATTAAGTACATCCGGCAACAAGGCTTCTGATCAGGAGAATGCAGGTTTTGAGGAGCATATAAACACCTCGTAATTGTTTTGTTCTAAGGTTCAACCTAACGTGGGGCAGTAGCACCTACTGGGGTTCCATCTATGGGTAAATAATGAAGTCTCAAACAAAAACTAAACACTATTCACATTGCTAAACTTGTTGTTTAACATATTCTTTTAGTGAAAATACCAGCAATACATTTTATATTTTGTACATTTTTCACGTATTGTTTATTTATAGTAGGATTAACATCAATACCGATTTATAGTAGAATGAACAACACAACCTAACATATCACTCAATAAATTGCAGGTCCAACTCACTGTTGCAGATTCTGGTTGAGAAACTACACAATATAATAAATAACAAAAGCATATATGGAGATAGAAAATGCAAGTTATATTGAACAAAAATATACAAACTGGAACACGGGTTAGTCAATTCAGGAATACTATTAGTAGAAATCAGTGAAATAGTATGTCCGGGTAATGAGTCTATATTAAGAACAACTCCAATATACTATGCACCAACTTACGGACCAACTAAGCGATTGCACAACTGTACAACCTCCCTTTACAACTACTACCCCCCGTTCTCTGTATAGGCAGGATTATATGTACACATCAAACGAGCCCATTCTTATGTGCAAAAAGGGGTGCCCCCAACACTAATAAAACAACTTTTAGGCAAAATTCGACTTTTTTTCATCAACATAGTCTTCTTCTAGACAGATATACTGATTCCATTTCTTCTCTAACAATTCAAAGTCTTTTTGTAGAACGATTTCAATTTGACCTCAAAATACGCCTCAGTTTCCGATATCACTTCTTCATTGGAGCCAAATCTCTTTTGCTGGAGCATTATGTTGAGGTCAGCAAACAGCCAGCAGTCGATGGGGGACATCTTCAGGAGAATAAATTGGATGTGGAAACAATTCAATTGTCGGCACCCGCTTTGAATATACCTTTCTCATTAACAAATGTTCATGCAAAATTTTGAATACCCTGCCTTTCAACTCCTCTGTTATTTCACACAATTTCAATTTACTATCGGTTAAAACGTGTTTGTGGATGTTTTTGTGTTTGAGGCGATCTGAGCGTTCAGCAACATTTGTGTCTGTACGACCGCGTTTAATGTCAGCATACTGCCTCTTAACCGTTGTTTCCGACGGAGCAGAGTCCGAATAACACTTATCAAACCATTGCTTTGCTTGAACAGTATTTTTCCTACCAGAAAACAATGCTTTATCAACACACGAAATTCAGATTTTCCCATTGTTTTGAAAATTTCCAACAGTAACTTAACTTAAATCACTGTAATTTGCAAACTAATTATCCGATTGAGCTTAAACTCTCTCACGCGTTATTTGAAGGTTAGTACGTCATAAAAAGCATATGTATTTTCATTAGTGACGTCATCTATGTGTAAGATCTGAGACTTATTGAGTAAAGTATTATTTATTGTAGAATGACCAACAATACTTATTTATAGAAGAATACTAACAATACTAGAATACTAGAATGATCAACAATACATTTTATCTGCAGTTGAAATCATATAGTTATGTTCAAAATATTTATATTCCGGCATTAAATAACCCATAGATGTTGATATGTCAGTAAACAAAATCAAGCAGCCAACCAACCGTTATAATCTGTCAAAAAAAAATGTTAACAGAAAATATAATCTTGCGAAATCTAATCTAATTTAAAATTTCAAGAAACAAAGTAAATTTTCCTTTTGTTTTTACTTATACGGCTTATCATTTCTTAATACCATCGTTTTAATTATACGGTTTATCATTTCTTTTTACCATCGTTTTACTTATACAGCTCATCATTTCTTTTTACCATTGTTTTACTTAGACAGCTTTTCATTTCTTTTTACTATCGTTTTACTTATAAAGCTTATCATTTTTTGCCATCGTTTTACCTATAAAGCTTATTTCTTTTTACTAACGTTTTAATTATACGGCTTATCATTTCTTTTTACCATGATTTTACTTATACGGTTTATCATTTCTTTTTACCATCGTTTTACTTATACAGCTTATCTTTTCTTTTTACCATCGTTTTACTGATACAGCTTATCATTTTTTTTTACTATCGTTTTACTTATACGGCTTATATCTTTTTACCATCGTTTTACTTATACGGCTTACCAATACATTTTACCTTCGTTTTACCTATAATTCTAATCACTTTTTTGTATGATATTTGAAGCTGATCCATATTTCAGGCTGTAGTCGGTCGCTTCTTGTATGAAAGGTTTCAAGCAGTGCCTCATTTTATTTGGGCACTGTTTAACTGTAAAGATACCGGTTTGAACACTACTTAACTGCATTGATAACGAGAATTGGTATTTTCAGCGAGTTTTGACTGTAAGCGTCGTTACTACTAAGAAAACATGTTCAAATTAAATAAAATACACCTTAACTGAATTTCAGATAGAATTCAAAAACAAATTCAATATTTTGTTGAACAACGGAAATAACATCGAATATATGAATAACAAATTTACTGTTATAATTAAAGGGAGCGACAGAGAAAACGGAAAGATATCTGAAATCATGAAGAGGAAGTAATGGGTGCCGGTATAGGATGTGGCCTACCTTTTCATGTGGCCTACGTTTTCATGTGGCCTACCTTTTCATGTGGCCCACCTTTTCATGTGGCCCACCTTTTCATGTGGCCTACCTTTTCATGTGGCCTGCCTTTTCATGTGGACTACCTTTTCATGTGGCCTGCGAAATTCTTTCATGGTTATAGCACGTGGACTACCTTAAAAAAGCGTTTTGTAAGGAAGTACTATAATTCTTTGGTAAAGATTAAGGTTAGAGGTTAGGATTAGCGTTAGGGAAAATAATTAGTTAAAAAACAACCAAATTTTTATATCTATAAATAAACAGTTACTGAAGTAGCATACATTCTAACCGTGTAGGCCACATACTATAGCAGAATCAAACAGGTAGGCCACATACTATGCTATAATCAAACAGGTAGGCCACATACTATAGCAGAATCAAACAGATAGGCCTCATACCATGCCAGAATCAAAATGATAGGCCAAATACTATGCCAGAATCAAAGAGGTAGGCCACATACTATGCAAGAATCAAAGAGGTAGGCCACATAGGATGCCATAATCAAACAGGTAGGCCACATACTATGCCATAATTAAAGAGGTAGGTCACGTACTATAGCAGAATCAAAGAGATAGGCCACATACTATGCTAGAATCAAAATGATAGGCCACATACTATGCCAGAATCAAACAGATAGTCCACATACTAAGCCAGAATCAAAGATGTAGGCCACATAATATAGCAGAATCATAGAGATAGGCCACATACTATGTCAGAATCACAGACGTAAGCCACATACTATGCCAGAATCAAAGAGGTAGGCAGCATATTATGCCAGAATCAGAGAGATAGGCCACATATTATGAAAGAATCAAAGGTAGGCCACATACTATGCAAGAATCAAAGAGGTAGGCCACCTACTATGCAAGAATCAAAGAGGTAGTCACATACTATAGCAGAATCAAAGAGGTAAGCCCCATACTATGCCAGAATCAAAATGATAGGCCAAATACTATGCAAGAATCAAAGAGGTAAGCAACATAGTATGCAAGAATCAAAGAGGTAGGCCACATACTATGCAAGAATCAAACAGGTAGGCCACCTACTATGCCAGAATCAAAAGGGTAGGTCACATACTATAGCATAATAAAAGACATAGGCTACATACTATGCCAGAATCAAACAGGTGGACATTATACTATAGCAGAATCAAACAGGTAGGCCATAAGCTATACCGACAACAAATAATGAATGTATATGAAAAGGATAGAACATTTATAGAACGATAAACGTGAAAGTGTAAAATTAAAATAACTAATAAACATAAAGCGGATGTGGCACAACGGATATCGACTCGAAACGAGAAATCAGGGTTCAAATTCCAGTTGAATTAGCTGTATTAACTTACGCACAAATACTCTTGAGAAAAGTATTAATCCGTCTCTTCCCTCCAGTTTTGGATTAAATAACAGGACAGATTGGGTTCTATAGCCTTGGTTGGCAACCAGTCTACCTCAGAAAGCAATAGCAACCTATTACCGGATAATCTCCTGCCCAGTCAGTCATGTCTCAAAGCGTGTATCTCGTCACTTAACTGACTGACAGAGAGGCAATAAAATAATATTAATTTTTTTGATTCGTTGTCTACGGCTTGTCAACCCATTGCAGGTTACTTATAGCTAGAAATTATAATTAGATTGTGAGAGATTTTTGGGATAATAATAGTTTAGTGATAAAAGTCTTACTAATCAACCCATAGCTAGTTTGAGAAAAAAGGTGGATTCATAACTTTCCCAAGGCCATTTGTGTGCAAGAAAATATAACGAACCCATAAAAAATTTAAACTCGGATCTCTGATTAAAATTTTTTCTTGGGAGAATATAAATTCACCGGTTCTCTATTCCAGTTAGGGATTAATTATTTAGACTTGCATCACGAAATTATTACTACTATATCTTCTCAAAAAAAAAATCAATCTAAAAATATTTTCTGACCTGCAAAGGACTGATAAGCCGTACGAAAGGAATCAGTAGAGAAAACAAGAAAATGAAATTAAATAAATATTGGAAGAGGACTGAAATGATATGATGCGATTTCAACTAAACTATTTACTGCAAATTTAAATTTGTTTTTTTTCTGAAAAACGAATTAGTGATCAGTAAACCTACAATAGTAAAACGTTTTACGGTTTACTGAAGGTATTCTGGAAATCATCAGCGGTTGGATTACAAGAAATGCGAAATGACTTAAATAGGGAAAGTCTCAATATAGACTTTTATGTTTTGCAAAAATAGTCACCCAGTCTATTGGTGTGAGATCTGGCGAATGCGGGGGGTATTCTACAAAACCCGTTCGTTAAATTCACTGGTTTGGCAAAATTTGACCAAGGAAGGATCTAACATCGCCTTCACAGTCCTCGATTATGCCATTCATAACATACGTAGCATGAACAAACCGTATATATATTCTTAATTTGTAAGCAAAGTTATTACGCGTCCTAGGTTTTTACCATGTGGTGTCTGCAGGTATTTTATGGTATGGTTACATTTAGGCATAATTTTTGTTCTTTCATTCAGTAATTCATTCTTGTTTGGAAATAACACAATATATATATATATATATATATATATATATATATATAATTATTTATAGATGGAACTTCGTCTGTGTGTCTATGTGTGTGTGTGTCCGTTACCTATAGACTCCGAAACGGCTGAGCCGATTTTCTTGAAAATTTAGACAGTTGTACTATAAGCGTCTGCGAGTGTTCTTAGCTAGGTTTTGTGTCGAGGTACCCCCGATAAATATCGACAATCGATAATCGAAGAAATCGGTTATAGAAGAAGTGGTTCGATTTTAATTAAATTTGATACACTCATAGAAAAAGACATAAGAAACGATATTCAGAAGTTTCAAGGTTGCAATTTTTACAATAGTGCAGAAAATCGATAATATATATATATATATAAAAGGCAAGATGTTTGTGTGTGTATGTTTATTTGCCTGTATGTTTGTATTCTTTCAGCCCTTTTATTTTAGTTTTTGCTTCGGTTTTGGCTCTCAGTAGGTATAATTGTAGTTCTTAGTCTCAGACATGACACCATTTACTCAGAGGACTTATTTAGCCTTCAAAATTCAGTTTACGACGAATAAAACTTATTTGATATCGATACCAGGAAATCAAAATTTGACTCACATCCATTCGTTTTTCTTTCAGTCTACGGTTTCGCTTTAACTGGAAACAACAGTTACTTTCTAGTCATTCGTGCCAACGTCCAAAGAGTCTGAGCTCCAGGACCATGGATTAGTTTTAAAGCTTTCATTACACCCGAGCAACGCCGGGCTATACTGCTAGTATATATATATATATATAAATATATATATATATATATATATATATATATATATTAAAAAAGGATTAATTCAAAGATGTTGAATGGCCATTTCGATATGAAGATCCCCACGGGGGACGACACATCACCTCAGCAACAGATATATATCTTGCGTGCCAAATTATTATCGAGATAATTTTTTTCTAATATTTCACATACCGTCTAATCAATTTACACAAAATTTTCACACAATGTTGGCAACATTGACCTGCGCAATCACTGATTTTTTTTACTGCTCTGCGCAATGTAATCAAACTGGCGCCATATTTGTAAAGCTAATGAAAATAGATAGAAAGTGGTTAACATAGATTAAGAGGATTAACTAAGTGATTATCATCGAGGCGATTAAAATAAAAAAAATTGAAGGCGTGGAGTACGTAAGAAGGATAAAAGATAACAGCTGGTGTGAAATGTTGCTTGATTGTTACAGAAGGCAATATAGAACATGGAGAAATGAAATAGGGTCGCTGGTAAGACATATAAGATCGTCATGTAAGGATTTGGTTATGAAATTTGCCCTGGAGTGGATTAAAAATGGGTGCTACTTTGGCTGCTGAAGATGATGATGACAATGATGAGGACTGCGTGATGATTTAATTCCGGGGATTAGCTCTCGGATATATTATTAATAAAATAACAGGAGCACAAACAACAACAAAAACAAAAGCAGTCAAAGACCACAAACCACCGCCAAGGCAATCCCGACATCATCTCAACAATTAACATGATTGTTAAAATGAGAATATCAGCAATGAATTTGACCGTTCTCAAGAGGGAAAATATATTAAAAAAAAGAAGAAAAATGTAAAAAAGAAATAAAAAAAATAACCTGTAAAAATTGTGGAAGAGGTCATTTTTACATTTTAATACCACAAACTTAAATTTTGACTCAGTTTTTTGTGTATTTTAACTTTTATTTTTACTTTTATTTTTGCCCCTGGATAATAAATATAAATTTATAGAATAATATTTACACCGAAAAATAGTGCGTTCATAAAATTACGTAAATCAATCTAGTGAAGGTAATTCAGAATTTGACATGTGAAACAGACGAGAAAATATTACAAAAGAGAAGAAAAATAAACCGCAAACTTTATCCCGAACCAGATCGATCCAGAATCTAAGCGGTTCATGCCAGTCATGAGGCCAATCATCTCACAATGTTTCATCCGAATCCACCCAGTGAGACTTGAGATATCTTGAACACGGACAG
Organism: Ascarosepion bandense; assembly: GCA_037127315.1. Lineage (NCBI taxonomy): Eukaryota > Metazoa > Mollusca > Cephalopoda > Sepiida > Sepiidae > Ascarosepion > Ascarosepion bandense. Next base: position 526,531 of record JBBBDQ010000159.1, on the reverse strand, counting down.
ACAGACAAACAAACAAACAAACAAACAAAAAACGAAAACAATAACTCTTCCTTAAAACGGAGGTAATACTAATTTTGGCATAGAAAGAAATTAAATGATCAAATTGTGAGAAAACAGAATATATGGTTGTCAGTAAAAGGGACAACCCATGATGTGAACTTTGAATTGGAGATATTAGAATGAACCTATTACGAAATTTAAATATTGTGCTAGTGTTTTAACAGGAGATAAGTAAATGTGAAGTTGAAATCCGAAGGTGCATTGGAATAGCGAAAAATGCATTTGAAAAGCGAAGCAAACTATTAAAAAACAGGAAAAAATTCGTTACATATAAAGACTGTTGAATTGTTATATAATATTGGTCTTCCTATATAAAAAAAAGATGCGTTTCAAAAGCTAAGAAAACTATTACAAGACAGGAAAAAATACGTTACATATAAAGACTGCTGAATTGTGATATAATATTGGTCTTCCTATATAAAAAAAGTTGCGTTTCAAAAGCTAAGAAAACTATTAAAAAACAGGAGAAAATTCGTTACATATAAAAACTGCTGAATTGCTATATAATATTGGTTTTCCTATCTAAAAAGTGGAAAATCTTCTCAGAGATAAAAAGACTTGACGAGTAAAAGAGAGGAAAAACTTGACGCAACAGAAATGTGGTTCTACACAAGGATGTGAATAGCAAGGACTGAACATGTGAGCAAGGACGATGTTTTAAATAAAATAGAAACAAAATAGAAACATAATGAGGATGGAAAGCTTGGAGAATCTGCTACCCACTGGATGGATAGAGGAAAAGAAGGACAGGGGAAAATTGCGTTTAACAAACTTTATGAAACGTGACAAAATGAAAATCAGAGAAGAATTTAGTAGAAAAAAAAAGACAAAAAAATTATTAACAGCTAAAAATGACAGAAAGATGTGGAAGGTCATGATCGCCTACATCATGTCATGAAACGACACGACACATTAAGAGTGAGATACTAAAAACCAAAGAGAGAGAGAGAGAGTGAGAGAGAGAGAAAGAGAGAGAGAGAGAGAGCTGGAATTTTTCGGGCGGATATTGAGGAAAGAGGGCTGGAACGATTTGATTATCTCATTACATTCTAAATGCATGAGGTTCAGAGAAAAACGGCTAATAAACTACCTAACTAAATGTGCATTGTGATGTAGTAGATATCGGAATGACAAATCGGGGAACCGAGTTCGAATTCCAGCTGAATCCATTGCATTCACTTACGCGCAAATAGCCTTGGGAAATTTATTAATCGTCTCTTCCCTCCAGTTATGGATTAAATAATAAGACAGATGGTTCTATAATCTTGTCTACTGCAGAAAGCAATGGTAATCTACTGTGCGATAACCTTATGCCCAGTCAGTCGTGTCTCTTTCGAGATATGATCGCCTAAAGCGTGTATCACATATGACATTTAACTGAACGGACTTGTGCAAATGGTTTGTAAAACAGATGCAGGTATAGCAAAAAGAACTAATTTGGAACTTCTTTCTCGTCTCTTATGTGCCATGTTCTTTCGTGACGTACCCGACCATGCCCTTGCCCAACTTTCATTTGAAACTCTTTTTCACTTGTTATTCCTTCCAAAACGAGCTCTGCCACCCCCTTGTTCAAGCCCATTAAGCATTTTACACATTGCTTTCCCCTGTCTCTATTTCCCTCTATCTCTCCTGTGAGTATCAGATTCCCCAAGTTCTCTTTCCTCATTACATTTCCAAGAAATGTCGCTGTCTCTTTCTGATGTTAAGGGTCGGAAATTTTGCTAGTGATAGTAATTATATCTTACAAAAAATTCTTGGGAAGAAAATACATCAAATTACACGGATCTCAGAAATCTTTGTCTTCTTCTTCGTGTGCCATGTCCCCTTAGAATGTAGACGATAAGAGCACTCCACAATTTCTTTTTCGTTTCCACCCTCTCCAAAACCTCGTCGTTTCTGACATGCTCGTCGATATTACCCTCAGTATCTCTGCTGTTCATCTCAGTGTTCTCGACAGGCTCAAAAAAGAATCTGTAATGTGATAAGTCCCGACTTGGCAGCTCGACTCCAACCACTTTCTCACCGGCGGGATGTGGCTTCCCTCTGTCTATTCATGGCTTCTGCTCCGACGAACTTAAGTCTCTGGTGCCCCCACCACAAGAATTTACACGTGCAACCAGACTGGCAACTAGGTCCCACCCATTTACAGTTAGATCAACCAAATGCAGCCGACAATTCTACTCCATCAGATTTCTTTCTCACACTTCCCGCCTGTAGAACTCCCTTCCATATACTTGCTTTCCTGACGGCTAAAACCTCCAGGAATTTAAATTCAATGTCAATACCCATCTCTTATCCATCTGGCTCCAGTTCTTTCTACATCACCCCTTGTATCTTGTTCTTTTCCTTTCTCTCTACCTTCGCAAATGTCTTCACACTTGTGTTCCTATCCTTATCTTGTCCTTTCACTGACACTCCCTGTACCTGGTTCGTCTTTCTCTTCACTCTTCTCTTGTCTAAACTATTACTCTTATGCATCCCCACTGCGCAATAGTGGCGGTACCGCCTTGCTTGGGGCGAAAGGATTAAAGAAATATATTACTGGAAGTCCACGAAACATTTAATGATATCGACAAGGCTATTTCTTCTCATCCATCTGACCATATTTTGTGTTTGTTGACTTTAACGCCCACCACACCAAGTGGCTAGAAAACTCTGTCACCGACCTTGCTGGTGTCCACACCATGAATTCTCAATCACCCACTCTCTTATGCAAGTGGTTGACTTCCCCACGCATTTTTCCAATAACCCTAACGGAAGGGACTCACTACTAGACCACTGCTTCACTTTCATCCCAGACTCTTGCACTACCAGACAGCTCTGCCCTCTCGGAAACTCTGACCACGCTGTAATTTCCGTCAACATCTCATTCCACTCTCACTCTACTCAAGGAACCCAGACCATCAGAATATCCTACTGCTACCAAAGAGCAGACTGGAATTCGTTCCGAGACTTCCTGTGTGACGTCCCCTAGAACGTTTTTAGTCTTCCCGTTGAAGACTGTGCATCCGAGGTCTCCTCTTGGGTTAAGGCTGGCATCGATGCTTTCATCCCTGCCTGGAAATTTAAGCTTAAATCCCATTCGTCTCCCTGGTTCTCGCCCGCTTGCTCAGCCGCCATTGCCCACCGGAATCATTTCCTCCGGCTCTTCCGAAGCTACGCGTCGGACCAAAACAGGCGCCTTTCCCCTCAGCTCATAATAAGTGTAAAAAGATATTTAATGAATCTAAGATGTTTGATGCCAGAATGAAGCAATGCATAGCCTCCTGTAAGTTCGGTGCCAATGTCTACTGGCGACTCTGTAAAAGCGTGCTTAACAAGAGTAAAACCACAATCCCCGCCCTAATCAATGAATTTGAGGTCCTCACCTCCTCAGCGGACAAGGCTGAATGCTTTGCTCGCAGATACTCCACCAATTGAAGACTGAATTCATCTTGAGGTTCTCCATCCGACTTCCCACCTATAACTGAGGCTCAACTGAGTGATGTCCACATTACACCCTCGCTTGACCCTCACAATGCGAGCAGAGGGGATGGAATCCCAATCATAGTCTTGAAGAAATGTGCCCCTGAACTCTCCTCTCTCCTTTCTAAGCTCTACAACTTCGGCCTATCTGCTTCCTGCTTTCCTGTCTGTTGGAAGTCTTCCTCTGTAGTTACTATATTTAAGAATACTGGAGAACCCTCACACCCCGCAAATTACCGCCCTATCAGCCTTCTTCCGATCTTTGGCAAAGTGTTCGAAGCCATTATCAATGTCGAGGTGGTTCAGCATCTCACAGCCCACAGGCTCCTCTCAGACAAACAGTATGGTTTCCGTTTACCAGGTCTATTGCTGATATGCTAACGACCATCACCGAGTATATATACCAGGCTCTCGACAAGAATGGTGAATCCCGAACCGTTGCCTTGAATATCTCCAAAGCGTTCGACAGTGTCTGGCATGCTGGCTTTCTACGCATACTGCGGAGCTATGGTATAACTGGACATTTGTTTGATCTAATCTAATCATTCCTCTCTAACCGCTCATTGAAAGTGGTATTAAAAGGACATGCCTCCCAAAACTACCATACGAACGCGGGTGTCCCTCAAGGCTCTATCCTAGGTCATACGCTCTTTGTGATCTACATTAATGATCTCTCCGATGCCATAAGATCCCAAGTAGGCATGTACGCCGATTACACCACAGTTTACTCTCGCCTCGATCAAAAATCTGGTGTGAGCGACAAAGCCAACCTCACTGCTGAGCTTGAAAAGGACCTCCAATCCGTAGTAGACTGGGGTAAGAAATGACTCGTAAATTTTAATGCTTCCAAAACGATATTATTAAACTCTAACTCATGATACTTGGAATGTTTTTTTCTGCTAAAATTAAACTTAATTGTTATTACTTTTAGTAGTGACAAAGTTCTCCAGTCTATACTCTACCTTATGTGTAAGGTGAACGGTGGTCATATTAGTTACTTTAAAAAAGCTAGTTCGCTGAATATATATTTAAGTAATTTCGCCTATTGGTAGCATCGCACGATACCTGATCGATCGCTAGATTCCCATTGAGAATAAAATCAACCTTCATAAAATAGCTAAAACTAAGAAACAAAAGAAACATATAATGTCTAAAAGATGTTGCTATAAGATGTAATATTGTATTATCTATTGCAATGAAACGTCTGATAATAACTTGAGAGTTTTTTTTTTAGTTTTATTATTTTAAGTTTTTGCTTTTTTGGCTTTCGTCAAAGGTTTCCTATTGTGAAGATCTAATGACGATAGTAAAAATAGCTGTTTCGATGCAGAAAAAAAATCGACCTTCATTGGCCGAACATTTAGCGGTACTATTGGCTTTAGTTGTATTGAATCTTGTTCTTGGAAGAGCTTTTCAAGGAAATATTATCAATTTCAGTAGACGTTTTCGCTTTTTCGGTAGTGTTGATCTTTTTTTCCAATAACAGTAGAATCCATCATATTCGAACTTCCCAGCGTTGTAATTTAAGGAGTATATTACATTCTAAGATATTTCTTTACATTGCAGACTAGCAGTATAGCCCGGCGTTGCTCGGGTGTAATGAAAGCTTTAAAACTAATCCATGGTCCTGGACCTCAGACTCATTGGACGATGGCATGAAAGACTAAAATGCAATAGTTGTTTCCAGTTAAAGCGAAACCGTAGACTGAAAGAAAAATGAATGGATGTAAGTCAAATTTCGATTTCCTGGTATCGATATCAAATAAGTTTTTTTCATCGTAAACTTAATTTTGAAGGCTAAATAAGTACTCTGAGTAAATGGTATCATGGCTGAGACTAAGAACTACAATTATACCTACCTAGAGCCAAACCCGAAGCAAAACCTAAAATAAAAGGGGCTGAAAAATACAGACATACAGGCAGATAAACAGACATACACGCACAAACATCTTGCCTTTTATAGATATATATTATCAATTTTCTGCACTATTGTAAGAACTGCAACCTTGATACTTCTGAATATCGTTTGTCATGTCTTTGTCTATGAGTGTATAAAATTTGATTAGAATCGGACCACTCCTTCTACAAACCCGATCTTTTTGATTATCGATTTTCGATATTTATTAGGGGTACCTCGACACAAAACCTAGCAAAGAACACTCGCAGAAGCTTATAGTACAACTGTGTAAATTTTCAAGAAAATCGGTTCAGCCGTTTCGGAGTCTATAGGTAACGGACACACACACACACACACACACAGACAAAGTTTCATTTATAAATAAGTTTAGATAATTGTTAGTAACTTGAAATTTCTCAACCCATAATGTTTCGCACAGATAAAAATTCAGCAGGAAGAAAAAGGAAAATAAATTCTTTCACGTTACGTCAGAAATTAAAGATTACTGAAAAATTGGATGAAGTTCTTAATTTGTTGAATTTGTAAATTAACAAACAGTGATTGCAGTATCTGGAGGAAACACTAAAAGTTGCGCTTGATGAATACTCTCGCTTTAAACAGTAAATAAATAAAAAATCAAAACAATAGATAAATAAAAATGCTAATAAATTAAAAAATAATTCAACGGTAGAATCGCTTCAAAGTGATTTGGATTGTCAAGAAAAGACAAAGAATCAATTTCTTCCTTTAATTTGGGTTATCTATCCTCCTGTATTTTAGTGTCTTCTGGACAATATCCTCTAGAATGAAGAAGTGACTTGAAGCAACAAAAATGTGATTCTACAGAAGGATGCTGAGGATATCATGGACCGAACATGTGAGTAACAACAAAGTTTTAGAGAAAATGGAAACAAAAAGGAAGCTTATGCTTAACATCAGGAAGGGACAATTGAGGTTTCTCGGATACATAATAAAGAAAGAATGTTTGGAAAAACTGATACTCACAGGACAGATTAAAGGCAAGAGAGACAGAAGACAACGCATATAATTCGTGAGCTTGAGTAAATGGATGGCAGAACACGGTTTAGAATGAATAACAAAAAACATTTTGTTAAAAGCTACAAGGGTCAAGGGGTTGTGGAGAGCAATGATCACCAACATCCTGGTACATAAAGAAGAAGTGTTCCTCATCTTATACCAAAGATATCTTCTCTGTTCTTTGTGTGGGACAGGGACATTCAATGTCAAGGTAAATACTGACCAGCTAAGACAAGCTTAGTGCCTGAATCTGAATATGTGAGGGTCTGTGTAAATTTTCCGTTAATTATGAAAATATAAAGGATGATAAAGAAGACAGGGACGCAATAAAGAAAGCCATTGATGCGGTTAAATTCGTGGGGAAGCAAATATTTGTTCAGTAATGTACAAGTGTACATAATTTGCAAAACTGCCTAAAAAACAAAAGATAAGGCAAAATAAAACAACGAAAAGAAAGCAAAATTAGAAAAAAATAAGACAATCGGAAATAAAACTTATTGAGCCATGCACAATATTTTTTATTTCGACGAAAGCCACTTCCCCACGGTTGTAACAGAGCTTCCAAGTAACTTTTCCTATACAGAGGCTTCATGTAAGTGGCTTGGTAATCATTCCTGTTAGCCATCTCGAATTTACAATTTTAAGCAAGGTACAAGATTTGAAGCTAGGTGTTTCCTCATTTTACAGTTGAAACTCAGTAAGTGATATTTTACTGGTCCTAACCTGACGTCTCGTCGTGCGTCGCTTTCTCACGGTTGTAACCTGTTTGAGTATCTACTAAAAATAACGTTTTAAGGGATAAAAATCTGTCAGATTAATGAAAAAGTTCATTCTAATTCCCGATGAGTGAAGGCATCATAAGAATGTCCCCACTTTGAAGTCGCCAGGAACCTGCTCAGTTAAAGTGGCAAATTCTTTGCACTAAAACTATCATCGCTCTACCTCTACTTCGAGATCGAGAATTTTACAGTAAAGAACCTAATTGATAAAATAACTTTTTATCAATAAAAATACTGAAAACAATGCATAAATGTAAACTTGTGGTTATACTCGTTTCGAAAAACGCTGCGAGCCCATACGAGGAAGGAAAAATGGCGATAAAAAAAGAACGAGCTAAACACTAGAACATCAGTCAAAGTATGCAGCCCGAAGAAAAAACCCGAGACGAGTAACCTAAAACAAAAAGCGCCCAATACGCAAGGTTTCACCAAATTGGATCTTCAGGGAAAGCCAACTTTCCTTGGTAGGTTCGTTGGCTCTCTAGCTTAGCTATTTACTATATATATATATATATATATATATATATATATATATATATAAAATGCATATTCAAGCGAATAAACTTGTGACTTTACGTATCGAGATCCGTTTGTGTTTCTGATGATATATATAGTGTATAAAAATAGTTTTACAAATTATTGAACGAGTTTCTCATACCAAAACAAGGACAAAAAGTATTTAGTGATTTATAGGTAGATAAATTCATTCATCATTTCTAAACTAGATTTCCACAAGACATGTAGTAGAGAATGTATCCCTGCAACTGTCCTAAGGAAGTGGCCTCCGCAACTGGCTCCCGTTCTTTTCAAAGATGCCTTGCTGCTTCTTGCTTTTCAGCTTGTTGGAGATCAGATACAGTCACCTTCTCACCGGTGCAATATGACTTCCACGTGTCTCTTCTACAAATACTTTCAAGGCTTCTGCTCCGATGAACTTAGCTCACTGGTTCCTCCTATATATAAATTTACTCGAGACACAAGATTAGCAACTAGGTCTCAGACTTTTACTGTGAAACCAATAATATGTAAATGCAAAATCTACTCTATCAGCTTCTTTTCTCTCACTTCCCGCCTTTGAAATTCCCTTCCGTTTACTTGCTTCTTCGACAGCTACAATCTCCAAGAATTTAAATGTAAAAGCAATAGTCATCTCCTATCGCACTAACCTGCATCCTCGCTCACATGCTCCTTTCTCCGTCCACTCCACTCTCATCAGTATTCACATCCTTCTGTTACCCACTTCCTGACACCCTCTATAACATTTTCTCATAACTTTCCTCCTGTTTAACCCCCTGCAAAACAGTGGCAGTAAAATGCCTTGCTTGGGGCGATATGATTATAAAAAAATCCTTTCTATTCTCTAAAATATTTATCGTTTTCTGCCAGTTCTTAATTTATTCTCAACGCAATGGATCTCGTTGTACTTTTTGATAATGCTACAGACTGTCGATCTGGGAAAATTTAAACGCTTTGAAAGTATTGTATGTCCATTATCTTATTTGTATGCATAAACTATCTTCATTCAGAGCTTCTTGACAAGTCCATCCGTCTTTGTCATTGGTGCTAGACGAATGAGTTATCGCGGTAAATGGCACTCAAATACTGTCTTCTTCATTCTAATTCTACTTCATGTGCCGTGTTCCTTCAGGTCGGCAACCTTTTGGAGAGTGACGGTCAAAGAGCTGTGTAGAATTATGGAGGATGGCCAAACAGCTATGGCTCCAGTGTCATGAAGAAGAACCATGTTATTAAACGTGTGAATAAATTTTCTATGTGTTTGAAGAAAGCAAGAATTCACTATAATTTAATATCCGACGGAAATTTTGTTAAAAAATATTACATCTTAAAAATAAATGTTTCATAAATCAGTACTGGAAAATTCTAAATTTCAGTTGAAAACACTATTTTATATTCATTTAAATATGCCCGCTCACAAAAGCAATTTCACATTACCTGGAGAATGTATTTTAGTTTTAAATAAATTTTTAAATTTCGACGCAATATATTCAGACTATCAACTGTCATTTTGGTTTGGTTTACCCATATTTATATTGCGTCCAGTGTAAGGTAGCGGACCTGACAAGATTCACTCGAGGGCCGGATGTGGCCCGCGGGCCATGGGTTGCCGACTACTGACGTAGGTGATCATGGACTTCCAATTGCCCCTGTTTCTTGTCGCTTTAAATATTTTCACTCTTGATAACTCTCCCAAACCCAGCTCCATTTGCTCAACCGTATCAACTATATTGAACGCTGCTTTCCTCTGTCTCTCTTTCCTTCTATCCGTCCTGTGAGTATTAAATTTTCCAGATCATCCTTCCTCATTACGTGTCCCAGGAACGTCATCTGTCTTTTCTTGATGTTAAGTAGCAGTTTTCCTGTCGTTTGCATCCTCACCAATACCTCATCATTGATTTCGAGCTTAGTCCATACCTTTTATAAAGTTATAGAAGCAGGTCAATAAAATTTCATTTTTAAAGAATTTTGTATTAAATGTCAAATTAAGAAGAAAACATTACAATAGCCATAGAGCAATATTATTTCATAATTTCCTTAAGGGGGGGTTATTTTGTAGAGCAACGATATTTAGAACGATTTTGGAAACTTCTGAAAATTTCACGAATTATTCAAAATTAAATACGAAATCAACCATTTATCCAAAATTCAATACGGGTTGCAAATATTCGCATTTTCTTAGAAAATATGCATATATTTTGTGGTTTGAATAATTCTTTCCACAAATTATATATATATATATATATATATAGAGAGAGAGAGAGAGAGATACATATCTGATATATATATATATATATATACTGATCAGGAAGTCTATACGAAATGAGCGTATGCATTTTGTGTTGCGTATATCTTGTGTGTGGGATGGAGCAGAAAACTAACCTTGGGCTCAAACGTCAACTCTTAGGCCTGTAGGTAAACCTTTTCAGCTACGAAAGTGTATTTTCCTTTGTAAATAAGGTTAGCTTTGTGGGGCACAAGACCATTGATTTTTGGGTTAGAATAGAATTCTCGACAAAAATACACCTTAGTCAGGGCTTGTATTATTTTTAGGAATTTTTTTCCTGTATTATTAATGTTTCGTAGTCCTTATCCTTATTATTATATACTGATTGCTTTTATAATATATATTATAGTTTATAAAGGAAAACTCAACACGTCATATTAGTTATAAACTATAGTTTATTTCAATGAGCTTAATTAGCTCATATCGTCAGACTCTTTTACAATATTTCCTCCATCTAGCATAAAATTTCTGCAGGAATGAACGTTTTCTTAGATATTTAAATGGCAATCAAATATTACAATACTTTTGAATAAATGTAAAAGATATATATTCATGCTAGAAATTTCTAGAACAACCTCTCATGTCTAAATATCATTTTCAGAGACGAAGCATGTACACGCATTAGGGAATATAGTGAAGAAAATTGTGAAAGAATTATGGGGAACATTTGAACTCATCTGAAGTACAGCATATGAACCTATGTAAATCTATAAAATGAACGCGCCCTTTGTCTGTGCGCGTGTTCATAACGTTTACGAAATATCTGATGGATGAACACACATGAGAATGTCATAATACTCGCCAGACCGACAAATAATTTTACAGACAAAAATCGCTTTGAGATAAATGAAATAAAAATGTTAATACACAAACAGTTCATTTGTTTTGTTTCTTCTTTTCTTGCCAGGGTTGGCATTACATCAATACTGAGCTAAATGCACGCTCAGAGGCGGAAGTTATTACTCACTAGACACGTGAGGATTATGTAAATATAAATAAATAATTGCATTAGGTTTATCCATTAAAAGCTCTGATCCATTCCGATAGAACTTCACCGTATATACTGATCCGGAAGTCTCTACGAAATAAGCGTACGCATTTTGCGTTGCGTATATCTTGTATGTGAGATGGAGCAGAAAACTAACCTTGGGCTCAAAAGTCAACACTTAGAACTGAAGGCAAACCTTTTCAGCTACGAAAGTGTATTTTTCTTCGTAAATAAGATTAACTTTGTTGGACACAAGACCATTGATTTTAGGGTTAGGATCGAATTCTCTACAAAAATACAGCTTAGTCAGTGTGAGGTCAAAATATTTTTAGTAAAAGTATATATATATATATATATATATATATGCAGGATAAAAATATAGTTTAAATGTGTGCAATATTTATGAATAAGTATGTTTAATATCAGACACAGAGCGTATGTAATTAAAAAAAATGGATACTGTGGACAACAGCAAGCTGCATATTTGTTTTCCGCTTGAACGCAATCTTCAGGTTATATATATATATATATATATATATATATATAGAATAAAAAGTGTGAGATGCCATGAACGTTTAGTTTAAAGTGTATATTTATTGTTGTATAGAGATATTATACATATTATGATATTTTAAGTGTCCATAATGGTATTTGTGACACTACAGGTGTATCGAGTCTAAGAATAACTCTCTTCAGGCAAATAAATGTGTGGCTTTACATATCGAGTTCCTTTTGTTTCTAAGGGCCAAGTTCTTGTTTATATAAAGGTAAGTAGAAAATAAAAATAAAAATAAAGAATAAAGAATAAAGAAATAAATCAAATCCGTGAAATAAAAAATAAAGTAAATCCAATAAATCAAACTCCAATGTTGGCGTGTTGAATAGTCTGTGTTTTCTCCCATCAGCACCTTCATAAATGGATAAACAAATAAATAGATGAATGCATCAAGTGGTTATCCCAATTGAATTGATTTTAGTCTGGTGTTTTCCTCTTTAGTACATAAAGAATATCTTCTAGGCACCTTTGTTTATTATTTACATGTCTTTTCATCTGTCAGTTGGTTGCTTTTATTGCTTCGACGGTATTTTTTTTTTAATCATCTCACCCCAAGCAAGGCATTCCACTGCCACTATTGCTCATGGGGCTACATAAGGGAAGGTAAAGAGAAGGAGTGGTTAGACATAGGGAATGTCAGGAGGAAGGTGACAGATGAGTAAGGATACCGAGGATGAGGGTTGGGCAGATGGGAAGCGTGTTTGATAGAATGGGAGCAGGTTAGTGTGTTAGGAGGTGTCTATTGACCTTACATTTAAACTCCTGGAGATTGTAGCTGTCGAGGAAGCAATCGTGTGGAAGAGAATTCCACAGTCGGGAAGTGCGAGGAAAGAAACTGTTGGAGTAGAAGTTGCTGTTGCATTTTATCGGTTTCACTGTAAAAGGGTGGGATCTAGTTGCTAATCTAGTATCTCCTTCAAATTCGTATTTAGGGGGCATTAATAAGGTTTTGAATTTGGTGTGTGTGTGTGTGTGTGTGTGTGTGTGTGTGTGCATGTGTGTGTGTGTGTGTGTGTGTGTGTGTGTGTGTGTGTGTGTGTGTGTGTGTGTCTTTGTCTGTGTCTTTGTCTGTGTCTTTGTGTGCGTGTGTATGAACGCTCCTGGACTTCGTCTTTATGTTTTAAAATTATTTTAGAACTATTTTTTATGGGTCATTTGGTTCTTTTTTATTGTTTGGAGTTATCATTTGGATTTGCCGTGTTTGTATGTGTGTGTGTATGTATGTGTGTGTGTATGTATGTGTGTGTCTCTGTTTTTGGGTGTGTGCGTTTTTCTGGTTCTTTATTATTGTCATTTGAATGTGGGTGTTTGTATGTGTTTGTGTGTGTATGTGTGTTTCTGTATATTTTTCGGTGTGTGTGTTTTTCTCATCATGTTGTTTTGAGCGAAGGCTTGTATCTTTTTATGAATCTTTCTTCCTGTATTATTAATGTTTCGTAGTCTGTATTTTGGTAAATAGGTGCAACTTTGAAATTGCCATTCCTACATTCAGGCATATATTGGGCGACATATAGTTTCCTGTTGTATGATAATCTTATATTGCTTTTATGAATAGATATTCTATTATTCAAGCATTGTGTCGCTCCCACGTATATCTTTGCGAATTTGTCGCGTTTTAGAGTGTAAACTACATTTTTCGAGTTGCAACTCAGATCCGATTTTATTTCGAATGTAGATGTGTTTTCAAAATTGAAATGTTTTCCTTCTATTGATATGTTGCATACCCCACATCTTTCTTTTTGCATTTTGTGACCCCCTGTGATGTTTGTTGTTCGAATTTCGATAAGGTTAGGATGTCTTTTAAATTTTGGGTCTGGCATTTGTTGTTAATCATTTTGGTTGTCTTTAAGATTTCTTTAATTTTTTCATTATTGTTGAGTAATTCCATGTGTGTTTTGATCTTTGTTAATAATTCTGCATTGTTTTTGTTGTGTGTGGAAACGTAGGCTAGAATGTTTTCTTCTTTTTCATGTTTTTCTTGTTGTTTTTTTTTTTTTTTTGGATTCCGGCGGGATTCTAATGGTATTTGTTCTGCAAGTTGGAAGCCCCCCTTTTTTTTTAGTGGGGTGGGTTTGTCTCTTATTTGTAATGTTTTTCGTAGTTCTTCTAGGCGTATTTTACGGAGGGTTTTTCAGTTACTATTGTGCAAATTCGTCGTGCTAGGGAATAAGGGATGGATTTCAAACAGCTTTTAGGATGGTGACTCTTGAAGTGGAGAATTGTTGGGTGTCCGTTGGTTTGTGGTATATATCTGTGATGATGTGATTGTTTTCGTTTTTTATGAGTATGTCTAGGAACGGTAATTCTGGATCACAGTATTCTAGTTTGAACTTGATTTTGGGGTGCAGGTGTTGTAGTATATTGCGTAGTTTGTTTATGTTCCTGCATGTTGATTACCAAAAGATAAAACTGTCATCTAGAAATCTCTTCCATGATTTCGTGAATTCTGTTTTTATGTTTTCCCCATATTTATGTCCTATTAGGTTGTTAGGTTTTCTTCTAGATATGCTATATATGCAATGCATGCTGTATATATATATATATATATATATATATATAAAACAACTGAAAAGTTGTAAGCTTAAAAATGTATTTTTTGACAGTATTTATTTATTTCTATTATTATATATATATTTGATATTTCAGACCGGCATCGGCCTTTCATCAGAAACAAATGATTTTAAAATTTTGACTAAAAGCGTCCGTCGTGAGGAGCGTCTGTCGCGAGATGTTTACATCACTGGACGTAGAAGGCAGTAGTGTTTTTGAATATTTTGAAACGTAAACCTAACTGTAATAATACTTTTAAATGTGGTTTTAAAGAAAAAAATTTTTAAGTGAATCTAAAAAATGTTTAACTATTGAAATATTTATAAATATTCAAAATACCTTAGTCCCTATTTAACCCTAGCCTATATGTATTTAATTTTAAAATCCAGTATTTTATATATATATTGCCATCCGCAGACAGATCTGTTTCGCAGCTCATCAGTACGGTTAGACTCCGATTGCTACACAACCCAGGCTCGAAAACCGACCGATATGGCGTCAGTCGGCGACTCTACCCCTGGGCCATGGGGCGTTCAGTGGAAGAAGGCAGTCTTTTTAGCGCATATCATATTACGCGCCCAATAGCTAGCGTGCTCAAATTCATTTTTACTGAATGAGCACTGCGTACACGCTAGAGTGGCTACCGTTTTTATTTTATATATATATATATATATATATATATATATATATATATATATATAAATATATATTTTATATATATATATATATATTTATATACATATATATTTTATATATATATTTTTTTTTAAATATATATATATATATTTTATATATATATTTTATTTCATATTTTATTTTATTTTATTTCATACAAACTACTACAAAATTGTACATTTTGTTTCGACGTTGAAAGAGCTATGTGCCATTAGGTGTTTAACAATGATGGTAGTAAACGTTTTTATTTTTGAAAATATTTTTTAAATATATGAAATCAGCACTTCTCTCTATTTTTGGAAAAAAATTTTCGTGTCGAATGGTTTTGTAAACTTTTCACTTTAAGAAGATCTCTATTTTGGTGCATCTTAATTTTTCCGTTGTCAGCTGTTGGATTGATTGAGTATTTCGAATTTTAGTTTTCTTTTCAATGTTGTATTTAGGGTAAAGGTGGCAATTCGGGCCGAAATTCAAGAATTCTATTTTGTCGTCGTTGTGTCCCTGTTCGGAAGCAAATGTAGACAGGCTAAAGAAAGATGGCTCAAGGGCAAATGTGCTGAAGTAGAGAGAATGAGCACAACATATAATGTAGAAATGCACAAAGTAATAAAGGAACTAACAGGGCAAAAGACACGCTCAGCAACAGGATGTATAAAAGCAAAAATGGCACACTAATACTACAAAGTGTTTTGACAAAGAATAGAAAATGCGACACGGGGATCCAAAGACGCATTCATCATCATTTATCCATCACACCCAGTGGTGCATAGGGCAGCAAATTTTTTGTTGCTGTTTCTGTAACAAACTGTTTTTTACAGGACAGGGTTGTTAGCCCTGCACCCAACCCCACCAAACCTGGAGGACCGGTGGACCATTCTTGGTCCTTACGTTTACAGCACCTGGTATTCCCAAATGGTCACCCATGTAAGCACTGACCAGGCTCGATGTTGCTTAACATCGGTGATTGGACGGGAACCGGTGCATTCAACACGATATAGCCGTAGACAAAGACGCAGTGATATGGCCAAAGACGCATTTCAGAAGCCAACCAGAGTACTGAAAGACAGGAAAATCTTACTAGAAAAAAATGTTCTGGATTGCTATTTGATATCTGTCCTTCTGTATGGAAGTAAATACTGGACGATCTCATCAAAGATGAAGGAGAGGCTTTAGGCAGCAGAAACGTGGTTGTACAGAAGGATGCTGAGGATACCATGGACAGAGTACGTGTGCAACGATGAGGTTTGGGAAAGGATACACACGAGAAGAAAACTGATAATAAATATCAGGAAGAGACAAATGAGGTTCCTGGGTCACATAATGAGGAACGAAGGCCTGAAGAACTTGATACTCACAGGTCGGATAAATGGAAGAAGAGAGAGGGGAAAGCAGTGTGAGATGTACTTGTTAGGTCTGAGCAAATGGCTGATAGAGCGGCGATTAGAAGAGATACAAAGAGAAAAATTATTGCGAGCGACAAGAGACAGAGGCAAGTAGAAGTCCATGATCGCCTACATCCTGAAGAGCCACGGCATAAAAAGAAGTTCTATCTTTCCATTGTATAAGTTGAAGAGCTTTTGTTTAATTGTAGAATGCAGTGTTGTTGGATGAGTTCTATTGATGTGATTGTTGTGGACCCAGAATAGGTTTATAAGAAAACTCGAACACTGGAATTAATGAAACATATAGATTAAACGGAAAACAAATACAAGAGTGTTAACGTCAATCTAACCTGCCGAGTATTAGACTGGGGTGACTCAACTCAACTCAACTCCGAGAGGCATAATCTCCAGGTATTCATCATAATAGAAAGGGTTCATTATAGTCCAAAACGGGTAGGTCCCATAACAGTGATTGAGAGGGAATTAGTAATTCTGTATTTTGTTATGAGAATCTTGTATTTTTTAAATTATATTTTAAAATGCAGTATCTACGCTTTACCTTTTGTTAACAGTCATTCCAATACTGGTGTTATGTTCCTTGCTGAATACCGCCTAATGTAATTTAATTAATGTATATTTGGGAAGTAACATTTATTTAAATATTTTTTATTAAATACGATCGACGAGGAAGATTAAATTAATGTTTTATTAAGTTTTTCCAGCATCCTTTCGTTTTGTAAGAATAAAAGAATACAATAATTTTCCATAATTTTTAATGTCCCATGCACTTTTGGCAACACTAAAAATAGAAATAGCTCACGTGAATTCTAGTTGCACAATACGTAAAGCCTTGGAATGAAAGCTCCTTTTCAAAACAACACAAAAAAATATAGAAACTAAAAAAGCATGATGAATAAAAAAATCCCGAGACAAATCGCCCTTGAAAAATCTATAAAAGTGGTTAAAAGTATTTGTCTATATTTCTGAGATGAGGTAGTATTTACACTATTTAAATTATTCGGACTATTTTCTTCATCTTTGTTGCCATTTGTGAGACGTTTCGGCCGTTGTGCGCTCCGGCTTTCTTCAGATGTTAGAAATTTTAAGCGCAACCGATTATTCCAGTCATATCTATATCCGCTTGGCCAAGTATCCTTAATGGCCCAATGGATATAGACGTTGGTTAATTCCAGTGATTTGACCCGAAGAGTTGTGAGTTCAATACCAAGCTACAGCAGTGGTTAACAAATAACTTAGAGGGATAGAGGGAGATAACTCATGACTATGAAAAGGGGCTTTATATTTATGATATACCCCAGTGGTTGTAATAAAATGTTCGGTTCGAAATTTCTAGCACCTGATGAAGGCCGAGGCATGCGACGGCCAAAACGTCGTACAAATGGCAACAAAGATAAGAACAATAGTCCGAATAATGTAAATAGTGTAAATACTACCACATCTCAGAAATATAGACAAAGGGTTCGGTTCGAAATTCCTAGCATCTGAAGAAGGCCAGAGCGTACAACAGCCGAAAGGTACTGCAAATGGCAACAAAGATGAGAACAAATCTCCGAATAATGTAAATAGTGTAAATACTACCACATCTCAGAAATATTGACAAATACTTTTGGACATATATATATATAGATTTTTCAAGGGCGTTTTGTCTCGGTTGTTGTGACTTTTTTTTTATTATTATTCATCAAGCTTTTTTATGTCCCTGGAATTTTTGTGTTGTTTTGAAAAGGAGCTTTTCATTCCAAGGATTTAAGTATTGTGCAACTAGAATTCACTGGAGCATATTTCTATTTTTTCGGCTGTCTAACAGTACTGATGAGCTGTGATACAGCGAAACACATATGTCTGCTGATGACTCTCTCTCTTTCTCTCTCTCTCTCTCTCTCTATATATATATATATATATATATTAATCATTTCTCCCCAAGCAAGCCAGTTTTACTGCCACCGTTGCTAAGTGTGGTACATAGGATGTCAGCAGGAGGGTAATAGACGGATGGGAATACGGGTATAATAGGGGTGGAGTGGATGGAGAAAGAACTTGAGCAAAAGGATGCGGGTTAGTGAGATAGGAGATTCTATTGACCTTACATTTAAAATCCTGGAGATTGTAGCTGCCAGGGAAGCAAGTATATGGAAGGGAAGTCCACAGGCGGGAAGTGCAAGAAAAGAAGCTGTTAGAGTAGAAATTGCGGTTACATTTTATCGGTTTCACTGTAAAGTGTGAAATCGTGTTACTAGTCTAGTAGCTCGAGGTGAACAGCAGAGGCACTCGATCAGATGTGGCAACAGTATTCAATACACGGGTGGATGATAGATTTATATATGTGCAGGATGGATGGATTTTAATTAATGCATGCTTGGAAATTAGATTATAGCCCGTGTAAATTTTTACCTAGGGGGCACCAGTGAGCTACGTTCATTGGAGCAGAAGCCGTGAAAATATTTGCAGAAGAGGCACAGGGATCCACGTCACGCAGGTGAAAGAGCGACTGCAGCCGATTTGCTAAGTCGGTATCGATCACGTTACAGATTCTCCGTTGGATTCTGTCAAGAACTCCGAGGTGAACAGCAGAGGCCCCCGATCAGATGTGGCAACAGTATTCAATACACGGGTGGATGGTAGATTTATATATGTGCAGGATGGATGGATTTTAATTAATGCATGCTTGGAAATTAGATTATAGCCCGTGTAAATTTTTACCTAGGGGGCACCAGTGAGCTACGTTCATTGGAGCAGAAGCCGTGAAAATATTTGCAGAAGAGGCACAGGGATCCACGTCACGCAGGTGAAAGAGCGACTGCAGCCGATTTGCTAAGTCGGTGTCGATCACGTTACAGATTCTCCGTTGGATTCTGTCAAGAACTCCGAGGTGAACAGCAGAGGCCCCCGATCAGATGTGGCAACAGTATTCAATACACGGGTGGATGGTAGATTTATATATGTGCAGGATGGATGGATTTTAATTAATGCATGCTTGGAAATTAGATATAATTATAACAATGTAAAATATCATTACAATTAACCCTTATAGTGTGTGATCTTTGTCTGAGCAGTTATCTTAACCACTAACACAAACCCGTTTGGTATGTAGCTCACTATATTCCTCTATCTTGCCTAAATATACCTTGTTACATTTTCAAAACCTATCATATCAGCGTCCCTTGTTGATTCTGAGTTTATGTCTTCTTTTCGGTGTTATTTTCTTCATCGTTTCTCACCTGTTCATCTTTGAGATTATCAATAAACTTTTGTAGAATTATATTTCTTTTGAATCCAATTTCCCCTCATCCTTGGAAAGATTGTTTAGCATTCAAGACCATAGAAAAAAATTGATATCAATCCAATAAACTTTTATTCTATATAGCTTAATATATATGAATATAAATTATGCCTATCATATCTTTAAGAACTTAAATATTAGAGAAAGACGTGTATTGTCTGTAATTTTGAAAAGACTCTTTATGATATCGATGTTCTCAAATCATTGCATGCAAAAAAGAGATTTGAGTTTCCGTACTGTTTTCATAAGATACAGAAAATAGTATTGCTTGGCGCTAGGCTTTTCTCGTAGAAAAGTTTTCCCGGTCCTCATAATCAATATTTTTAAACCTGCATTTTGCCTGTATTGCAATATCGGTCGTGGGCGCTGGTGAGACGAGCCTGAATGTCTACCTCGTCAAACAGTTTCCCATAACAATAGATTCAAATCTTTGCTTTGTCTTTTATAAGGTCAATGAAAATAAAAATTAGAGTAGAGGTAAAAAGAACGCAGTGCACCAGTCTTCCTTGTCTCTGTACTTGCTTGACTGTCTTGTCAATCAGCAATCGAACTTCCGGCTCTATTTCACTATCCACAATAACCTAAATGGTTACTGAGTAAAAGAAAATATTGTTTTATTTTTTAATCATTTCAACTCAAGCAAGGCGGTACCGCCACTGATGCGCAGGGGGATACATAAGATAGTAGAAGTTTTAGCAGAAGGATATCGAACAGAAAAACGAACCAGTTCCAGAGGGTGTCAGAAAAAGGGCAAGAGAATGAAGGGAATACAGGTGTAACGACAGTTGCGAAGGTAGAGTGAGAAAGGAAAAGAACAATATATACAGGGTGAAGTAGAAGGGACGAGGGAAGGACTGGAGTCAAGTAGATAAGAGATGGGAATTGAGCTTGTTTTTAAATTCCTGGAGGCTGCAGCTGTCTGGAAAGCAAATATACGGAAAGGATTGCCGCTATTTTGCAAGGGGTTACAGTGAGAGTGGAACTTAGTACAGGAGATGCCTAAAAATGGTAAGAGATTGATGGTATTACGGAGGTGTATGGGGTTTAATGACAGAGAAGGAATTGAGGGAGATAGAAGAGAGAAATTGACTCTGCATTTAAACTTTTGAAGATTGTTTTTATAGACTATGTTTTAATAGCGATACATTATAAGTCTACATTTCCTGCTCGTATGCACTGAAGTTTTAACCGGTTGAAATATTTAAGTGTAGAGGAAGGTAGACTAAAACAGTTTGTAACCAGGATGGGAAATTTAATCATCGGCAGCTCAACACAACTGACTTAACACCACTCGCTCAAAACCGCTGAAGCAACACCATCGACTATTCAACGGCTAACTCACTTCCAGGACAACTCGCCACTAACCTACTCAGAGCGAGATGAAGTAGTATTTATAATACTTACATCGGTCTTTTCATCCTTATTGCCATATTCACGACGTTTCGGCTGTTGTACGCTACAGTCTTCGGCAGGTGATTAGAATTTCGAACAGAACCCTGATCGTAATAAAGGTTCGGAATTTTAATCACCTGAAAAAATGCCGGAGCGTATATCGGCAGAAACGTCGTGAATATGGCAATAAATATGCGGATAGAAGTCTGAAAAAAGAATATCATAGATAGATAGATAGATAGATAGATAGATAGATAGATAGATACATAGATAGATAGATATTGAAAAGAGATAGATAGATATTGAAAAGAGATAGATAGATAGATAGATAGATAGATAGGTAGATAGATAGATAGATAGATAGATAGATAGATAGATAGATAGATATAAACAGAGGCAGATAGATAAATACCGAGATATGAAAAGACTGAGATAAATATGAACAGACTGAGATAGATAGATAGATAGATAGATAGATAGATAGATAGATAGATAGATTAGAATGAATGGACTGTGGTATATATATATATATAGAGAGAGAAAAAGGACAAGGATAGAAAGGTAAAAAATGAACTCGGGTCAGTCAGTTAGTGAAGTGCCATACGTGAAACACGCTTCGGCGATCATCATAGATAAATAAGAAAGAATAAGCCGAAATAGATAGATAGATAGATAGATAGATAGATAGATAGATGAGAAAAGAATGGACGTGAAAGGGTAAAATAAAACAGTTGAGCCAAGTAAGGATTCATAGATTACAACTGCGCAAGGACAAAATATTGACCCGACTAAGCAAAGATGGCCGCATAGTTTCTCTGATATCGATTTACCTTTGTTGTCTTCTTTTCGTCTTTGTTCCACGCTGACTTACTTCATGGAAGAGATCATCTGCAAAGTACACGGACGCTAAACAACCATAAGCTCACACTTAAGCACGGAACATTTCAGTCGCCCAACTATAGAAAGTGAGTGGGTGCGCACTGAATCAGTTCAGGTGCTGTCACAATCAAACGTACGCACCGATTTATTTCCCGGAATCGGACATGAAGTCTTATTTACTTAAAACCTATCCACAGCAGGTGACAACAACAAAAAAAAGAAGTTTTCTTTTGTGTTTATATATGTATCAGCGCCTCGTCGTTGAAAATCACTTTGAAAGGTGTTTAATGAGTTCGATACCCAGTGGAAGCCCCATACTAAAATAGAATGTCATTGTTAGACGTATAGTGAAACCGATGAAATGCAACCGCAACTTCTACTCCAACAGTTTCTTTTCTCGCACTTCCCGACTGTGGAATTCCCTTCCACACGATTGCTTCCCCGGCGGATACAATCTCCAGGAGTTTAAATGTAAGGTCAATAGACACCTCCTAACACACTAACCTGCTCCCATTCCTCCTGACATTCCCTATGTCTAACATTCATTCCTCCTGACATTCCCTATGTCTAACCACTCCTTCTCTTTACCTTCCCCTATGTAGCCCCATGCGCAATAGTGGCAGTGGAATGTCTTGCTTGGGATGAGATGATTAAAAAAAATAGCCTAGGGAGTCTTGTTTCTTCTGTTTATTTATTTCTGGGAACCTAAACAGTTGTGAATGGTGTGTCGAAATCAGCTAAAAATATTAAATCTTGGGGAAAAAAACGCTTCACAGACGTGTGTTGTGGTGTAATGGATGTCAGCATCGAATGAGAAATCGGACAGCCACGTTCGAATTCCAGTAGAATTTGTTTCATTCACTTACAAATGCCCTTGGTATTTCTCTTCTCGCTCCAGGTATGGATTGAATTGCGGGACGGATTGGACTCTATAGCCTTGGTTGGGAAGCAGTCTATCGTCATGATTGCCCAAACATGTATCAATTACGGCAATTAACTGACTGACTGAATATTGAAGCAAAGATTATAAAAGTTTCTAGTTCGACTATCATGTTCATCTTGAGAGATATAATTACAATATTTCAACCATTTAACTCGCCGACCGTGTTCGAATGTATATTTCGTGATAAGAGGACTGTTCTTGTTTTGCTTTTCATTAACCCGAGAACACTAACCATGGGAATATAGTATACAGCGCAAATCACATCATTTTAATTACAATTTAATTAAATTCTCAGTACCTGATTTCATAATTAAATAAGATGTTTTTCAGTTCCTATTAATGTGAACTCAAATTACAAAGTTTGAAATGACTGCATGTAAAATATTTCAGCTAAATATTTATATTTAATACTAGCAGTATAAGCCGGTGTTGTTCGGGTGTAATGAAATCATTAAAAATAATCCATGGCCCTGGAGCTCAGACTCTTTGGACGTTGACACGAAAGACTAAAAAGCAATAGTTGATACCAGTTAAAGTGAAACCGTAAACTAAAAGAAAAATGAATGGAGGTAAGTCAAATTTTGATTTCCTGGTATCGATATAAAATGAGTGTTTTTCGTCGTAGACTGAATTTTTAAGGCTAAATTAGTCCTCTGAGTAAATGGTATCATGGCTGAGACTAAGAACTACAATTATACCTACTGAGAGCCAGACCTGAGCAAAAACTAAAATAAAAGGGCTGAGCAAAAATACAGACATACAGTCAGATAAACAGACACAAACACGAACATTTTGCCTTATATATATATTATCGATTTTCCGCAATATTGTAAAAACTGCAACGTTGAGACTTCTGAATATCGTTTCTTATATCTTTGTCTATGAGTGTATGAAATTTGATTAAAATCGGACAACTCCTTCTATAACCCGATTTATCGATTATCGATTTTCGATATTTATCGGGGGTATCTTGACACAAAACCCAGCTAAGAACACTCGCATACGCTTATAGTACAACAGTGTAAATTTTCAAGAAAATCGGTTCAGCCGTTTCGGAGTCTATATGTAACGGACACACACAGACACACACACACAAAATTCCATTTATAAATAAGTTTAGATAGATTATATATTTTTGGATATTTTCAAAATCGGGTATGATATACCCATAGTTAGCAGTGGTGTAATTTTAATTGATGGTTAATGTTCGAGGGTAAATCGCTCGATTCATTTTCTGGGCACTTTGTCATGGTCTAATGTTTAGACAAGCTCCTCTCGTTAGATCAGTTACGATTGTTTATTGAGTTCGATTCTCTCTCAGTACCCCATATTTTCGATCTTTTGCCACAACTTATGGCTTATGCTCGGACGAATTTAAGTCACAGGTGCCTCCTCAACTTATGCAATCAGATTGGCAACTGGGTCCTACCCATTCACAGTCAGGTTAGCCAAATGCAGACGACAATTCTACTCCTGCAGCTTCTTCTCTCGCACTTCCCGCCTGTAGAACTCGCTTCTATATTCTTGATTTCCTGATGGCTACAACCTCCAGAAATTTAAATGCAATGTCAATACTCATCTATTAACCACTGGACTTTAGCTCTCTCCCAACCCCCCGTATATACTTCCCTTTCTCTCCACCTATGTATCTGTCATCGCACCTGCATTCTCAGCTTTCTATTGCTTCTTTCTAACTAGTTTGTACTCCTCATTCTTTTCTAATTAATCTTTTTACAGTTATGTAGCCCCCCCTCATCACTGGCATTTCTGCCTTGCTCGGGGTGAAATGATTAAAAAAAAAACTAAGCTACTTTTAGAAAAACCCCATTCACTTTTATGTCACTTGTTTGTTTCTTCCACTAAATCGATGGGGACGATTGTGACTGTAACAATTAATATCAGGATTCTGGTTTGAATAACATAGTTCATAATAAGAAACATTCCCCATCTAAAAAATTCCGACCAAAACTGAAAAAACTAGTTTAGACGATAGAGTCGAACGATTGTCGAATACCTAATCCCTTTGCCATACAAAAGCTAAGCCAATTAAATAATAATAAATGTATGCATTTCCTAATCCCATCTTATCTCACACTTGTAATTTATAATCAGATCTGCGGATTCGAGAGCTATATGTGCTGTATAGCCTTCAATGGAACGACAATTATTGATTCGACAATGCGGTCCCCAAACTTGTTATCTTCTCTCTTATAAAATCGAATCTCTTTTTACCAATGATAAAATCGACAAACGTCAACACAACATAAATGTATATAACATAAATTTATTCGCTCTTAAGGTGACGTGGTTGTGGAGTAGGGTGTAGATTCGGAGGGGTCAGCACACACGCATCGAGCCAATCAATGAGAGCGGACTCGTCCGCCATTTTCCTTGTGTCTTTCTCGGTCTGGGTTCCGATCTCAAATGCCGACCGACTGACTTCTTTCTACGAATAACCTGTCCATTATATAAACCACTGTGCCATCTTTTAGGTACATTGTTTAAAACATTTCATGGTTCACGTTGTCTGCCCTTGGCTACGGCGGTTATCAAAACAATCAGTTACATTCCTTCAATGCAATAATATCTAGTTTAATATACATATATTTCTGTTTATACATTTCTTGACCTAGGGAAATTTGCAATCAAATATTTTCAAAACAATTTATCTTTTTTTTGCCAGATAGTTTGCATAGTTTTTGTTGTTGTATAAAAATAATCTTCTTCGCAAAATTACGCACCAGGTCAGATAATGTATAGCAGGTGGGCCAAGAACTTGATAGATCTGGTTCGTTACATTTACAAACGCGTAAATACCCTTGTGAAATGTGTGAATGCAGCTCTTCCTGCTAGCTACAGGTTAAATAGTGAGACTTCTATCTTGGAAAACCATTGATTTATTTTTCTCGAAAAATTGTCAGTATATAAATATAATTATTATTTTTACAATAAAAAATATGTTCTGGCTTTAAATAACACAGGAATGTTTTTATAAACCGTAAAAAAACATCATTTCTTGGTCGGTTATAAACCGACCTATACAGGACAGATAGAGGGGAAAAGAGACAGGGAAAGCAACGGATAACATATTTGAAAGACCTAATCAGGTGGATGATGGAACGGGGTTTGCATGGTGTAACAGGAGAAGCTGTGATAAGAACCACCAGAGATAGGGAGACGTGGAAATCTATGATCGCCTACGTCTTGAAGGGACAGGGTACATAGAAGAAACATTTAACAAAATTACCAGGTACTGGTTTTCATGGCGTGACACCTCTTTCCGGTCTCAAATTTAAGTGAATTTCATTGCATCATATGTCACTGTTAAAGCTCAAGTAGAGAAATGTAGGAGTGAGATTGAGAGACAAGACCACGAAAAAATATAAAAAAAAAAGAGATAAATACTATCCTCTACATTCTAATTTTTTCATTAATAGCAATTAGCTGCTTAGGAGAGTGGTCTTAGCTAACGCACGAACGGTTTTGAACACATTCTTTTAGACTGATGTGAAGCAACACCATCGACTCATCAACGGCTAACTCACTTCCAGAACAACTCGCCACTAACCTACTCAGCGCGAGATGAAGTAGCATTTATAATACTTAAACCGGTCTTTTCATCCTTATTGCCATATTCACGACGTTTCGGCTGTTGTACGTTACAGCCTTCGGCCGGTGATTAGAATTTCGAACAGAACCCTGATCGTGATAAAGGTTCGGAATTTTAATCACCTGAAAAAATGCCGGAGCGTATATCGGCAGAAACGTCGTGAATATGGCAATAAATATGCGGATAGAAGTCTGAAAAAAGAATATCATAGATAGATAGATAGATAGATAGATAGATAGATAGATAGATATAAACAGAGGCAGAGAGATAAATACCGAGGTATGAAAAGACTGAGATAAATATGAACAGACTGAGATAGATAGATAGATAGATAGATAGATAGATAGATAGATAGATTAGAATGAATGGACTGTGGTATATATATATATATATATATATATATATATATATATATATGAAGAGAAAGGACAAGGATAGAAAGGTAAAAAATGAACTCGGGTCAGTCAGTCAGTTAAGTGCCATACGTGAAACATGCAACCTAAGCTAGAGAGATTAGGCAGGCCTCTTATCAAAACCGATAATTTGTGGGGGTGTTGGTTAATTTTGTTGGTTAATTTTTGTTGGTTAATTTTGTTTAGCGTCATATTAACATTTATCACTTATTCAATGCCGAAATTTAAATAATTTAAATAATTTGAACACAATTCTACGGTTTCAACTACAGATAAAATGTACTTTTTGTCATTTTTCAAGATGTATTGTTGGTGTTTTTTTTTTTAATATAAAATGTATTGTTGGAATTTTTACTAGAAAAACAATGTTTATACTTGATACGTTGTTGCTGTTTCTGTAACAAACGGAGCAGGGTTGTTAACCCTGCACCCAACCCCCAAACCCCAAACCTGGAGGACCTGTGGACCATTCTTGGTCCTTACGTTTACAGTGCCTGGTATTCCCAGATGGTCATTTATTTAAGAACTGACCAGGATCGATGTTGCTTAACTTCGGTGATCGGACGGGAACCGGTGCATTCAACACGATATAGCCACAGACATCCATAGCATTAGGCCTGAATGGTTAATGTCACCGTTCGTCAAATGTAGAACCGAATTTTGAAGCAATCGATATGCAGACAAAATTTGAAGACATTAGACAAATCTATTCTAAGTTTGGCCGATATAATCGATCATTTGGCAGCCAGCCACCGGACGTTTTTCCTCATTTAAGTATTATCAGTTTGAAAGATGAAAATGTCAAGTCAATGTGAGAAGTAGTAGATTTACATTAGCACCGGCCTGTGACCTGTCCATTCCCAATCATTTCGGCAAACACGTCTCGTTTCTCTGTCAGAACAATAAGAACAACACAGTGCTTGGTCAGTCATGTGGTCAGCGGGCCTCTGAAAGAAGGATTAGCTTTTCATTAATGCCTTACCGGATTAAAGAACTTTTCAAATCAAAGTTTGCTTCTTCAGATGAGAAGATTATGCTAATTGGTTTCTATACGTTTTTCTTAGTCGCATCAGAATTATTGCGTAATCCACTTTTCAGCATTCTTTAAAATCTTGAATAGGCAGAGGGTCGGGTTTCTGGGTCAGATTTTTCTAATTTATATCTGATTCCAAAGTTAAAATTCACATTATTACGACTTAGTTAAAAGAGACGATATATCTGAAATTTCGGTTGATCTTTCACTTCTTCATATATCAACTAGCAGTATAGCCCGGCGTTGCTCGAGTGTAATGAAAGCTTTAAAACTAATCCATGGTTCTGGAGCTCAGACTCTTTGGACGTTGACACGAAAGACTAAAAAGCAATAGTTGTTTCCACTTAAAGCGAAACCGTAGACTGAAAAAATGAATGGATGTAAGTCAAATTTTGATTTCCTGGTATCAATATCAAATGAGTGTTTTCGTCGTAAACTGAATTTTGAAGGCTAAATAAGTCCTCTGAGTAAATGGTATCATGGCTGAGACTAAGAACTACATATTTACCTACTTAGAGACAAACCCGAAACAAAAACTAAAATAAAAGGGATGAAAAAAATACAGGCATACAGGCAGATAAACATACACACACACAAACATCTTGCCTTTTATATATATATATATATATATATATATATTATCGATTTTCTGTACTATTGTAAGAGCTGCAACGTTGAAACTTCTGAATATCGTTTCTCATGTCATTGTCTATGAGACTATGAATTTTGATTAAAATGGGACCACTGTGTAAATTTTCAAGGAAATCGGGTTACACGTTTCGGAGTCTATAGGTAACGGACACACACACACACACACACACACATCACACTTTGATCACGCAGTGGTCTCTGTAAACATCTCTTTCCGCTCCCCGACTAGTCAAGGACCTCCTACTAACAGTATACCTTTCTGCCATCAACATGTGGATTGGCACTCATTTTTTGATTTCCTTGGAATGAAGTTATTTGTCGCCCTGTTAAAAAATGAGACTTTGAAATATAGCATTTATCCTTCCGTTCTAGCAAAAGGAAATCCAAGTTAAATCTCGTTAATCACCTCGGTTCTCACCTGCATGCTCGGGCGCCATTGCGCAAATGAATTCATTCTTCCGGCTGCACCCGAGTGAAACATGTGATTACAACAAACGCCCCTCGGCTCTGTTCGTAATAAATGCAAACTTGTTCTAAATAAATCAAAGTTATTATTTCTTAATAGAATGAAACAACGCATAGCAAGTTCGGTTCTAGAGATTACTTCGTTTGCGCATTTACTTCTATCTAAACACTTGACTCATCTGGAGTACCTAAACCCGATTTTCCACCGAGAACAGAAGCTTTTTCATATGCATGACACCGCCTCTGGTTTTTGGACATCATATAGGTTAAGAGAAGGTGATAGAATCCCAGCCCTCGTCTTAAAGAAACGCTACCAGATCTGGCTCTAATCCTCTTCAAACTACACAACTGTTACTTCTCTGCTTCTGGTTTTCCAGCTTGTTGGAAGGCCTCATCTCTAGTTCCAGTATTTAAGGACTCAGGCAAACCATTTGATCATTTTAATTATCGATCTATTAGGTTTTACTTCTTTTTGGCAAGGTAGTCGAGGATCTAATCAATGCTGAAGTTGTTTAGCATCCAACCTCTTACGACCTACTCTCTGACAAAAAAAAAAGGCTTCCGCTTCGCAAGATCTACCACTGATGTACTCAATATGTATATGGATATCACGCTCTTGATAATAATAGTAAATATCTAGAAAGCGTTTAACAGGGCATGCTGATTATATCATCATTTTTTTCGAGTTACATATGATGTTCATTTTAGTTGTTGAAACTTCTCAGGTTTTTGAGTTTAAGTGTATTTAAGAGTCATTTCATGGCAAAAATTATTTATTTTGGTTTTATATTTCGAGAAGATGGGCAATCCTTGTCTTTTTTAATATTTTCAGATAAAACCTAATTGGCTTCTGAATTTCATCAATTTAATACTTTTGAAGAGTTTTTTTATGAAGCTTTCTTTGAAAAAAATTGTGTCTTTTAGAGTCAAGATCAATACATTCAATTAGAAAAAGTTTGGCATGTAGGACACAATGGTGATTCTTTATGTTTTAGCAAGAATGGATGTGTAATTTTAGTTTGACTTGTTCGTAGTCATGTTATAGTAACCTCATACCTTCGGAGTTTTCCATAAAATTATTTTTTTCCAACGTTGTTAAGATTGTGTTTATTAAATTTTGCTCTTTTCTGCTCCATTGTTCATGTCGTTGACTTGGCATGGGCTTCTTATTTATTAGTTTTTAGTCAGAATATAAGATTTGGTAATTTTTAGTAATTAGTCTTAATGCCTGTTTTGCACTTTCAGTTGATCTATCATTGCCCTTAATTCCTATATTTCTAGGAATATATATGAACAGTTTTTTTAAATAGAGATGACATGGATTGTGTAAATTATTTCAGCCATCAAAGAATTCTGCAGCTTTTTTGTTCTTGACAGATATTAATACTGATGCGAAAAAAGAAAAGATGTTAAATGATAAGGTTTCTGTTATTTGGTATTGTTTGTGATACTGTAGATACATTGCACAATGATATTTCTTGCTAAGAAATACATTCGGTTGAAGACCTTTTTAACAATGGATCTGAGATCAGAATTTTATGTTATTGTTTTTGCTTTTCTCGTATTTTGTAGCATTGAGGAAAAACAATCCATATCGAAATGTATTAGCACATCTATTGTTATCAATCTCATCTTCTTACTGTGAGAACGAAAAAATGGCTAAAACTGTACATGAGAATATCTTCACAAAGCAAATGTATAGAGTCAGTTAAGTGCCATACGTGATACACGTTTGAGCGATCATGTCTCGAAAGAGATGACTGACTGGGCAGAAGATTACCCCGCAGTAGGTTGCCATTGCTTTCTGCGGTAGACTGGTTGCCGACCAAGGCTATAGAACCCAATCTGTCCTGTTATTTGACTCATAGCTAGAAAGATATGTATTATATATTATTATATTATTATATAGTAATAAGTGGGGGATCAGTTTATTACTTCATAACAATATAAAACTGGTGGCCGACTAAGGCTATAGAACCCAATCTGTCCTATCATTTAATCCATAACTGGAGGGAAGAGACGGATTATTACCTTTCACAAGACTAATTGTGCGTAAGTGAATGCAAGGAATTCAACTGGAATTCGAACTCAGCTCCCCGATTTCTCGTTTCGAGCCGACATCCACTGCGCCACATGTCTAATTTGATACAAGGTTCATATGGAGTGTCTCTTCAGGACGTGTGTGATTAAGACTTTACAACGTGCGGCTTCCTATACTCATTTTCAACTATCTAATCTGCATACAGATCTTTAGGTAAGTTACTGTCCTGTAAGTGTCAAATTCTCCGAGCCCTGTTTTTCCACATGTCCAAAGAAATTTCAACTGTCCCTTTTGGAACCTAAGTATATTTGTCGTTTCGTTCACACTTTGATTAAAGTTCTTCGTCGCTCACATGCACTGTCCATGGTATTCAGAACATTCTCCTGTACAATAATATCTTGGTAGCCGTAAATCTCCTCTTCATCTGTGAGAAAACTGTCTAGCATTCACTGTCATATAAGAGGATTGATATTACATCTGAATCAAAAATATACCATACTACCTTCTCTTGTTTATGATATTGAATAAATTATTAAATACATAAGATTTTCATAAATGAATATGTATATATATAATAAAATAAATTTCGAAGTTCAGAACCGTTGTATGATCATTTCTACATGAAATCCCTAAGAGAGATTTCATGTATCAATGGCAACTTATACTCAAAATAAAATAAGAATTACCGGAAGTTCAAAAATTTCATAAATTTACGTGACAGATAAAAAAAAAAATAGATAGGCGGGATAAATAAGTAGGTAGCAATCAATGTCTATTTTTAGATTTTGGACAGCATTACTTTTAGATTGAGTTGCAAATGAAAAATTTTAAAATTTAATTTTGTCTAGCTCTAAAAAGGGGGAAAGGGAAATAAAGGAAGTAGTGTTTGATAGGGAGGTGGGCAAAAACAAAATGGAAAAAAATAGGAGAAAAAGGAAAGGAAGAAAAATAAAGAAAAGAAAAATTTTATACACATAGAGACGCTAGGGACGTGTTAACAAAACTAGCGTTTATAAATGGATATGAAATTATTAGAAAAAAATTTTTAGAAAAAAATCTATTTGAGGGAAAAAAGCTGACATATAATTCATTTAAATTAAATTGAATTAAATTAAATTAAATAATTATAAACCTAGATTTAAATTAAAATAAAATTTATAAAAATTATAAAATTTATTTAAAAAAAATTATAATTGGCTTTGTAATTTAAATATTAATTACATTGAGCCCTCCACCTGGATCATTTTTTAATATTAAAATATTTATATTAATTAGAATCGGGTCTTTGGGATTTACCCTCCTGCTTTTTCTTTTGGATTAAAGTTTTTTAATATATATATATATATATGTATATATATATATATATATATATATAATATATATTATATATATATATTGTTTGATTACATAGTTTTAGATCATAATAAAATTAGATCAGTAACCATTTGTTTTAAAAAGTGTTCAATACAATTATATTATAGAACTTTTGAATATTCTTCATTTGTTAACGAGTTATTACGCGACTTAGTTTTCTACCATGTAGTGTCATCAGGCGATTTGCAATGTATATATTTAAGGATATATATATATATATATATATATATATATATATATATATATATATATATATATGAGACAACGTGTGTGGCCTGTTAGGGCCAGGAAGAAAGACACGAAAAGAAGAAGGTAGGTTGAACCAGTGTATTGGAATAACAGAAATTATATACAAAATAACAGTATCATTAGTCAGCAGATAGAAGTGTCCGTCTGAACAGTCAACAAGTTCCGCAGGTTAGTATTTATGAAGGAGGAAGAGTTCATTCCAATGTAGATAGGCCACCATAACATAACGATTTATGTTTTTATATATCAATAAGAAATAAATATATTTATATATAAAGACAAAAAGAAAAACTATTCTTTACCAATGCGTTTTCTTCTGAGATTAAATTAATTGATAAATTCGATCAGAGAACTGAACGCTCTACTTTTGTCTTTTTTCCTATTGTCATTTTACAGATACATTTTTATTCATATCTGAATTTTTGCACACACACATACACACACAAAATACAAGCCCACTCAAATGCACACATACGCACTCACGTGTACACACAGTTCTCTCTCTCTCTCTCTCTATATATATATATATATATATATATATATTGTAACAAAGTTATAGAACTCTTAGATCTTTTACCTGCTGTTCATGCATTTACTTTTATAAAGAGTTTTCGATACAACATAGAGCATTATATTGTAATGGTTGTTACAATGGTTTATAAATTCATAAAAATTTCGCGTTTCGAAGCTGCTATGTGTGCTTCTCATCGGGTGATAAGTTGAAATGAATCTGAGAAGCGGACATAGCAGCTTCGAAACGCGAACATTTTTGTGTAGTGATACTATGAATTTATAAACCATTGTAACAGCCATTACAATATACCATATATATATATATATATATATATATATATATATAGCTTTTCATCAAAACGTCAACTTTATTATCTTTTTTGCCGATAGCAGTGAATCATCATCCTCATTATCTAACAGCTGAAAGTTTCACACGTCTTCCATTACGTTCCTGCACCAAACTAGGGACGTCATAAGGCTGGCAATCAGAATCCGAGTGTAATTGATTGACATGTGTTGGTGCTGGTCGACCCATCCGTATGTGACAGCCCCTAGGTGTCCAATGAAGCAAGTCTGTATTTAGCTCGTGTTTGGGCCGTCATTCGCGTCCAACAAATCGCTTTCGATGTTCGCAAATTATTTCTGATATATTTTGCAGTTCTCCCTATAATTTGATCTGGGTGATTTCAGATACATTTCTACGTAAGCGTATGTATGTCCCATTCAGATTCGATTTCAAAGATCCTAGAGACCATGGCGAAGGTGCATTTAAGATCGTTTGTTAGGTTTGATTTTCACATCAGCCTGTTAAGTGCCATACGCGATACACGTTTGGGCGATCATGTCTCGAAAGAGACATGACTGACTGGGCAGAAGGTTACCCGCAGTAGGTTACTTTCTGCAGTAGAATAATTGCCAGTCAAGGCTATAGAAATCAATCTGTTCTGTTATTTAACCCATAACTGGAGGGAAGAGACGGATTAATACCATTCCCAAGGATTTTTGCGCGTAAGAGAATGCAAGGAATTCAACATGACTCGGACTCGGCTCCCCGAGTTTTCGTTTCAAATTCTCGGTTTTCAGATATTTAATCTATTTCTTCAGAGCTTACGAATGGTATTTGTTGGATGTAAGAATTCCCCAGATGCATGGTGAGAAATGGGTCATTACCCTACTGCGCTGACCGGATTCGTTTTTATAGGAGCGGATGTAACACTCTTGAACGATCTTACGCATTTTCCATTCATGTTTGTCTAATGGTTTTTACACTTAAGTGAATGTAACAAGCTCATCTGGAATTTAAACTCGGCTATAGGATTTGTCATTCTGAGCCGTTATCAATTACACCATCCTCATATCAAAGCTTACTGCACCTGGTATACTCAAGGGGTCACCCATCTAGTTAGTGACTAAGATAAAAGCTGCGTAATTACAATCATCGGAGAAGCGCTCATTATCGTGTCCCATTATTTAAAGTTTATATGTTAATTTACTCAGCTGAACTATGTACCCTATTCCCACCAGTTTCCCACCGCCATAGCTTGGACATCCTCATTCTCGTTCCGTTTCTATTCCATTACTAAGGAGGAAATTCTTCTTAGATTACTTTTTCCGGAACTGTTACTTTCGAAAAAGTCTACGGTTAGCCCTTCTTTATCCCAAATATCCTTATTAGTTAGATCCCTCTGAAAGCAAAACACTGCGCCTCCTCGGGTTAACTCTTACAACAGACCTCAAATTAGGAATGACTTTAGCACAAATACTAGCCTCCACTGCGAATATAACTCCACAACACATCTACGGAAGCTCGTTAAATAGGTTATGCACTGTTTTTCTCTGTGCTTCTTGCTTCATTTATAGCTTGTGAGTGTCAAATTTTTCATGACCTTCATTTTGTGTTCTGGAAATTTAAACCGTTACTTTCTGTTGGTACGTGTAAGTATCCTTTTTATTTCTATTTTCTCTAAAGGTTTGTTTGCGTGTTCCGTCTATGGTTTTCTCAAAATCTTTCTGTAAAACCACATTCCCTTTGCCCTGATTCTCTTCTAACTCTTACTTTAGGGTCATATCACGTTGAATAAACCGGTTCTCGTCCGATCACCGAAGTTAAACAACGTTGAGCCTAGTCAGTACTTAGATGGGTAACCGCTTGAGAATGCCAGGTGCCGCAAGCGTTTCTCGACGGATGTGCCTTGTGGTGCAGTGGATGTCGGCTTGGGAAGAGAAATCGGTGAGCCGAGTTCGAATTCCAGTTGAATGTCCTGCATTCACTTCCGTGCTAATACCCTTGGGAAAGGTATTAATCCATCTCTTTTCTCCAGTTATGGGTTAAATAACAGGACTAATTGGGTTCTATAGCCTTGGCTGACAACCAGTCTACCACAGCAGGTATTGGCAACCTGTTGCGGGATAATTAAAATGCCTGAGATTTATACAGGGTAGGAATTGGGATCCTTCCTTTAAACAAATCCCAACGAACCTTTCTCCATCGCTTGGGAAGAAGCCGTCTCAACCCTACCAAGCTAAAGGCCGAAACAGGTACAGGTATCTCTGAAATGAGGTGGTTCAACATTCTTTGAAACATCAGATAACCGATATTACATAAAAGTTCAGTACGCTTACTTTTGTCCAAATGAAATTTTCCTGCTTTTTAACTTTTGAAAGACCCTTTCGCTATCCCACTGTACCTTGGGATTTCGCCGTCGCATATTACATCCCTGTTAAAACATCAACTAGGTATTTGAATTTTTGCGTTTGTTAATTTTGGTATCTCAAATTTGTAATTTGCATACTGAGTCCTTAATTTTGCTGATAAGCATGCTTACGTTTTCGGCTAACTGATTCTTAATCTTTTCTTCTCGATTTCCTGGGTTTCAGAAGGCAGCTGAAGAAAGCAAAAAAAAAAAGGACTACTTATAAACTAAAAGAAAAAATGCATGTCCATCAGAAAAGAATAGGATCCCAAAATGCCAACAACAGGCTGGTGATACTAAAATTAAGCAGGTACAGAAATTTAAATACTTGGGAAGTGTTTTATCAGTGGATGGAAAATGCAACACTGAGATCCAAGGGCACATATTCCAGAAACGTAGTAGAGTATTGAGAGACCGGAAAATTTCGCATGAAATAAAGAAAAGAGTACTGGGTTGTTATTTGATATCTGTTCTTCAATATGGCAGTGAATGCTGGACAATCTCAAAGATAAGTTCAACACTTAAAGGTCCATTGTGAGAGTTAATCCGAGAAAGCGCTGTGTTTTGCTTTCAGAGAGATGTAACTAATAAGTATATTTGGGATAAGGAAAGGCTAACCGTAGACTTTTTCGAAAGTAACAGTTCCGGATAAAGTAGTCTAAGAAGAATTTCCTCCTTACTAATAGAATAGGAACGGAACGAGAATAAGGATGTCAGAGCTATGGTGGTGGGAAACTGGTGGGAATAGGGTACGTAGTTTATCTGAGTAAATTATTAAGAAACATGAAAATTTCACGAGAAACAAAAAAAGAGTACTGGATTGCTATGTGATGTCAGTTCTTCAACATGGCAATGAATTCTGGACAATATCATCACGGATGAAGGAAATCTTGAAGCAACTGAGATTTAGTTCTACAGAAGGATGCTGAGGATGCCATTGACCGAACATGTGAGCAACGACGAGGTTTTGGAGAGGATGGAAACTAATATTGATCATCAGGAAAAGTCAACTGAAGTTCCTGTGACATATAATGAGGAGGAAAGGCTTGGAGAATTTGAAACTCATATGTCAGATAGAGGAAAAAAACACAATGGAAAGCAACGCGTGGCATACTTGATGGGCTTGAACAAATGGATGAAAGCACGGGGATTGGAAGGGGTAACAATAGAAGGCGTGTTAAGAATTACTATAGATAGGGTGATATGGAAGGCCAAAATCGCCTGCGTCCTGAAGGGGCACGGCACGAACAAGAACAAGAACAAGAAGATGTTTACTTTGTGTATCTGTTACCAACACTCTGTCATCTGCATATCTCACATTGTTAATATTATGACCACTTAAGGGGGTTATTGTTAGGACTTTTATTTTTCTCAGAATCGCCTCGCTGGCTGAATAAGTCTGGTGAGAAGATATATCCTTGTCTTACACCTCTTTCAGATTTGTATATTTACGGAATTCATTTTCTGTCTGTGTGCCGGCGGTTTGTTCCTAGTTTAGGTTCTGGATTATTCTAATATCCTTTGCAAATAGTTCAAAGTTAACAAAATATAAAATTTTACTTGTACATCTATGTCATAAATTTCAGGGACGTGTAGAATGAAATCGGGTGTTTAAACGCGACCTGTTCGAAGACACTACGAACGTTATTTCCACTCAAATAGAATAATGAGGATGAAGAAACTACTCTTTTCTTTATAACTATATTCGGAAATATGATAGTCAATAAATTCCCTCATTTTTCTAGACGAAAAAATATTTTCAATTTTTTATCTTCGCATGTAGCCGTTATTTACCCAACCCCTCCACAGCGGCGAGATGTGACAGAATGTCGTTTGTTTTAACTGGGAACCCTAAGCACGAACGCTCGAGTCCCAGCCTCCGCCTACGCAGTAACTGGGTTCTAAGCTTGTCTTCGCTGGTCTATGCTTGACTTAACTGGTCATAGCTTGTCAAACCTGGTCGGGATTTACCCTACTCCCCCACTGGAGCGAGTTGTGACACAATGTTGGTTTTTGACGAGGGGAACCTGAGTGCGTGCGCTCAGGCAACTGGTCAAAAATTATCTATCCATCACTACGCGGTAACTGGGTGCAATACTAGTGATAGGTGGTCAATGCTTGTCAAACGTGGTCTTTGCCTTCCAAACCTATACACCCACCACCAGGTGACGGGTGCTGGAGGTAACCGGAGAGCAGGAACTGATCTCCAGTATTAATTACATTTTTGTTTCCATCCTTTCCAAAACATGATAATTGCTCACATGTTCGATTCATGATATCCGCAGCATCCTTCTGTATAACCACATTTCATTTGCTCTAAGTTTTTCCTTCATTTTTCGATTATATTGTCCAGCATTCACTGCCATCACATAGCAACCCATTACTCTCTTCTCTGTTTCTAGCGAGATTTTACTGTCTCTCAGTACTCTACTCAGCTTCTGGAATGCGTCCTTCGACATGCCAATTCGCCTTCAGAATTCTGTGTCGCACTTTCCGTCTTCTGTTACAACATTTCCCAGGTATTAGAAATTTTGTACCTGCTTCATTTTAGTATCCATCACCTGTATTTGTCATTCTGGGCTGCTCTTTTTGCTAATGACTATGCACTCGTTTTTCTTGCAGTTTATTTGTAGTCCTTTTTCGTCATTCTCTTCAGCTACCTTTTGTAGGAGATCTTGTATTTTTCTTTTCCGTGTCTGCAATCAGTTCTCTATCAGTACTTATATTGTTCAAATGGAAGCCTCCGATGAAAAATCCTGGCATAATATCTAGGGTCCTCATAATAATCTCGCTGTACAAATACCGCGCTTAAACGAAATGTGCTTGAAAGAGTAGTTTTATGACAGTAAATCGCAAAAAGAAATAAACCTTTGCCTTATTTAAATACTAGCGGAGACTAAGAACTACAATTATATATACTTAGAGCCAAACCCGAAGCAAAAACTAAAATAAAAGGGCTGAAAAAATACAGACATACAGGCAGATAAACAGACACACACAAACATCTTGCCTTTTATATGTATATCTATTATCGATTTTCTGCACTATTGTAAGAACTGCAACCTTGAAACTTCTATCCTTTCTTATGTCTTTGTCTATGAGTATATGAAATTTGATTAAAATCGGACCAGGCTTTTTATAACCCAATTTTTTCGGTTATCGATTTTCGATATTTATTGGGGGTACCTCGACACAAAACCTAGCTAAGAACACTCGCAGACGCTTATAGTTCAACTGTGTAAATTTTCAAGAAAATCGGTTCAGCCGTTTCGGAGGCTATAGGTAACGGACACACACACATACACAGACACCACAGTCACACACACACACACACACACACACACACACACACACACACACACACACACACACACACACACACACAAAGTTCCATTTATAAATAAGTCTAGATTAAAAAATACTAAGGATATTTCAAAATGTAATTAAAAAAAAGTCCTACATGTACACGAGATAATGCGCATAAAGCAAAAACGGTATAAAATAAATTCATAAATTTTTCTTCGTCTTGTATTTCGCATTTCGTCACAAATTCTCTTTTCTAATCGACATTTGTAAAACATGTTACAAATGTGAAATGCCTTTTTCCACGAACAAAAAAAGAAACAAACGAAGACGTTAATCGCGAATTTACGGAGAAGTGAGATTGAATCAAACAAAAAAAATCTAAAGACAACAACTTGAAATTCCGAATAAACATTATTTATAAAATTCATTAATAATATTCCCTTTATTGATTTGCCTTAATTTTTAGTTTGCGTAGCCCCGGAAAGTGATGGAAAGGAGATGCAAAGTGCATCACAGAGATCCGCAGGCGAACTGGCATGTCGAAGACGCGTTCCAGAAGCTGAGTAAAATACTAAGACACGGGAAAATTTCTCTAGAAACAAAGGAGAGAGTGCTAGATTGCTATGTGATGCTGGACAATATCATCGAAGATGAGGAAAAACTTAATCAGCGGAAATGTGGTTCTACACAAGAATGTTGTGGATAACATGGACTGAGCATGTGATTAATGATGACGTGTTGGGAAGAATGTCAAAAAAAAATTAATGGTGAGCATCAGGAAGAGACAACTGAAGTTCCAGGGACATACAATGAGGAAGAAGGGCTTGGAGGACCTGATACTGACAGGCCAGATAGAAGGAAAAAGAGACAGAGGGAGGCAGGGGATAACATATTTGAAGAGCCTGATCAGGTGTATGACGGAACGGGGGTTGCGTGGTGTAACAGGTGAAAGCATACTAAGAGCCACCAGAGATAGGAAGACGTGGAAAGCCATGATCGCCTACGTCCTTAAAGGACAGAGCACATAGAAGAAGAAGATCTATTCCAACTGTTTTTTAAGAAATTATAATGTGGATATAAAGCAGGGGATCCAATCTATATTATAATAAGTATATAAACTGATCCCTCATTTTGTGGCCGTGCCAATTTTTATTTATATTCTAGTTTTATGGGCTTGAGATAGTAGATGACAGAACGAGTGTTGCATAGTGTAACAGGAGAAGGCGTGCTAAGAGCCACCAGGTATGGGAAGACGTGGAAAGCCATGATCGCCTACGTCCTGAAAGGACAGGGCACATAGAAGAAGAAGAGATATGCCAACTGTTTCTAAGAAATTATAAAGTGGATATAAAGTGGGGTTTCAAATCTATATTATAATCAATATATAAACTGATCCCTCATTTTGTGGCCATGCTAGCTTCTAAACATTTATATTCTAGATTTATGGGTTTGAGCTAGTGAATGACTGAACGAGAGTTGTATAAT
Organism: Ascarosepion bandense; assembly: GCA_037127315.1. NCBI lineage: Eukaryota > Metazoa > Mollusca > Cephalopoda > Sepiida > Sepiidae > Ascarosepion > Ascarosepion bandense. The sequence continues at coordinate 485,990 of JBBBDQ010000159.1, read as the reverse complement.
ATAACAGGAGAAAACACATTAAGAGCCACCATGGATAGGGGGAACGTGGAAAGCCATGATCGCCAACTGTTTATAAGAAATTATAATGTGGGTATAAAATGGTTGATCAATTCTATGTTATAATCAATATATAAACTGATCCCTCATTTTGTGGCCACGCTAGTTTCTATACATTTATATTCTAGATTTATGAGCTTGAGCTAGTGGATGACAGAACGGGGGTTGCATGGTGTAACAGGAGAAGGCGTGCTAAGAGCCACCATGGATAGGGAGACGTGGAAAGCCATGATCGCCAACTGTTCATAAGAAATTATAATGTGGGTATAAAATGGTTGATCAATTCTATGTTATAATCAATATATAAACTGATCCCTCATTTTGTGGCCACGATAGTTTCTATACATTTATATTCTAGATTTATGAGCTTGAGCTAGTGGATGACAGAACGGGGGTTGCATGGTGTAACAGGAGAAGGCGTGCTAAGAGCCACCATGGATAGGGAGACGTGGAAAGCCATGATCGCCAACTGTTTATAAGAAATTATAATGTGGGTATAAAATGGTTGATCAATTCTATGTTATAATCAATATATAAACTGATCCCTCATTTTGTGGCCACGATAGTTTCTATACATTTATATTCTAGATTTATGAGCTTGAGCTAGTGGATGACAGAACGGGGGTTGCATGGGGTAACAGGAGAAGGCGTGCTAAGAGCCACCAGGGATAGGGAGACGTGGAAAGCCATGATCGCCAACTGTTTATAAGAAATTATAATGTGGGTATAAAATGGTTGATCTATTCTATGTTATAATCAATATATAAACTGATCCCTCATTTTGTGGCCACGCTAGTTTCTATACATTTATATTCTAGATTTATGAGCTTGAGCTAGTGGATGACAGAACGGGGGTTGCATGGTGTAACAGGAGAAGGCGTGCTAAGAGCCACCATGGATAGGGAGACGTGGAAAGCCATGATCGCCAACTGTTTATAAGAAATTATAATGTGGGTATAAAATGGTTGATCAATTCTATGTTATAATCAATATATAAACTGATCCCTCATTTTGTGGCCACGATAGTTTCTATACATTTATATTCTAGATTTATGAGCTTGAGCTAGTGGATGACAGAACGGGGGTTGCATGGGGTAACAGGAGAAGGCGTGCTAAGAGCCACCAGGGATAGGGAGACGTGGAAAGCCATGATCGCCTACGTCCTGAAGAGGCAGGACACATACAAGACAAAGAAGCCCTGGAAATGATTGCAAAACAATAGTGTTTCTGGGAGTAAAAAATGGAAAGGATTGCAGCATTTTCAAGAGAAATATAGCAAGTTCAGCCACGATTACTCTGTAAAGTATTTCTTATAAACTACCCTCTCCATTCAGAATAAAATAAAACCATATAATTATAATTAACAATATGTATTGTTGGTTGGCGTGGTCAAATTTGTTACGAGGAATCTTTGAATTAATTACAAGTAGGGGACATCTGTCATAAATTGTCTAATAGTCCGAAGTCTTGGATGGAATAATAAAATCAAGAGGGTACACAAATTCAAATACCTGGGAAGTGTTCTAACAGAAGACGGAAAGTGCGACACAGAAATTCGAAGGCGAATTGGCATGGCGAAGGACACATTGCAGAAGCTGAGTAGAGTATCAAGAAACAGGAAAATTTTACTAAAGACAAAGAAGAGATTTCTGGATTGCTATGTGATATCAGCTCTTCAATATGGCACTGAATGCTGGACAATATCATCAAAGATGAAGGAAAAATTGACTCAACTGAAACGTGCTGCCGATATCATGGATCGAGCTTGTGAGCAATGATGAGGTTTTGGAAAGAATGGAAACGAAAAGGAAACTAATACTGAGCCTCAGGAAGAGAGATCTGAAGTTTCTGGGATATTCAATGAGGAAGGAGGGCTTGGAGAACCTGATACCAACGGGCCAGATAGAGGGAAGAAGAGACTAGGGAAAAATACATGTAAAGTACGTAAATGGCCTGTGGAACTGGGTTGTGTGGTGTAACAGGATAAAGCACGCTAAGAGCTACCAGGGATATGGAGACGTGGAAGGCCATGATCGCCTACGTCCTGAAGGGATAAGATACATAGAAGAAGAAGATCTGGACTGTGCCATGTAATACGATGTTTCATTGGGTGTTAAAGCTTTGCTTTGTAGAGTAGCTATTTGAGTAACAGAAGTTTAACAAGTTATTGTTGCTTGAGGCGTTTCGTTTCCAATCGTGGTGTTTTTTATTTTTTTGTCAAATTCATAGCAGCAAGAAAATCGACATTAATGGATAGTTTTAGGATTTTTTATCTACAACACAAAACTTTGTAAATCCTCAAGAGAATTTTCTTTTTTTTTTCGACAAAATATCTTTTTTCTCTTCCCCATCAAGTGACTTAACCCTGAAAAGAATGTAGGCAGTCACCAGCCTTTTAGTGTGAGTTATTGTATGTTACAATAAAATCATATAATAATTATCAGTGTATCTATTTACATATTTCTCGTGTATGTATCTATTTATTTGTAGGAGGAAGGGAGATAAATCAACTTAAATTAGTAAATTTATAACGAATTGCTTGCCTAAGTCGTTTTAATAATCTATACAAATTATTTATTTATTTATTTCATAATCATATCACCTTAAGCAAGGCATTTTACTGCCACTGTTTTGCAGGGGATTACATAGGAGGAAAGTTATGAGGACGAGTGACAAGCTATAGGGGGTGTCAGGAAAAGGGTAAGAGAAGGACGAGAATACTGATTAGAGTGAAGTGGATGGAGAAAAGAACATGAGAGAGAGAATGCAGGTTAGTGAGATAGGAGATGACTATTGACTTTGCATCTAAATTCTTGGAGATTGTAGATGCCGGGGAAGCAAGTAAATGGAAGGGAATTCCACAGGCGGGAAGTGCGAGAAAAGAAGCTGTTGGAGTAGAATTTATTTACATTTAGATAAAGTCATTTTTAGGCAAAATGAACCGCTTAATTAATCAGCAAATTTAATCCTAAGGCTGTCTGATTTGTTCAAGCTATTCATGTGAGTCACTCTATTAAGTGATTGGATTGCTTCAAATTAGTCTTGAAATCAGCTTTGTCATTGCTATCTTTGTCGTTTAATTGGTATTCTTTTTTCCCAAGACCAGGCAAATTCGTAATTTTCATTTTCTCCAGCAGCGTCTCTGTCCGCGGACAGGGCCTCAACTGAGTCACACACTGCTCGATTAGAGAGATATAACTAAGAGATGATAATCAAAGATTGCGCATTTTAGCATCTTATTTATTTATGTCTGTGGTCTATACAAGGTAGAACTTGGGACCCTGCCCTTAAAGAAATCCCGACGAGTCTTTCTCAATCGCTTGGGAGAAAGCCGACTCAACCTATCATCATCATTTCACCCTTTTACACCCAATAGTGTGTAGGGCAGTAACTTTTTGTTACTGTTTCCCTAACAAGCTGTTTTACGGGGCAGAATTGTTAGCCCTGCGCCCAACCCCCAAACCTGGTGAACCGGTGGACTATTTTTAGTTCTTACGTTTACAGCACCTGTTATTCCCAAACTGGGCTCGATGTTGCTTAACTTCGGTGATCGGACGAGAACCGGTGTATTCAATACGATATAGCCGTAGACCCGGCTCAACCCGACTAGGGTGAATGCCGAAACAGTGTAGGTAGTCTAGAAACACGCTTAAATTCATGTGGTCGAGGTACATGGGAAAAAGTTCATCAGAGCACTTGCCATGAAAATATTTTGTATAATATTTTAATTTTTTTTTTAATCATTTCACCCCGAGCAAGGCGGAAACGCCACTGATGTGTAGGGGGAAACAAATGCAAAAAGATTAATTAGAAAAGAGTGAGGAGTACAAACTAGTTAGAAAGGAACAATAGAAAGCTGAGAATGCAGGTGCGATGACAGATACATAGACGGAGAGAAAGGGAAGGATATACAGCGGTGGGGAGAGAGCTAGAGTCCAGTGGTTAGTAGATGAGTATTGACTTTGCATTTAAATTTCTGGAGGTTGTAGCCGTCAGGAAAGCAAGAATACGGGAGCGAGTTCCACAGGCGGGAAGTGCGAGAGAAGAAGCTGCAGGAGTAGAATTGTCGTCTGCAATATTATACATTCTAACAATTTCAAACTTATTTTGAGTGAAGAATTCTTGTTGTCAAAGGATCTGCGATTTACTTCTATTGTAAAACATTAACAATGCATGGAATGAGGATTTGAACATATTCCAAAAAAAAAAAAAGACGTAAGTTGAATATCACTTGTTACATAAACATTGAATCCATATATAGTAAAACACTGTTTTTTTCTTTGCTTTTTACAGCATGTATAGACGTCAATGTTCATATTTTATTCTTCTTCTGAAGCGATTAGTGTACCACGAAGGCCAAGAGAAAAATCAACATTTGTGGCACGATTCATGTCGAAATTTATGCAAATTGAATTTCCAATATTAGTATTCAGTGCGAGTTTCACTTCTCAAATAAAAGCTCCTACTGTTTCTGATTTATATATATATGTTTACAGGAGTACCAAAAATGTATACACTTTAAATAATTGTAAAATCAGTGGGGGTTTTAAAAATACATATCATTTTCAAAATTAAATAAAATCTACAGACATTATTTTATTGTTTGGTCAACGGCTGTTTTCCAAATGACTTCCGTTCTGGTCAAGACATTGCTGATTACGGGAAGCAAGGAAATCGCAGACATGGCGAAACAATTTAGTTGGTATTTGTCTGCATTCTCATTCAATAGCCGTTCTCAGTTCAACGGCTATTGCAGGTTTGTTAGCGTAAGCTTTGTCTTTTAGGTATCTCCAGAAAAGATGTCTAGTAGTGTGGAGTGCGTATAAGAATACAATAGGTTCGATTGATTTAATAGGACCAGCAGAAAAATAAACTACTTACCATATTTCTATAAGTTTCTAAGTTTTTATTTAGGTAGTATCATCTGTCATCACACACACACACACACAAAAATAACAACATCAAGACAATTGATACGTTTATCAAAGTCGATGTAGAGGGTTTGAAGTCCCCTTGTATTCGACTGTGAATTGTCGAACATAGTTAACGATTTATCAATTAGGGAGAAATCAAGAACAGCATTTCCATGGCAATTCGGATGAACTTCTTCTTCTTCTTCTTCTTCTTCTTCTTCTTCTTCAGGACGTAAACGATGATGAATTTCCACTTGCCATTATTCTTTGTCGCCTTTACCATTTCTCCTCTTTGTATCTCTCACAAACCCCAATCCGCCAGCTATTTGTTCGAGCTCATGACTAAATCTCGCCCTTCTTTCCCATGTTAAACTTTCCATCTATTCGTCCTGTGAGTATCATATTCTCCAAACCCTCTTTCCTTCATTTCCGAAACCTCCGCTGTCTCTTCTTGAATCCAAGTATAAGTTTCCATTTTACTTGCATCCTCTCCAAACCCTCGGCTTTGCTCACATGGTTGGTCCATCGTATCCTCAGTATCCTTCTGTAGAATTATTTCTGTTGATTCGTGTCCCTCTTTCATCTCTGAGAAAGTTTTTCAGCATTTGTTGAAGACAGATATCACATAAGAGTCCATTATTCTTTTGTTGGTTTCTCACAAAACCCTCCTGTCTTTCAATACTTTGCGAAGCTTTTGAAATGCATACATGGCCATGTCAATACACCTTTGGATATCAGTGTTACACTTTCCATTCTGTAGAACTTTCTAGGTATTTAACTTTCTGCACCTACTTGATTTTAGATCCTCTACCTGTAATAGGCATGTTGAGGTCCTTGTTTGCTGATGAATTCATTCATTTTTTTGTAGTTTATATATAGCCATTTCTTCTTACTTTAAGTTTCTACCTTGTATAGAAGGTACGTTGATTTCCTTTCTGTGTATACTATCAATACTATATCATCTGCGTATCTTATATTGTTCAGATTGTGGCGGTCAATGACGAATCCTGGCCAAACTTCTAGCTCACTTAGAATTGTTTTCCCGTATATGTTGAATAGATATGGGGAGAAGACATATCCTTGGGTGACCCCATCTTTCTATATACACTACCGGCTATAATTGTTAGGCCACCTAAGTGTTTTAAAAATGATGTATTTGATACTATTTTTTAGTATTTATTGCAAAGTGAATATGAAAATAAAATGGTTCTTCTTTTAATACTGCCCAATAACATGAGCATCAAATGAATTTATGAATATTTAATAATTGCCTATATTGCAGTTTCATCAATGAAAGAATGAAAAAAGTTTCGAGTGATTCGGACGAGTTCAATTAGTTTCCTTGCCTTGTAAAATCTTGCAAAGTAATAAGAACCATTCTATTTTAATTTGGCAATAAATATTGAAAATAATATGAAATACATAATTTCTTAAGAACAAAACAAAACTGGGTGGCCTAATAATTATGTCTGGTAGTGTATATCTGTTGAATTCTTTTCCTCTCCTTATGCAGGTAGTTTGCTGCCAGGATAGTTTCTGGATAAATCTAATGTCTTTCCCGAATATATCCAGGTTGCCGAGCATCTCCGACAAGTCGTTGTGGCGTACTTTGTCGAATGCCTTTGCGTAGTCTATAAAACAGAGGTGCACGTCCTTCTGCATTTGTATTGCTCTTTCTAATAAAATTCTGAGCATGAATACCGAGATTCTTGTCTTTTTATATGTCTTAGTCGATTCTTCTGTGCGCTCTGTTTATCAGAATCCAAATGATGTTTTTGTTATGTTGCTCTTGAAGCTGATTGTTCGGTGGAGTTTACATTCCTTTGCGCCTGGCTTCTTAGATAGTGCTGTGAAAATTTATCCCATTAGGCCATCGCTTATATAATTATTGCTGTAGATTTCATTTACTGTTTCTGTAATCTTGTCTACGTCGAATTCGTCTTAGGTTTTCAGCATCTCTGTAACAGTATTGTCTGAATTTGGTCAGTGCAGTTTCCACTTCGAGTTGTAATATTTCTGGTCCGTTATTATTTCTGTGTATTGCCAATTGCTCTCTCTTGTTATGAAAAATCTCCCATATTCTCATCCAACTGCTGAAGTATTTTTCTTTCTCTAATATGGTCGATCCGTTGTAGCATTTTATGCATGCTGTTGGTGGGCATGTCTTTAGTCTTGTTAGTTCACTTATTTGTTATGCATATATCCTTTATTTGTTGTGCTCAACCTCCCTATTTCTGTACATGTGTCGTTGAGTCATTTTTCCTTTAACTAGTCTACATTTGCTCCTTATTCCCCTGTGTAGCTTTTGGTATTCCGTCCCATTTCTTGGCATTGTTTTCTGTCTCTTTTGCATCATGTCAAGTATTTCATTGGTGATTTACATATTTTTTCTGTTACGTTTGTTTTCCTTTGGGGTGATTTCTTTTGCTGATGTCACCAGTGCTTCTTTTAGTACGTCCTATTTATAATTTCCGTTTCCAATTTGTTCTTCGTATTTTTTTACGTCGTCTATATTTTTCTGCAGGTTCAGGTCATTCACAAATTTTTTCTATTGCAATCTGGGAGCTGTCTCAGGCTGCTTCAATCTTCGCTCTTTCGTTTTTAGTTTGCATATAACTGGGAAGTGGTCGCTTTCGCAGTCGACACTTGGATAGGTTTCTCAACAGAGAACTGCGTTCCTAAAAGGCTTGTTGATTGTTACATAGTCAATTTGGTTATTTATTTCTCTTTCTGGGCTTCTCCATGTCTATAATCGTCTTGAGTGTTCTTGGAACCAGGTGTTGATTTAAACATGGCCATTTGCTGTGCACCATTGAACCCATTTCTCTCCGTGGTCTTTGTGGTTCCCCAGTCCGAAATTACCAACCATTCCTTTATTTGTCTCTTTTCAAACAGGTCTCACTTGATGATGTACTGAATATGTAATGAATATGCATAGACCTTGGTTCCCCCTTACAGTAATGTGATTGGCTGGTGTCGCCCATAAATACGGACGAAAGCGAGAACGCATAGAGGTTTACTACTACTAGTGGTCTACGTCCATAGATCTACCGCTAGAGGTCTACAATTCTTCAAACAGAGGTTTACGTTAATAGGTCTTTTACTATTGGCCTACGTCTATTCACTACGCCTACGTCTCAGTATACGGCATACGACGAGTACCGTCCATTGCGTCTACGTACTAGATAGTTCTATCCGATTACATTTGCCTAAACTGCTTGCTACCTCGAATCATATATCTACCCCTTTCCGGGGCATATCACTTGTAAATTCTTATTTCTTGTGATTTACATTGAGCCTTGGCGTTGTCCAGCATGGAGTAGAAAGATTCGATTTCTCCTTTTGTACTCTGTGCTGTCGGTGCATATACCACTATAGTAATGTGTTGAGGGGTTTTACTTTTGGTTTAAGCATCAGAATTCTTTCTGATAAGGATAGCATCCAAGAACGCATTTCTTCATCTTTTGAACAAGTATTAAGCCGTCTCTCTTTTCGTTATTTTCACCGCGTGCATATATAATTCTGTGGTCATTACTGAAAAAATCTCCGTTGTCGAATCACTTCGTTTCGCATATATCTAAGTTTTGGTGTTTAATCTGATCATCTTCTGCTTTACATGCTGAAGTCCTCTTCTGTGGCTCCTGTATGTAAGAACTCGGGGGAACCCTCGGACCCATCCATCTATCGCCCTATCAGCCTTTTACCAATTCTCGGAAAAACTGTTCGAGGCTGTTATCAATGCTGAAATAGTTCGACATCTTAATGCCCATAAACTATTCTTAGACAGGCTTCCTCTTTGCCAGGTCCACTGCAGATATGTCAGCGACCATCATGGAGTACATATACCAGGCCCTCGATAAGTCTGGCGAGGCTCGTGCTGTTGAGCTGGATATCTCCAAGGCTTTTAATAGTGTTTGGCACGTCGGCCTTCTACGCAACCTACAGAGCTATGGTATCACCAGAAGCTTCCAGTTGTTCACAATTGTTCAAGATACTGAGATTCCATATACCGAAACTTATGTATGTTTTTTTCTATTTGTTTTGTGCGAACAGTGGCAGGATAAAGGTCCAATGACACCTGTGGCTCATCTCATTCCATTCCGGGCGAGGAATCTGATGAATCCGACCCACTTTACGCCATTTGTGCTTACAGTCGCTGGATGACGGTCAGGTGACAACTATTGCACATGCTGCTCCTTGCCGGGCAAAAAGCCAGTTCTTATAGTCTTGACCCTCAACGCTGTTAAACATTTATGATTTGTTTGCACATATCCATGATTATTTTTATGATTAATAGGGGATTGTTGACTTCTCCACTGTGTTTTATCGAGATATCGCCTCTTGTTAGCTGGCCGTTAATTCCTCGAGAGCTATTTTGGCATTTTTGTAGGTCTTATTTTTTATTCAAACAGCTTGTTAACATCCCACTTCCCTAAAAATTTGAGTGTGGTAGCCGGTATAGTCACCGAAAGTCTGTGAAAGAATTTATTCTATATAGCATTTATGCATTGACAGAATTTTAAAACAATTACATAGGTACTTGTGTTCCTTGGAGTGTTGGAGTGAAATGGTTGTAAAGTTAGTTCATCTTTGGTTCGAATGACGGTTTTGTAGACCTGAATTTTTTTTCTTTTAATCGTTTCACCCCGAGCACTATTGCGCAGGGGATTACATAGGGTCGGGGTAGTGATGAGAAAGGATGGTTAGATATAGGAAATGTCAGAAGGAGGGTGATAGACGGGTAAGGATACCGAGATTGAGAGTTGGTTAGATGGTGAGAGTGTGTGAGAGAATAGATGCATGTTAGCGTGTTAGGAGGTGTCTATTGACCTTACATTTAAACTCCTGAAGATTGTAGCTGTTGAGGAAGTAGGCATGTAGATGGGGATTTCGCAGGCGTGAAACGCGAGGAAAGAAGCTGTTGGAGTAGAAATTACGGTTACATCTTACCTGTTTCACTGTAAAAGGGTGGGATCTAGTTGCTAATCTAGTATCTCGTGTAAATTCGTACCTAAGCGACACCAATGACCTAAGTTCATCGGAGCAGAAGCCGTGAAAGTACTTACAGAAGAGGCACAGGGAAGCCACGTCACGCCGATGAGAGAGTGGTTGCAGTCGGTTCGCCAAGTCAGTATCGATCACGTTACAGATTTTCCGTTGTATTTTGTCTAGAAGCCTGAGGAGAGTAGCAGGGGCACCCGACCAGATGTGGCAGCAGTATTCAATACACGGGCGGATGGTAGATTTATATATGTGCAGGATAGATTCAGACGGAAAAAACTTCCGGGCCCTGCACAGAGAACCGGCCTTCATAGCAGCGGTCTTAGCAATGGATTCGATATAGTCATTCCATTTGAGGTTCGCCGAGAATGTAGGAGGGGAGTGCGAGCGAGAGAATGTACATATTACGTTATGATTTAGTATAGGTCTGAATAACACCTCTTGTAGTGCTTTCAAAGATGAAGCCCCATTCATCCAATCCGCCTGTTTGGCAAGATCTCATCAAAGAAAGATCCAACATGGCGATGGTCGTGTGGGAGTGCACCATTATGCTGAAAATAAATACTCATCTTCAAAGTCCTCGCTAATGCTTAGCATGACTGACAGATTCAATGTTTTATATAATACAATATATATATATATATATATATATATATATATATATGTGTGTGTGTGTGTGTGTGTGTGTGTGTGTGTGTGTGTGTGTGTGTGTGTGTGTGTGTGTCTTTCTTATTATTATTATATTGAAAGAGATATAGGGATTTTTCCAACGGAAAAAAACAAGATGATAACTAGTGAAAATTTTCTTTAAAGTGTACATTTATTATTATTATGTCATTTTTCATCATATTTCGATTTCTGCTTTGGTCTCACTACCAACCAAGTCTGCGGGGAGACCTAAGGCAGGTAGTGGCGTGTTGTTATGGCTCCATTTCATGTTTTTCTATCTTCCCTATCATCTCCAGCATTACATAGATAAAGTTTTCCTTAGTGTGTGGGCTGTACTTAATAAGACAATTTTTTGTATATCTCTTAAGCTGGGGTTTCCAGGGATTCTTTCAATGTGTTGTTTTGTTCCATTTTTTATCATTCCAAGTGCACCTACTATCACTGGCACAACTCTTGTTTTCAATTTCCACATTTTTTCTATTTCAATTTCCAGGTCTTTATATTTTGACAGTTTTTCAAATTCCTTGATTGCTATGTTACAATCCGCTGGACAAGCCATATCAATTAATAGACAAGCTTTCTCCTTCTGGTTTTTAACAATAATGTCTGGCCTGTTTGCTTCAATTTTTCTGTCTGTGTAGATGGTGTAATCCCATAGAATGGTTACATCTTCTATTTCTGTAACCGGTGCTGGATGATGTTCGTACCAGTGTTTGTTTACAGCTTTTCCATAATGTTTGACCTTTGCCCAATGTACATATTGCCCAACTCTATCGTGGCGATTTTTATATTCGTTTGGGGCAAGCACAGGACAGCCTGAGATTAGGTGGTCTATTGTTTCTTGGTGTTTATCACAAAACCTGCATTTTGGATCCATATTATTATGCATAATATTTGCCTGAAAGTTTCTCGTGAAAAGACTTTGGTCTTGTGCTGCAAGTATAAATCCTTCAGTTTCAGACTTTAATCCAGATGCACGTAACCATCGATGAGTATTAACTTTGTCAACATTGGATTTATTGGCACGTACTGGATATTGGCCATGCAGAGGTTTATCTTGCCAGCGCTGTTTCATCTGTTCAAGAGCTTTATCTTTGGCTTTCATTTTCATATTCTTTGCCGCAATAGTTGGTTCTTGGCTACTGTTTTGCTTTTCTACAGAATCTACTAACTGTAAATCTTGTTTGTATTTACTGCCTTCTTTTATTATTGAATATTTTTTCTTTCTTTCTTCATGTTGCCTTACTAATTGTATCATCCAATCCTTTGTTGTTTCTATGTATGTTAGTAAGCCAATAGTTGTTGTCTTGTATGACAATTCCAGCTGAATAAGACCCCTTCCACCTTCTTTACGGGGTATGTATAGACGGTCTACATCAGCCTTTGGATGATGCATCTTATGCTTAGAAAGAAGCTTTCTTGTTTTAGCATCCATTCGTCTAATGTCGTTTAGAGTCCAGTTTAAGATGTTAAAGCTATATTGGACAACTGGGATTGCAAGGCTATTAATGGCAATAACTCTGTTCTGTGAATTTAATTCAGTTTTTAATATCATTCGTAGCCTTCTATAGTACTCTTTACGCACTATTTCTTTCATTTTTTTATGGTGAATGTTTTCGCTCTCATTTACACCTAGGTATTTATAAGCTTCTTCTGGTTTCAATTCTTTTATTGTTACGGCAGGGTCTAGGCTAATTGAGGATGTTTCTTGTATTGATCCACGTAAAACTGTAGCTTTAGCACATTTATTCAAATTAAATTTCATTCCAATGTCTTCGCTGAAGCATTTTACAGTTTGCAGAAGACCTTCCAGCTCATTATCATTCTTAGCATATAACTTTAAGTCATCCATGTAAAATAGATGGCTTATTTTCTTTTGGCCTATTTTATAACCACATTCTGTCTTATTAAGTTGACTGGTTAGTGCTATTAATGATATGCAGAATAGTAAGGGTGATAAAGAATCACCTTGAAATATACCTCTTTTGATGTTTATTTCATCAGACTTATAGGTTCCATTTATATGATTGAGGTAAAGGGTTGTTTTCCATATAGACATGCACTGTTTGATGAAATTGATGATGACGGGCGATATCTTGTATATATTTAAAGTCTTTAAAATCCAGTCATGTGGCACACTATCGAATGCCTTTCGGTAGTCTATCCAGGCAGTACTAAGATTTTTCTTTGTACTGTAGCAGTTTTCTAGGATCATTTTGTTAATTAGCAATTGGTCTTTACAACCATAACAGCCACGTTTGCACCCTTTTTGTTCAAGCGGTATCATGTCATTTCTTTCTAAGAATAAATATGTCTGTTTTGTTAAAATAGATGTTAATAGTTTATATGTTGTCGGAAGACATGTAATTGGTCTGTAGTTTTTCGGGTTGTTTGTGTCACCATTCTTGGGTAGAAGAAATGTAATTCCTTTGGTCATCCATGCAGGAATTTTAGTGGGATCGTCAACCATTTCTTGAAGTTCTTTGGCTAGTTTTTTATGTGCTGCATTTAAATAATATAGCCAAAAGTTAGGACTTTTATCTATACCTGGGAATTTCCAATTGTGTGCTTTTTTTAGTGCAAATTTAACATCATCTTCTGTAATTCCAGACCATGTCTGTTCGGGTTTATTTTTCATTCGTTCTATCTCCTGCGTAATCCAGTGTACTTCCTTGCTAAGTTCTTTAGGGCAAGCCCATATCTTTTCCCAGAACTGTGTGACTTCTTCCATTCTGGGGGGTACTGTCACTTCAATTCTTTTTTTACCTATTTCCCTGTAAAATTTCTTTGTATCAGTCTGAAAAATCTTATTTTGTCTGTAAAATCTTGCTCTTTTTTCATAGCGTCTTATTCTTTGAGCCTTTAGTTGGATTTTTTGTTTTATTTTTTCTTTATTTGATAAGACGTCATTTTCATTCCTGATGTTATATTTTTTTCTGCTCTTCTTCTTTTCCTAGTTCTTACATTTATTCCTCTACTCAGTTCATCCAGTACTGACAGTTCACTTCTAAGCTGTTCGATTTCTTTTTCTATTTTTCTTTTCCAAGGTGGATCTTCACGTCTGCGAGACTGCCTTGTTTTTATTTTGATATTTAATTTTTTTGTTGCTGCTGTTGCTGATGCATATATTACTTCGTTAAGATTTGTATGAGGGTCTTCATCCAGTATTGATTTCAGTGCTGCATTGTACAGTTTAATAGTTCGGAGGTTTTGTTTTGTTGGTTGGAATTTTGGGAGCTGTTCACGTTCCTCCATTGTAATATTTTGTATTTGACTTAGATGGTTTTTTTATTTCTATCTTGGCTTCCTGTATATTGTTCTTATTTTCCGTCAAATAATTATCTTCGATGTCTTCTGAACTCGTTTTATTTTTGTCTTTTAACTGACTCAGACTCAGATCACACCTTTCCAGCACTTTTAAACTTACATCATTATCTTCGCAGTGATTTGCGTGTTTCACGGTTTCTACATTATGACCTGTGACTTGTTTGATGTCATTACTTTTTATTTCTGATTCCGGTTCCTTTTCATATTTTGTTAATTCTACTCTTCTTGTTACAATTCTTTTAATTTCATGAATTTCAGCCTCTGTCAGTCGGTTATTACGAATAATGTACCTACGTACATTGGCCAATTTATTTTCGTCAATATACTTTCTATTTGCTTGACCAACTTTTTCACGTGGACATACCTTTGAGTTTACTACAGTAACATTTAAAAATAATTTGTTCGCCCACTGTATTCTGTGTTATTCTTTCATTAAATCCAACGAGAGTAAGATTATCGCAAAATAAATAAATACATAAAATGAACGGACAAATATAAAGAAATTATTACATAATTTTTCTAAGAAAGAATATCGTAGATCGAACAGATTTTAGCGCTTTTCGTCGTATTTTTATCGTTGTCTTGCTTTAGAAAACTAGTTAATAAATCTATTTAAGGATCATTAAAAGAAGAAACATACAACTAAAATTATATACGAAGGGAAAAATTAATGTTTATGTTGAATATAGTGAAATGAGAAATTAATGTTTACGTAAAAAAAAACAAAAAAACGTTACGTTTTCAGGAGCCTCAGAAAAGCACGTCATTCTCGTTGTAATCCCAATCGCGTTATATCTTATTATTATTATAATCCCAATCGCGTTATATCTTATTATTATTATTATTATTATTATTATTATTATTATTATTATTTGTATAATACATTAAGTATCTATAATAGTATTTGTGTCGCTACACGTGTTTCTTGTTTAATGTTGACTCTCTTCAGCCGAAATAAATTATGTATTTAAATATCGAGATCTGTTAAATTATTAAAAAAAAGCTAAATAATATTAATAAAATCTACACTTTAAACAAAACGTTCACAGTTTCTCACACTTTTACACATATTCTATTATATATATATATATATATATATATATATAAAATGTATTATATAAATATAGAGAGAGATAGAAAGGGAGAGACGCGTGTATACACACACACACTTATATATATATATATATATATATATATATATATATATATATATATATGTGTGTGTGTGTGTGTGTGTGTGTGTATACGTGTGTGTAAGTGTTTAGGTGCTGAAAAGTTATCAGCATAACGAAAAAGAATCGTAGATAGCAAATGATATTGTAGATATTCCGCCAAGCATGTACACAATTTTCCAACCCTATCATTTCTAGAGGTTTTCTTTAACCCTTGAAATGAATATGATGATTTGCCTTGAAAATATTGATTTTCGGAATTGTGCATGTGAACAAGTAATTTCAAGTATCCTGACCGTCAGACAAAATTTCGAATTCACACGAGGAGGGAATTGTCAACCCTTTATAATATCAGACTGGGGAATATCCCATCAGTACCCAAAAGTGTCTGAAAGCCATATATTGACCCAAGCCTTATGAAAAACCTGTGCGAAATCCATGTTTGCTTGAGTTGAAACGAAGTAGCATTTCTCCTCAAAACTGTACCTAAGATCTACTCAAAATAGTTCTAGTATAAAAATAAATCATCGGGTGATTCTGTGTGTGTTGACTCTTTCCACCTCATATTGTACCTGGTAGGGTCTTTAAAACAGAGCTTAGCTAGAAGACATTGAGAACGCAGATAGTCATTAACTATATATTATTTAGAAATTTTCTCTCCTCATAAGAATGTGTAATATTGAAGATAACGAGTTTATTGACAGAGCGAATATATGAATGAACACTGCAAGGTGACTATCAGCTTCACGCCTCAATACGATCGTCGAACCAAGTCAGAATTAAGCGTAAAACTAATAATCATTATACTGTGTCAACTTCTATGTTCTCTCTCTCTCTTTCTCTCTCTCACTCTCTCTCTCTCTCTCTCTCTCTCTCTCTCTATATATATATATATATATAGTGTATCGAGACAGCAGATAATTTTCTAAACATATACTGTTAAATATAACAGACAATGAATGCCTATTATATTTAATCATTAGCCACTCTAAACATTGTATTTTGGCTTTAATTTCAAGTGGAAATAAAGATAAAAATTGACCAACATTTGGATACCTTTTTATTATACTGGTTCTAAGCTTTCGGCTCACATGAGCCATCTTCAGAGAGGTTACAGGGACGTTAAAATATAGATATCCACCGTCAAAGATGATTTTATCTTGTGTTGACATAAAACATTGCTAAGCAACGATAACAGTTACCAAATAGCAAACGTCTTTGATGGTGGATGTTTTATGTTAACATCTTTGTAACCTCTCTGAAGATGGCTCATGTGAGCGAAAGCTTAAAATTATCCAAATGTTTGACAATTTTGTCTTTATTCTTACCTGAAATTAAATCCAAAATACGATGTTTAGAACGACTCATTATTAAACATCATATATTTTCATTCTCTCATATATATATATATATATATATATATATATATATATATATATATATATAATTTAAATTGTGAGTATTTAGGCAGCATTTTTTATTGATGCATGTTTCATTAAATAATATAGACTAGTGTTTTCTATTTATTTTATGTGAATCTTTTTTATATTCTCTGAAAAGCTTAATCGCATTATCATTAAATGAAGAAAGAAAATCACAACATTGATATATAATTTTTTTAATAATCCAATGTAATCTTTCAGCTTACATAAGCTATTTTCAAAGATGTCATTTATATTGTGCAACAATTCAATAACAATAATAATATTGTTTGTCCGTGAATTGCTATACTATAATGTAATTGACATCTTTGAAAATTACTTATATAAGCCAACAGCTTAGATTAGATAATAACAACAAATTATGTATCAATACTGTTATTTTCTTCCTTCATTTACTGATAATGCTATTAAGCTTATCAGACGATATGAAAAAAATTACAACCAAATGCGCCGATTAGATCAACCATGTTACTATCGTTTGACCTTTCACTAGCTGTTTTTCTATTTTGGTTGTTCAGGAGAGTATTCCAGTCTCTCCATTAAGCGTGACGAAAAAACCAGAAATGACTCCAACCGACGGAAAATAGAGACACGCTTCGTTTGATCGTTGAGCTCTTCAATCACAAGAATTTACTGTTCTACTGTTCACGTCAATAACAGTCACGATCACCCCCGCATCGACATGTAAATGGTTTACCCTCACACCAAGGGTACGTTTAACCACCAACGAAACACCTTTGGCGCGCTGATCCCTGTATGCTAAAAAGACGACAAAGTTATCAGACAACACACAACATCTCCTTCGCAAACAAAGTGCATCTACTCGATCGTGACCACATCCACGCCGAAGGACAAGTGGTCATGAAGCAGGCGAGCAGCTAGAGCCCTATCCCTGAAACCCGCATTTAAGTATGTCATCTGGACGAAAATTGCAGCAGACACGACTCCAATAGATTGTTCTAGGTACCATTGGCCAGGTTAGATGTAATCCGTCTGTTCGTAACAATACCACCGATGCGCATGGGGAAAGTTAGCTTCTTATAACGAGGGTTATAGCAAACCTAGGACCCTCCTTTAATGATCTTTTGACAATTTGTGAAGCTCCAGAGATTCTATCTGGGACATCCGGATCTTCGGTAATGAATCCTTAACAGCATAAATGAAATCCCAGGATATTGTGCCTGCAATCCTTATTACAGCGATGGTCCCAGGAGCCTAGACTTCTCTTTTCACATTTTATTCTCCAACTTCTTCCCGTCGTTTTTCCTCCTTCTTTCTAACAGACATTTCCTCCACTGCCATACCTGAGTTCAGCTGCTGTTGAAGTTGAAACTGAAGCTGCTGACGTTGTTGTCGCGGAAGTTGCTGTTTCTGCTGCTGCTGTTGCAACTTCTGTTGCTGCTACTTCTGCTTCTGTTGTTGGTGTTACTTTCTCTTTCTCATGTTCTTGTATCTTTTGTTGCTGCGGTTGTTCTTGATGCTTCTTCTATGTTTTCTTTGCTCTATGTGTTGAGGCTGCTGTACATCTTGCTGGGGAGAAATGTTTGCTGCCTTTTGTCTCCGCCTCATAACCCCATTTCATTTACTGAGGCCATCGGTGGACTTGCCGATGAGGCTGTGGCGCCCTGTTCTTACAGGCACATGCCCTGCACAGGTGTCTGAGGCACCAAACGATCCTTAATACTATGTGGATTCGGGAGGAGGAACTGCTAAAATAATGAACAACAAAAACCGGTATTGAGATAGAAGAAGGTTATACTGAACCTAATATACAAGCAGGAACACGGGTTAGTTACTATTGGTAGAAATAAGTATAAAACAAATATTGAAGTGAAATAATATGTTCGGGTAACTTATTTTAGCTCAGAGCTAGTCTGGTCTCTGGGTAACTTCCCTATGTATCGTAACTCTTCGATAACTGTAACGGATCTCTACGATTACTCTCCCCTGTTATCTGCAACGACAACTGAGATTCCAGATCTTCAACTGTTCTCCCTATGGCAGGATTATATATATACTCAGTCAAGTCTATTGTCATATACAAAAGGGGGAGATTCCACAACAAATACTGTAACCAAAATTCTTTTATTTCGAATATTCACTATATCGGGCTGGACCAGAAAGTCTTTTGGGCATTAAAAACAAATCCCGTTTGGCAATGAACGCTTTACTTATTATCGAAGAGACATCCCTGACTTGTCCATTATTGGCCAAAAAAAAAAAAAAAAAAAGCTCCCAACCGGTACCATATGCCCTGTCATACTTGTTTTTATATTCTGTTAAGGGGGCGTATTTTCTTCGCCCTCTGGATGCTTCCGGACAATTGTTTTGCCTCTTGTTCTTTAGCAAGTAGGATGTCCCACAATGCATTTGAGCTCTTGGTCAGTATTTTCTGAACAATTTTCAGTGTTTTTACTGCTTCCTCCTCCCTGCTGATCCCAAATAATTTCCGAAATTCTACGTCGGTGGTCATCATGGAGGTTGTCGCAGCAGTGTACAAATCTCCTGCTATTGTCAGAGACACATTTCCTTTTAAGAATTGTTCGTATTTGGACTGTACGTTAGCATAGTATCTCGAGTCTTTTGGGGGGGCTAGTTTTCGGCCTAAACCATTTTAGAGAATGCAGTCTGTTCTACCTGCGCCGATAGTGGCTGAGGAGATCAGGCAAGGTCGTCAGGACCCCACTACAGCAAAAATACAGATGAACACACACATAAATTTTTATGTCTTCCCGTATCTATAAATGAAAAACGTATTGTTTCTCATATTTAAATTAAAATCATTTTCACAACTATGACCTAACATTGTCTGATGACGAGATAGAAATCCCGAAACAGAAATTTCCGTGTAGTAATGTATTTTTTATTAAAAAACAAATTTAATAATATGATTATATCATGTTCTCAAATGTTTATTGCATTGAGCACTTTTTAAAAAAAAGTAAATGCGAGAGAACTCAAAATTGTAAAACTGTTAGTTCTCTTTACCTGGATTTATCCACACACACACACACACACACACATACACACACACACACACATATACATATATATATATATATATATATATATATATATTTTAATCATATCACCCCAAGCAAGGCGAAAACGCCACTGATGCGCAGGGGGCTACGTAAGAGTGAAAAGATTGGAAAAGAGAAAAACCAGAAACCACACCCTAAACAGGAAACAAGGGCTGAGCCTCTTAACCTGTTCAATAGACGTGGGTGGAGTGTGAATATATATATATATATATATATATATATATATATATATATATATAACGTATACCTAGGAATCAGCATTGCATACTAAATGCCAGTTTCAACATTCAAACAATTCTTCAGACGATGTATCTGAAGGCGTTTGGGAAATGAGAAATAGAATCAATTTATGCAGAATTCCGTTCTCAATTGGCGTCCCACTATACCACTGTAAGACAAAACAATTTTTGAGACAAGATTAGCGGAGCAAAAAATCTGCAATTCTTTAGCTGAATGAGTTCTATCCTAATTTTTTTTATCAGAATGAAATAAATCAGTTAAAAAGAAAAGATTAACATAACTGAGAAAGCGCAATAATCTCGAGGAGTGGTGCCATGAATTTATGAGAATTTGCAACATATTCCAGTCGTCATCATCATCATCATCATCATCATTGTCAACGGCAGCAGCAGTAGCCCCATAACCGACTGTAGTTATAGAGTCGTTACGCAGCTGAGCAAGTCACCAGTTCTCTGACTTGTCCATTGTTGGCAAAAAAAAAGGCTCCCAACCGGTTCTCGGTGATATCCACAGGTACCGTTTGCCCTGCCATACTTGTTTTTATATTCTGTTTGGGTGCGTATTTTCTTCGCCCTCTGGATGCTTCCGGGCAATTGCTTTGCCTCTTGTTCTGTAGCAAGTAGGATGTCCCACAGCTGGGTTCATTCATGTGTGGCGTGTTCCGGGCAAGTAAATCCGGCGGAACCCATCCTTTTTCAGCTTAAATTACGGTTGATATCATATGAATTGAATGCTTATTTATATGAACGTGGCCGTTGATTAAAATTAGGAACCCTAGGCTCTTTGGATCAACTTCAGTCTCAGGAGCGCTCTACTTAACAAGCCATGTCATCACCACACTTGCAGCACACGATTAAGTATACTGTGTTCTATAAACACATTATACCGCATTGCCCTATAGTACTACCCACAGAAGGATCTGAATAATTACTAAACATTGGGTGATTGTTTAAAAGCAGGTCACTTAAACAATTACTAGTGTGGAGATTTGAATTTCAAAGTCGTTCAGGTGTATTAACTTGTTTCATACTAAAGCTGTGTAAATATCTATGCTTTCCACCTGGCAAGGAATTTTACCACGACGATTGTTTGGAAAATAAATTTGTTTTTCACTCAATATGTTACTATTTTTGACTTGTGTATGATGAAGATAAATTTAACATCTGTTTAATTTTTTTTTAAATTTAAAAAAGTTCTGTGCAGAATATTTCACAAAGAAAACAAGATTTCGTTTTTTTTTTGTTTTTTTTTTAAAAAGAATCTTTGGGAATCCTAAATTTAATCACAAATTCAGCGTTTTAGAATTTAAAAAGTAGACATTTCTATTGAAAAAAATCAACGATTGGATATCAAATTAGAGGTGAAAGTCTTCCATCGTTCAGTTTTTACTTTCGAAACGCAATGTGTTTAACACATTTAAACTACATTTCACAGTTTACCTGAAAGAAATATGAAAAAGAAATTCAAAACGGATAAAAAAAGAAAATCAGGATTAACTAGACAGTGTCAAGGTTGATAATGTGTGTAACGGCTTTTTGAAGAATAAAACCTAGTTAGATAAAATAGCTATGAGGAAACATTACACCCCAAGCAAGGCGGTACCACCACTGTTATGCCGAGGGCTTACTAAGAGATTTAACATTTTAGACAGGAAAAGAGTGAAGACAAAGGCAAACCAGCTACAGGGGGAGAAAGAGAAAGGGCAAGAAAAGGATATGAACCCAGGAGTGAAGACATTTGCGAAGGTAGAGAGAAAAGAAAACAAGATACACGGGTGATGTAGAAAGAACTGGAGTTAAGTGGATAAGTGATGGGAATTGACTTTGCATTTAAATTCTTGTTGGTTATAGCCGTCAGGAAAGGAAGTATATGGAAGGGAGTTCCACAGGAGGGAAGCGCCAGAAAAAAGCTGTTGGAGTAGAATTATCCCCTGCATTTGGTTGATCTAACTGTAAAAGTGTGGGAGTTGTTGCCAGTCTGGATGCCCGTGTAAATTATGTGGAGGGGGCACCAATGACCTATGTTTACCCATTTACTTCTCTGTCAAGCATCATGATTAGCCAATATATCTCTGAATGGGACAGGATGGAAAGTGAAGTTGATTCATGCGTTTTATTAAAGGAATAACTGAGACTAATTTTTGCAAATTTTGAATTTTGAATAATTTATTTTCCACGTATATTATTCCTGAACTTAACAACTTAAATAAAAGATTTTTTTAAAAATCGTATCACCCCGAGCAAGGCGGTAATATCACTGTTGTGCAGGGGGCTACATAAGTGTAAAAAGATTAATTAGAAGAGAGTGAAGAGGAAGACGAACAAGTTAGAAAGGAGCAAGAGAAGGATAGGAATACAGGTGTGATGACAGTTGCAAAGGTGGAGAGAAAGGAAAGGATACTCGGGGAAGAGCTAGAGTCAAGTGGTTAATAGATGAGTATTGACCTTGCATTTAAATTCCTGGAGGTTGTAGACGTCAGGAAAGCAAGAATATGGGAGCGAGTTCCACAGGCGTTAAGTGCGAGAGAAGAAGCTGCAGGAGTAGAATTGTCGTCTGCATTTGGCTAACCTAACTTGAATGGGTGGGACCCAGTTGCCAATCTGGTTGGACGAGTACACACCTGTTGAGGAGGCACCAGTGACTTAAGTTTGTTCGAGCAGCACCCATGACTATATTTATAGAACAGACAAAGGGAAGCCATATTTCGTCGGTGGGGACGTGGCTGTAGTCGAGCCGCCAAGTCAGTTCCTATCACATTACTGATTCTCCTTTGGAGACTGTCAAGAACACTGAGATGAACGGCAGGGGCGCCTGACCATATATGGCAGCAGTATTCTATGCACGGACGAATAGTTGATTTATTCATTACAATCAATGGCACACGCGAAAATCTATGTCGAGTTTTACTGAAAAATTTTGGGCTCGAACAAATTTTAAAAGAAACAAACAAAATATTTTCATCCCTTCCTGGTCGCATAGAGAACTTTTCAGTAGAGTTACGTTAGTAAGTACACACACACACACATACACGCGCGCGCGCGCAAGTTAATTTATAGAGAAACAAATCCTGTTTCCTTTGGATCTTTCACACTTTCCCTGATCACGTATACGTCGTCTCTTGGCGTTGTTTTTCTCTTCCGACCACAATTTCCATTTTATTTTGGACTGATGGTTCCAGTTTGTTTTTTCGCCTTGATTACAAGACTGACATTTGAAACGCTGACATCAACAATATCCGCCATCTCTCTGTAAGGTTTGCCAGTGTGTTCAGGAAGCTTTACAATATTCCTACGCTTCCTTGAAGTAACGTCCATTGCTGACAATGGCCATAGGACAACTAATTGACAGTCGAGAAAATAGTTTCTCGATATGATATAAATCTGATGCAATCACGGATAAGGCTATACTTTTCGCGGCCAAACAAATTTCGTCATACACCTCGAAAAAAGTTTCATATTACTGCACACCACTGCAAATGACCTAATCTGAGGAGAAATAGGAATCGATTACACCCTGTCACTCCAGTCGTTCTAAAACTGACTGGATGGTGAAAGGAAGGAAACTAAAGCAGCTTTTTCAATGAATTTGCACAAGGGTGTACATACATACACTACCGGTCATTATTATTAGGCCACCTCAGTTTTTTTAAAGAAATGATATATTTCAGACTATTTTTAGTATTTATTGACGAATGAAAATAGAATGGTTCTTTTGTTATTATTACTTTGCAAAATTTTACAAGATAAAGAAGCAAAGATGAACTCGTCCGAATCGCCCTAATTTTTTAATTCTTTCATTGATGAAACTGCAATATAGGCAATTATTAAATATTCATAAATTCATTTGATGCACGTGTTATTGTACAATATTAAAAAAATAACAATTCTATTATCATTTGCAATTATTCACTTATTCACTTTGCAATAAATATGAAATACATCATTTTTTAAACACTTCGTTTGTCTAATAATTATCGCCGATTGTGTACATATATATAAAAGTTAACACTGATATCAGCAAATAGAACCAACAGTCCATGACAATCGGGTTTAAGCATGAATCAGACTGTCACTTGTGTGTGTTGATTAAACCTCCTTTTTTATATTTGCATAACGTCTGTGTATGATATTTAGTACATTAACCAATAAATATAGCATATATATCTTTATTATGTCACGATCATAGACATTCACTCCCCACTATACCTTGTCGCTCGAAATACTATCTTCTTGATAACCCTCCTAAACCCCGCTCCGCCATCGACTCAATCCAGCTCCTGAAGTATGTCATGGGCTGTCTTCCTTTGTCTTTATTTCTCTCTTTATGTCCTGTGAGTATCCCATTTTCTAAAAACGTCTTTCTCATTATGTGTCTCAGAAGCCTCAGCTGTCTCTTTTGGATGATATGTATAACTTTCCTCTTCGTCCGCATCCACTTCGGCACCTTGCCGTTGTTTTTATACTCGGTCTATAGTATATTTAGCATCCTTCTGTAAAACTACATTTCCGCTGCTTGGAATTTGCTGCCATATGGGAGGACATAACAGTCTAGTACTCTTTTCTTTGTTTTCAACGAAATCTTCTTGTCTCTCAATACACTACGTAGCATTTGAAATGCGTCTTTTACGATGCTAATGCGTCTTCGGATCTTAGTAGCTAATTCCATCCACTGTCAGAACAATTCTCTATATTTAAATTTCTGCACATGTTTGATTTTAATATCATCGACCTGTTGGTGGCATTTGGGGTCCTTTTTTTGCTGATGACCATGCATTCAGTTTTCTTGAAGTTTAGTCCTTTCTTCTCACTTTGCCTTAGTATCCTCTCTTGTAGGTCTTGTATTTTCTTTCCGTGTTTCATCTCAGCACTCAGTCGTCTTATATTGTTGAGATTGTGGCTGCCAATGACGAGTCCTGGCAAGAAAACTAGCTTGTTCATATTTATTTCACTGTACCGGTTTAATACATTAAATGAGAAAACGCATCCTTGTCTTATCCACTTTTTCTTTTTGTATATTTGCTGAATTCATTAGCTATCCGTATGAAAGAGCTTTACTGTCAGTATAGGTTCTTGATTGTTTAAATATCTTTATCATTTATGTCGAGGCTACAGGTCACCACTAAAAATTCATAGTAAAAATATAGCATACCTTACAACTATATATATATATATCTTTGACTGGTGGATTGCTAGTTTCTTTCATTCATTTTTTTTTTTTTGCTAGATCTGTTTGTCTCTTTTTTTTTCTTGCTGGCCGGCTGTAATTTGGTTGTCTTGCTACCCTCTTAATTTCACTTACTGGCTATTTTCAACCACGCCTAAATATTCACTTGAAGTGACAAAAAAGTTAAAAATTATTTTTATCTTCCTGGTAGTACCCTCGTGATGGGATGGGAATCAACTTTATGTTAAATATTCTTAACAGTAAGTCATTTTTTTGCTTAATTTTAAACTTTTCATGCTTAATTGGTTTTCTTTATATATATATATATTAATTTAGCAGAAATCTCTTTGACTGGATTTAACTAAGTTAAAACTTAGCAATCCACCACCCTCCCTAAGTTTTTTTTAATTGGAGGAGATAGATCTAACTATCGCCCGGTTCACACTCCACCGACGTCTATTGAAACGGTCAAGAGGCTCATCCCCTCGTTCCCTGTTTAGGATGTGGTTTCCGGTTCTCTCTTACTCTTATGTAGCCCCCCTGCACATCAGTGGCGTTACCGCCTTGCTCTGGGTGATATGATTAATATATATATATTATTATATATTAATATATTATATATATATATATATATATATATAAAGTAGAATCCTTGACATTTGATGAGGTAAATTACAATAATGACAAACTCCAAAGAGAATTCAATGTTAAATTTTTTTACTAAATTTAAATGGAAAAAAAAACATAGATATTTTTACAAATCCATTTTTAATTATATATTTCGTGGCTTTAGTCGCTCGTCAGGCCAAATTCATACAAAAATAAATGTTTCAAATTTATCAAGACGAAATTAAGTGAAATAGAAAAGAAAAAAGAAAAATATTAAAAAGAAGATAAACGAGAAAGAAAAGGAGAAGAATAAGAGGAAATGGGGGTTAGACTTAACGTATTAGAGTGACGGAATGTAAGGAGGGGTAAGGAATATTTTTCAGAGAATATTCTGGAGTAAATTTAGCCATCCTGCTGTAGAGAATTTTAGATTTATATTAATATCCGAAAACAGAATTACCCAAACGGAGCTCGACATATGGCATATAAGGAGCAAATTATAAAGTAGAATCTTTGAAATTTGGTTAGGTAAATTCTAATTGGGACAAATTTCAAAGAGAACTCTGTGTTAAAATGTATTGATAAATTTAACAGTGTATTATAATCAGGAAACAATAATTAGATATTTTTACAAATTCATTGGTGAGAATATATTTCGCGGCTCCAGCAGAACGTCAAACCAAATTTATACAACAATGAATGTTTCAAATTAATCCAGACGAAGTCAAGTGAAATAAAAAAAGAAAAATAAATATTAAAAAGAAGAAAGGATTCTATTTTATAATTTGCTCCTTACATACCATAAATCGAACTCTAATTAGAAAATTCCGTTTTCGGATATTATCATAAATCTAAAATTCTCTATCGTAGAACATTCCCTGAAAAAGGTTTTATACCCTCCTTACATTCCTTCACTCTAATATGTTAAGTTAAACCCCCTTTCTCCTTATTTTTTTCGTTTTCTTTTTCTTTTCTTTTTCTTTCCTTTTCTTTTTAATATTTAGTTTTTATTTTTTCCTTTTTCTATTTTACTTGATTTCGTCTGGATAAATTTGAAACATTCATTGTTGTATAAATTTAGTCTGACGAGCGGTTGCAGCCGTGAAATATATTATTACCAATGGATTTGTAAAAATATCTAACTTTTGTTCCTGAATATATATAAATATGTATATATATATATATATATATATATATGTGGGGGGGGGGAGCGACCACCTCCAGGTTATATGCAAACTAAGGATGAAACTGCGGAGCATGAGAAATCTAATGCAGCACCCAGACTGCCATACGATGCCATCGGAAATAATACCGGAAGACCTAAGCAGATCGACTTTCATGGCACTGCCTAAGAAGTCAGGTGCAAACCAATGTGAACCCCTACCGAACAATCAGCTTAATAAGTCACGTAATAAAACTAGTCAACGGAACTCTGATGAATAAAGTGCTCAGTAGAATCAGACCGGAAATAGGACAAGAACAGTGCAATTTAGTTAAAGACGCTGGAATAAGAAACGCGATATTTATGCTTAGAATGCAACCAGAAAGGGCAACATAAATTAAGAAGGAGGTGTATCTGCATTTCATCGACTACTTAAAGGCATCCGACAAAATACAGAAGAAAGACCTAATAGAGACGCTCGAAAACTTTGAAATATTCAGGAAAGACCTCAGAGTAATCATAGACTCCTACCGGCAACAAACTGCCAGCATACGGACAGGAAACAAGCACAGCATATATACAAAGATATGAAGGGTTGTAAGACAAAGATGTGTCAAAATATCTATTAAATCTATACAGCGAGACTATTCTGAGAACTCTAGAGGTCCGGCCTGATTTTGTCACTGGCGGTCGTAATCTGAACAATATAAGATACGCAGATGATACAGATTTGATAGAAGACTTAGGAAAGAAACTACAAGACATTCTACAAGACATTATAGTTAAAAAAGCAGTAAAAAAGGACAACATATAAACTATAAAGAAAACTTAATACATATTTATCAGTGTTGTGGAAATTTATATTCGTGCTATGTCTGAGTAGCGAATTTTGGTATTAATAATATTAATATATTAAATTTAGGCTCTGTCGCTTTTGGCTATCAGCCCTCAGCTTATTTTGCATTTTAAACTTTAAGCTTTTTTTAAGCATTAGGTTTTATTCTTACTATATATATATATATATATATATATATATAGTAAACATATACTGTTAAATATAAAACAATGAATGTCTATTATGTTTAATCATTAGCCGTTCTAAACACAGGGTTTTGGCTTTAATTTCAAGTGAAAAAAAATAAAGAAAAAAGTTGTCGAACATTTGGATATCTTTTTATTATGCTGGTTCAGAGTTTACGGCACACGTGAAACATATTCAGAGAGGTTACAAGGTTTTTAACATAAACATACTCACCATCAAACATGGTTTTATCGTGTGTTGACATAAAACATTGCTAAGCAACGATAACAGTCACCAAATAGCAGACGCAGTTCGTAAATTTGTAATATGGTTCTATGACGTTACACCGCGTGAGAGACCGAAATGTTAACAGAACTATATGTCTAAATGCAATGTAATGTGTTGTGACTAGATTGAAGTGTGATTTTATTAAGTAGGGATTGTTTTAATTTAATGTAGATGGCTTCCAATATCTGAAGGTTCTTTTTACTGTGTGTATAAGTGAGTATTATTGTGTTATCGACTAAAATCTGTCTAATATTACATACATGGCTATATTTTTCTAAGAAATGTTTAAGTGAACTCTGATCAGAAAGTTTACAGGTAGGTCTACGGGAGAGCGTGGATGTAGTAAAAGCATATACAGTCGCGGCCATAATATAAGAAACGGAAACAACAAAGTAGCTTACTTCCTTTGTTTCATTTTATCTTTATTTAAAAAAAAACTATTATTTAAATTTTTGTAACTTTGTATAATATTTATGCATTACACCCAAATCTTTATTCGGTAAAAATTTAATTGTTAATCATGCATTACTTTTTAAGTAATACACATATTTAGGTCTTTGTTGTTTCCGTTCCTTATATTATGGCTGCTACTATATATATATATATATATATATATATATATATATATATATATAACTATCTATCTATCTATCTATCTATCTATCTATCGTTATCCGCACACAGATCTGTTCTGCTGTATCACAGCTCATTAGTACGGTTAGACATCTGATTGCTTTTACCCAGGATTGAAACCCGACCGAATTGGCGTCGGTTGGCGAATCCGCCCCCGAGACATGTAGCCCCCTGCGCATCAGTGACGGTACCGCCTTTCTTGGGGTGAAATGATTAAAAATACACACACACACACACACACACACACACATATATATATATATATATATATATATATATATATATATATATTTGGAAATTATTTGTTTAAACATTATTTTTGACCGATACTAGTATTTAAATAGATATTCTGTTTATAATCAAAGAGCATATATAATTATAGCTACCTGCCTGATAATTTACGATAAATTTTCGTTACTATATATATATAGGGAGCGATGGGTAATTCGTCTCTATTTTATTTTTTTATTTTGCGCATTCGCGTTGATTGATTTGATTGTGTCGGCTGCACAGTATATATAGTAAGGTCAGTTGGGTACCATCATTGAGAACAAAGACTACCTTAACACAATCCATTCCCTCAGAAATTTGGAAACGGTATGCTCTACTGTTTCGCGTTCACGCCTAAAAACCCAGTTCGAACATTTCAGTGCGTTTTGGTGTCAACTTGAAGGGGGATTCGGAAAGAGATTAATCTAATGGTGATTCCGAAACTAAAGCATTGTTTTGATAAGAAAAGAACTTCGGAATTCGTTGTAGAAAGCTTCAGACACAATATGGAAGCCTGCATCAAGTATCTTGAAGTAGTAGTTCTGGCCTGAGTCAAAAGGATAGCTGTTGGAGGGCCCGCAGTCTGGCAACCGGACTCTGCACCATGTCACACAAGCAGAAGACCCCAGTAATAGACGTGAGACAATTTTTGTGACCAAAAACAAAACTCCTTGTATTAGCAAAGACTAAATGTGGGCAAGGGTTTTATTAATATTTACTAACTTAATATTAACTAAGACAGTCCAGGAGATTTGCAGGAGACACCGAAGCCGACTGGAGGCCGTGGTTAAATCCAATAACAATGTTATTGAATAAATTTACTCTTTGGTGTTTCAAAATATTTTTGTGTAATTTTTATAAATATGCTTGTTAAAATGAAATGTCAGTGATATTTCCATTTCTCGCGTGATCCAGACGAGAGTTTATTCATCGCACCCTCTATATTGTGTTGACACTCCTGTTGAAATTTCTCAGAGTCGATAAGAACGTAATTTTGACTTTCATTGCTCACGTTGTTTTCTGATCGGTTAAAGCAGTTCTTACATTATTGGCTTAACGCTTCATTTTTGCAATATGACATTTTGTCTCATGAACTTTGACTTGGAAGTTGTGAATACAGAAGAAAATCGATTGCGCCCCTGGATTGTAGTCCCCCCATTACCAGAATGTTAAGAACATCCTTGAAAAGATGTATTTCAGCCATTACAGAATAACGCTCCCATATTTTTAAAAGCATTGTTAATGATGGCAGTATAACAAAGTACTTGACATGATTTGAAAATTCATCCCCATTCTCGCAGGAAGGGCTATGAATACTATTGAGAATGGCCATTCTTCTGATGCTCATGTAATCAATTCCGGCCTCCCCTCAAAATGTTTTCTCACTACAAACCTGATTCTACCATTTATTAAGTAATATTCTGAAATCTATGCATATGATACGACAGATTATTGACATACTTTCAATAAACCAAGATGGTTGGAATTCTTCCTCTGAACTAACAATAACAGTTCACTGGGAGGTCAAGTGATTGTAACTTTCAATTTAAATACTTCAAAAACTTAAATAGTTTTATCATCGGTGATCAGATCCCCCAGGTTTTCGTCACGATGAACTATTGGTAAATTTAATTTGTTCTTGTCCTTAAGTACACATCGCCCAGTGGATATAGATGTTGGTTAGTTCCTGTGACTTGACCTAATGAGTTGTGAGTTCAATACCAGGCTACATCAGTAACTTGCAGGGTTAGAGGAAGATAACTCATGACTTCCAATCATGGCATTGCTACTACGCAAGGAATGAGAATGATATAGCTTAGCGATTGTAATAAAGGGTTCAGTTCGAAATTCCTAGCAGCTGAAGAAGGCTAGAGCGTACAACGGCCGAAACGTCGTACAAATGACAACAAAGATGAGGACGATAGTCTGAATAATGTAGATACTGTAACTAATTTAATTTTCTAGCTCTGGTCGATTCAGGGTGACGAAGATTAAATAAATGGTTTTAACAACCGACATATTTAATTTATTTGTCTGGACATTATTTTTAATCGATATTCGTATTTGAGTAGATATTCTGTTTTTAATCAAGTAGTATATTTATATATTATTTTTACCGGCTTGATTATTTACGGTAAATTTTGTACGAAAATGTACATCGTTCGGCAGGATTCGAACCTGCGACCCCCATCAACATAGGGGAAGACTTCCAATCGAGGCTTTACGCAAGGAATGAGGATCATATACCCCAGTAATTGTAATAAAGGGTTCAGTTCGAAGTTCCTAGCACCTGAGGGAGTCGAAGCGTACAACGGCAGAAACGTCGCACAAATGGTAACAAAGATGTGGACAATAGTCCGAATAATGTAAATACCGGTCTTCTATTTGTGCAACAATATCCCACATGGATGCTTCCCTGAACACTACTCTCTTAAGCACTTCAAGACAGTGGTCAGTCGCTATCTGCCCTCCTTATCTTTATAATGTTTAGTTGATATCCCCTTCATGTCCCTTCACACCATATCTCATTCCTCATATATATGCATACTGCCAGCCTTTGAAAGTTCACTTGCCCGATCGACTGAGTCGATGCAAAACTTAATTGAGCCATTAAAATTTATTGCTTGATTCGCCTTGCTTGTTTATTGCTTTAAAAATCTTGTAGTGAAACGTGTCCCTTCAAAAATAATAAAAAGAAAATCTTATTCCTTTTACAACCCCAAAATATGGCATTGACGATGCACAAGTCACTTAGAATGACTTACAATGACATTATTAAACTCTTTGGTCTTGCTTTTATCGTCCCGGTCAGTGCAAACATTCGTTGAATTCACGCTACCGGAGTGGAGCCAAAATGACCTTGTCGTCCAGATTAAAGGCGTTCACAGAATTTAAGAAACTCATTTGGGAAAAATATTATCTTTCTCTCAATATCTATATTTCTACGAAGAGTAAAAATGAACATTTGAAAAAAATATAAAATAAAATACGCATACTTCTTTCAACCACGCACCGAAAAACAAATTATACAAGTAATATTTTTATAGAAAATTGTTGAGAAAACCAGATTTTTTATTTTTTATCATCTATGAAATGGAGATTGTAGTCAAACAGAAAAAAAGAAACTCCGAATTTAGGTACCTCTACTCAATTGCCAAAAAAGAGCATATGAAGATGTTAAAAGAGCTTAAACTTAATAAAACTAAGTTTTATCATTAAAATGTTTATGCTGTTATTAAGAGGAAAGATCAAATTTTGTTGTTATTATTTGAAAAAAAAAATTAAATCCTTTCTAACACGTTCGAAGTTTTAATTAAAATTTCACTTTTTGTTTTCCGTCAGCAATTTACGCTATGTTTACATAAGGCGACTATTAAGGTCGAGTAAAATGATTTTGGGGGGATGAAATTTTCTCTCACTCTGGACCACCGGTCGAGGGATTTCTTTTTTAAATTATAAAAAAATGAAAATCACACTGATAATTCATATTAACAGATATATTTACCACAATTACACAAAAACATCTTGAAATACTAAAAAGTAAATTCATTCAACAAAATCGACATTGGCTTTAATCACGGCCTCCAGAATATTTCGGAATCCCCTGCAACTGTTCTAGATAGTCTCCTTGTTTATGATGCAGAGTCCTGTTGCTAGTTATAGAGACTTCCAGCAGCCACTTTCTTGAGTGAGGATAGCACCGCTTCCGCAAGGCACTTCATGTCGTTCTCCATGTTGAATCTGAGACCCTCAACAAAAAATCCGAGAGTTCTTTTCTTATCAGAACGAGCAGAGTGAATTTTCTGAAATGCCGTAGCTTCCTAATCATCATTAGACTCAACCAACTCTTCGCGAATTGTCCAAGCACTCTGAAATGTTCGTATTAGAGCTTCTGGTGCGAATGCCAAGCAGTACAGCATGAGTTAGTAAAGTGCACCAAGGAGCTCTTTTTTCCCAGAAAGACACTACTAACGCAACTATACTGTGCAGCCGACAAAATCAAAAACAGGTATTACGTATGCGAGAAATTTAAATTATAAAATGGCGAGAATTTACCCATTGTATCCTGTATATCTTTATGAATAAAAACAAAAGGAAAACCTTTTTTAAAGAAGCGTTTCGTCCTGTCATGGCTATGTAAGAATTTATTCTCTAAAAGGTTTTTTCTTTTTAAAAGATTTATCAGGATTTTGAACAAGTTCTCGCTGTTTTCCGATATATGGCGTTCCCAGAACTGCGTGCCTGTAGCTTCAGATGGTAATGAATCTGTAATGAAGTACTTTAAATTCAGTGTATGTCTTTTCGCCGAAGTGTAAAGAACTTTGTTTTTATAGCGTTAAACATGTTTGATTTCGGCCTTAAGAAAATATATTTGCGGGGAATTTTACTGCACTAATTTATTCAAAAGAAATTTACAGTCTAATAACACAGAATTCCTGTTGAGACTTACGGCGACCATGTACTATCACAAACAACATTCAGAGATTGGTTTAGAAGCTTAAAAAATAATGATGTTGATGTTGAAGATTCTGGCGGACCGAAAAGTTTGAAGACGAAAAACTGAAGGCATTTTTTCATGAAGATTTATATTAGGCGCAAGCTGAACTTGCAGATTCATGATCGCACAGCATTTTCGAAACGTTTGAAATCCTTAGGAATGTTTCAAAGCAGAGACATTGAGTGCTTTACGGGTTGAAGCCGAGAGACGGCGAACGTGCGAACAACAGATGCAACAGCAGAAAAGGAAACTGTATTTTGTGGGAAGAAGGCCGTTGTAAACACGGGGCCGTCTATATCGTTATTGAGGGAGGAAGAATAAAGAAAAAATCAAGGGAGAATGAGAAGGCCCGATATAGAAATTACACATGCTGATGGTGGTTCCATGAAAATCATGGGTATGGCGACCCTTCCGATAAGAGTAGGAGGGACGCAGAGCCTCCAGAAATTTTACATTACCCCAGGCCTATGTGAAGAGGCGATTTTGGGAGGAGATTGGCTACATAGAAATAAGGCTAGAATTGAGTTTAACCCCGCGGTGTTGGTGTTGAATGGTGAAAAGTTGCCATTGGGAGACTTCCCCCCAGAGGGCTATAACCGTAGTGGCAGAAGATGATATAGAGTTACCCCCCAGAACTGCAGTAACTGGCAGAGGGAGATTAATAACAAAGAAAAGAGCAAAGAAGGGGATATTGCAGTTAGTTCCTATAGAGGAAAGTAGATCTGAGGAGAGCGAGGCGGTCATGTGTGAAACAGTGGTAAATGCGGCAGAAATAGTGCCCATGTTATTAGTGAACGAAGCATCTAAGACCATTAAAGTAAGGAAAGGGGAAGAGGTAGGTAGAGCCTTACCCCTAAGGACCAGACAGCAGATAAGGCTAGACAAAAAGGAGAGGGAAGGTCCAATGAGAGTAGATGACATATCAGACGAAGAAATATTAGCGCCCAAAGAATTTAAGACTAGAGTAAAGAGCCTGCTGCGAGCCAATCGTGATGTGGTGGCTAACTCAGACAAAGAATTAGGCCAAACTGATACGGTAAAGACGAAAATAGACACAGGTGATCACCCTTCCATTAAATTAAGGCCTTATAGAACTCCTATTCATAAAAGGCCCCTAGTGGAGAAAGCAGTGAGGGACATGCTGGAGACAGGCATGATAAAGAGATCAAAGTCTCCCTGGAGCTTCCCCATAGTAATAGTAGATAAGAAAGATGGCAAGCATAGATTCTGCGTAGATTTTAGAAAACTGAACGCCATTTCTAAGCCATTGGCAGTACCTCTACCACTAATAGATGACATTTTGGCTCTGCTTGGAAAAGCAAAATTCTTTTCCAAATTAGATATGAGATTGGGTTATTGGCAGGTGGCCCTTGATGAGGCTGATAAAGAAAAGGCTGCATTTGCGTGCCACACAGGCCTGTTTCAATTCAAAGTCATGTCATTTGGCCTGGCCAACGCCCCTGGAATTTTCCAGCCACTAATGTCAATAGCGCTGGGGGGAATGAAGAATTTTGCTATGGCTTACTTGGACGATATTCTGGTGTTCTCAGGGACCCCAGAACAGCATTTTGACCACTTGAGACAAGTGTTTGGTCGACTGAGAGAGCCCGGGTTGAAGTTAAAACTACCAAAGTGCCAATTCCTGAGTAATGAAACCAAGTACTTAAGATTTATAATAAGAGACAAGGGAATCAAACCTGATGTGGATAAGGTAAATGTGATAAGAGAAATGCCAGAGCCCCAAATAGAAAGGCAGGTGAGAGGATTTATAGGGGCCATAGGATATTATAGGCGCTTTATACCGGCATTTTCTCGTATAGCAACTCCCTTGATAGCGTTGACCAAAAAGTACGCAAGATTCAAGTGGACAGAGGACTGCAAAAGAGCCTTTAATGCGTTAAAAGAGCAGCTGACGGCTGTACCCCTGCTGACGTACCCTGATCTGAGCAAGCCCATGGTACTGTACACGGATGCTAGTGAGCAATGGGTGGGAGCTGTCCTTACCCAACCTTGTCCCGATAAGGAGGATCCAATACCTGGCATACCAGAAGTACCGATATACTTCTTGTCTCTTAAACTCTCAGAAACACAGCAGAGATGGCCGGTGATAGAAAGAGAAGCATACGCTATTGTATAGGCCCTTCAAAAGCTAGATTACTATCTAAGCG
This sequence comes from Ascarosepion bandense, assembly GCA_037127315.1. NCBI lineage: Eukaryota > Metazoa > Mollusca > Cephalopoda > Sepiida > Sepiidae > Ascarosepion > Ascarosepion bandense. The sequence continues at coordinate 450,313 of JBBBDQ010000159.1, read as the reverse complement.
GGGCGGTGTTTACTATAAAAACTGACCATAAGCCTCTTCAGTATTTGCTGGACACAGATTGGGCAAATAAGAAAATCTAGCAATGGCGCTAAAATTGATTAAACAACGATTGAGAAGAACACAAACACCCAAATCTCAGTAGGGTAGGGGGGAGAGAAAGGCCGTGTTTGAAGAGGATGTGTGGGCGGACGGCATGTCGCGGTGAGAATGAGATCGTTCGACGATGCCGCTGACTGGCCAGCAGCGGTGCCGGCGGGAGGCGCAACCACTGTGGCATGGGCGACGTCCTCTTGTCTGAAACAAATGCCTTATTGACGAATAATAAGCGATAAGAGCGACTGGAGTGAGAAGAATAGCGCAGAACAGAAAAGGGGGGGAAACAATTAAGTGAGGAGTTAAGATTGGCTGATGAATTATCAAGAAATAAAACAGAGGATTTGTTGCCCTTAACAGGAATGGCCCCGTTGAGAGAACCAGTGCTTCTGACAATGATGATGATGACGACGAAGAGAATATAATCCTGGAAACACAGCAGAAGTACAGTATTTAAGAAGACCAGTGAAGTGATAATAACGAGATCGAAATGAGTGATTACTTTTGCAATAGATTTAAACCCGTATGAGCAGTTACTCAACAGACTGAAGGATGAGATAATCAAGCTGGAAGTAGCTAGAATAAAGGTAGCCCAAAATAATCTAGGACAGGGAAATTATCTCAGATTGTTGTATCCCTTATAGGCTGAAAAGGCTGCAATGGAGAACTAATGGAATAACATAAGGGAAAGCTTGAGAAAGGCAGAGAAAAACCAGAAAACCCTGGCTCATTGGGCGCAGCGAAGTGTAGCGATATTGAATGTTACGAGGATAGATCTGATGACGAATAGAGCCAATATCAATGAAATAATAAATAGCCTGAATGAACTTCAACAGGAAATAGCTAATAATACGAAGTCCATGGCAACTGAGCTACAAGGATTAAATAGATTCGTCCAACAGTTCTTCCAGTTGAACGCCATTGCTAATAGGGTACGAAGAACTAGTCAGTCGTTGACTATATTACTGGAACATGTCAGAGCTCAGACGGACATGTTATCCTTGGGATTTGTCCCCTAGTCTTGTAACTCCATCACATTTAAGAGAGCTTTTGTTAGAAATACAGGTCAAATTACCCCCATCACCTTAGATTACCAGTAGAACCCACCAGGGAACTATGGAAGTATTATAATGCTTTAGGGTGTATAACCCTAGTGCAACACAACAAAGTGTTGGTTTTGATGTCCCTTCCGTTCTTGAATAGAGAGAGTATTTTTGAGATATACCAAGTTATAAACTTGCCCATCCCCTACCCACACGTAGATCAGGGGTCAGGAGTAGTAGCGAGATACATAATCGAAACTGAGTATATAGCCTTAAATTCAGCAAGGACGAAATTTATGATACTATCAGTAGATGAAGCAGAGAAATGTAAAAATAACGCCCTAAGAACCTGTACCTCACTAAGTCCCATTTATGTAGCTGGTAATCACAGAATGTGTGTACTAGAACTATTTGAGAATAAGAAAGAGAACAATTGTCAGGTAGATGTGCTAACAAGAACAACGTTACCACAGGCTCATCTGTGTGTCAGATGGTGTTTGGGCGGTGGCGGTTCAGAAACCCATCAGATTACCCAAGTTATGTGGTAGAGACCCCACTGGGACAATAGAAGTGAAACCGCCGCTGTCCTTGGTAGACTTACCCCTGGGGTGTTCAGCATTCGGAGTATCCATATCCTTACCTCCCCTATTACCAAAGAGAAAAAAAGTATGAAAAAAAGAATATAGTTCTAGAATTAATTAGCAGAAATTTAGATAATTATACAGAATTGTGGAATCACATAGTGAAGGAATTCCCCAACATTACCTTAAGGAAAATGCCAGCTCTATTAGAAACCCAGAGAGAAGATGAATATGAATCAATTACGGGATCAACTAAAAGCATTGAAAGGGGAGAGCATAGTTTGGGGGAAGGGTAAGAGAATTCTAACAAATTGGTCTGCCGTGATGTGCACATTGATAATTTTAGCTGCAGTAGTAGCAGCAATATGGAAATTTAAGGATTACAGAAGGAGATCGGTTGGAGGTGGTTTGGCGAGTGGCACAGAACAAGGAAAGTTGCCGGACAGTGTCCAAATTTCAGGTGGAACGAGCCCAAATCAAGAAGAGGTGACGCTGGCTTCGACGTATGAGAGGGGGATGCAGCCAACGCCCATAGAGGATAAATCTCTAAGTTCAGTTGGAACAGAAAAGAAGAACAATATCCAGGAAGTACAAATGATGAAAAAAAAACAAAAAAGGATACCTCTATTCACACACACACACACACACACACACACACACACACACACACACACACAATATTTTCTTTTTGTTCTTTATCAGGTCGACAGTAGAGATATTTTGAACTTTTTGGTTGAAATTGTTTTGAATAAAATTTAGAAAGAACCGAGAATGAAAAAAAAAAAAAGAGAGAATTTTTTTTCGTCAGCAGAGACGTTTTTTTTAAAATGAAAATGTTATTGAAACTGCATTGGCTTTGAATAAAATTTGGCTTTAAATAAAATGTAGCTTTGAGTAAAATTTAACTTTGAATAAAATTTAGACGAGACCAAGAATGAAAAAAAAGAAGGAAGGAAGAGAAAGCAAAGAAAATAAGAACTTTTTTTTCAATGGCCTGCAGAGACTTTTTCATATTTGCCTGGTTAGATAAATAAAGCAAAGATGCAGAATGAAACAAGGACGAAAAATGAACTTTTCCAATTGAAGAGACTTTAAATTTGGTAAAAGATTTTTTTTTCCATATAAAAAAAATGAAAATAAAAAAAGAGGATCTTGTAAAGTTGTGTGTTGAGATAGTGTCTCGGATTTTTTTTGTGTCGTTTTAAAGCTTAAAACGACAGAGACAGGTATGTGAGAGATGTGATACTATCTCACGCGGTGATGCTTTCCCTTCCCCCCGCGGGGATACTTTCCTTTGGTTGGTTTAAAACAACGGAGAGACAAATTGATATTGGTGACATTTTTAGTGTTTTATTGCGTCACGCGATGTGAGCTTAAGGAAAAAAATTTTTTAGTACCATCAAGTGCTTCTAAAAGCACGGAAATATAAAATAATGTTATTTTGGATAAATATAAATTTCTCGTCTTTCATGATTTTCGCCTCTTTTATGTTCAATATGGATTTCTCTTAGATCTGGAGTGTATTCCACTAATCTGAAGAAGCGTTGACAAAACAAGTGCCAGAGTGATTTGATAAGGTCACCCAAGGTCAGGGCCGCTGGTAAGTACATCGGGTCCGTGCGAATCTAAAATAGAATCAAGCTCCGATGTGAGTTGGCAAAATCTCATTCGTTGAGCTAAAGACATCCGCAAATCGAGTGGGCGAAGACCGATTTTCATTACCGAAGACTGTGGGCCGGCCGGATCCCCAGAGAGGATCGAAATTGGTTATAAAAATAGATGCTCGACACGAAAAATTCAGTTGGAGAGCTAATTGTTCAGATTTTGGGCAGATCGCCATCGCCGTCAGAACCCACACAGACTCCGCCAGCGGCCGCTCCGATTCGGCACATTCCGTCAGATTCCGTCAAGAACCCGAAAGAGCTTTGCTGTTTTAGAAGTACATTTCAACGCTAATGAAATTTAGAGTAAACATTTCAATTAACGATTAGAAGCTTTGATGTATTTGGCGAACTTTCTCTCTCCGTTACAACCAGCATTTTAAACAACTGTATATCATTTCCGACGATTGTATATCATTTTCGACAACTGTATTCTTGGGAAAAAAACAGACATTGTTTTTTGTTTTTTTTATATATATATAAAGACATTCTACGTAGCTCTCCAGGCGTGTTCGACTTCGTTCATTTATTTTATTAATTTTTGTTTTTGGTGCCGTGTTTATTTTTTTCAACTCATAAGTTTACACCAGTGTCCGCACTGGCTAAAAGGGACGACTATTGAAATTGCACGACGAGACTTCTGGGATCTATTCACAACGTGGGACAGTCGCCCGTTGTTGCAAAAGACGTCCTGTAGTCCAGCTTTTTTGGTGACATCATCAGACAGGATTGCCGCGACCGGGTGGCAGTGTCACGACCGTCGTCGAGAGCGAGAGTCACATAAGGGCTACCGTGCCCTGTGCGGTATCACAACTGGTTGCCGCCGGGCGAATTGAGTCACAGTTTATCATGAGCGGCTCAAATCGACCAAACTTATCCTTATATATATATATATATATATATATATATATATATATATATTCGAGTGAATAAAGAACGAAGAAAAAAAAATATATAATATATAGAAATCGATTTCCTAAATTCTAAAAGAAGGTTAAATATACAGAATTAGATTAATCATTAAAACTGTTCTTAAATCCACACATTAAACTTCACCTATTACCTTAAATACAAACATTTAACCTTTACTCCTACATAAAATTCTACCTATTACGCACCTATTACCTACTACCTTAAATTTTTAACATTAAAGTTTACCTCTTACATTAAATCTTATCACAAAAATACAAAAATATTCTGTACAAAATAAGCATCCCAACCCTTACACCTCCCTACTCTGCTCCTTTAAGAAATCCAAAGAATATAGTCTAGTCGCAAAAAACTTACATTCTAACTGCTAATGTTAAATCTGTCTACAAAACTCCCAGACACTCATTAATCAACTATATTTACTACCCACACCACTTTCTTCAAAATTCAAACGGACAATCTACAAGACTTATTCCCTTATCACAAACCCCTATCAACATCTCACACACAACTCACCAAATATAAGAAAAAAGGCTTTCCATTCCTGTCCACACCACCTGAAGAGACATTGTAGTTTCAATGTCGAAACAAATGTACGATTTGTAGTGGATATATATAAAATTTTGTACATGTTCTAAAATATAATTTATAATATATATGTATGAAGAAAAACTTTACACATTATCTAAATTGGTTATACATTATAATCCGTTTCGACAAGCTAATAAGCTCATCTCGCTTATTTGCTACAAATATAAATTTCCGAGAACATCCCAAAATTTTTTTCAAAGAAATACAAATGTTACTTGATTTGTTACAAGTTACCAGAATAGCAATCTTTAGTTTTATCTTGTAAGGGCCATCAAGGAGGGGAAGTGACTATAAATCCAAACACACTTACCCACATTCATGCGAATACATACACTCATATATACACATATATGAATACACGCACATATATACATAGGTATATATATATACATATATACACACATAAAAATACATAAAATATGCACACACACAAACACACACACACATATATATATATATATATATATATATATATATATACATAGAAATATCCTATAGTATGTAGGATACATACACTCTCGTATTCACCCCCCCCCATACTCACCTATGAAGACCAGACTTAGACGAGTGTAATTAATAGTAACACAAAAAAGTATACCAATATTCTTATTTAGAAGGCAAGTTAATAACGCTACATGGGTTTCAACTTTCGGTAACTTAAGGCGTTTTAATAAAAACGCCCGAAGATACTGAAAGGTTGAGACCAAGGTATCGTAATTGGATGACCATCTAAATTAGAATAATTAAAAGCTCTGTATCAAATATAAATGTGCGTTGTCTTGGATATCGGCTTGGAACGAGAAATCGGGGAGCCGAGTTCGAATTTCAGTTGAATTCCTTGCATTTACTTACACGCAAATACCCCTGGGAAAGGTATTAATCCGTCATTTCTATCAATTTATGGGTTAAATAACAAGCCAGATTGGGTTCTATAGCCTTGGCTGGCAACCAGTCTCCCACGGAAAGTAATGGAAACCTACTGCGGGATAATTTCTGCCCAGTAAGTTATGTCTCTTTGGAGACATGATCGCCCAAGCGTGTATCGGGTATGACTGACATTAAATGTATATTGAGAAATTTTTAATACAACTGCTTACTGCGCTAATTTAACTCTTACCAATAACTGTTTAATAATTATATATTATATATATTATTTACAGGAAAATTAATTAATTATATATATATATATATATATATATTAATTACAAGAATGTATTTGAAATTCAACAAATTGACAGACGTATTCTCAAGGCTGATACATCTGCCGTTGGATTTGATATCTTTATATAAAATTTGAACATTTGACGATATTCTAGAGATGAGAGATTCATAAATGAGAGTTGGGCTATAGAATTGTTAGTACGTTCAATTTTTCGAGTGAAAAGCCAGTGACTTAACATGGGTCTAGAAACAGTTTTGCCAGAAAATCGGTTGTGTAGCTTAATATTATTTATTATACATAATTTTAAATAAACAAATTATTATTATAAAAACAGATTAAAAAACGACACTTCAGCTGTTTTTTTCAGCTCGAGATGTTTCCGTTCTTTGAAATGAACAGTAAAAAAAAAATCACACAAAGGGGAAAAATGTAAACTTTTAACAGTACGAATCAGAAATTGCGAGGAAAATGGTGAAATTATTTATTGGATGTCGTCGTGGCATCGGTTTTGGTGTTGCATACATTCTTCTTTTTTTGTGTTTATTAGTTTAATGAAAGACTCACGCAGATAATTTGAATTTAACTTATTTTTCGTTTCAGATTGCTTAGTTTGAGAAGGCAAAGTAAGATAAGATTTTGTCGATAATTCATACCAGAAGGCAACCAGAATATCTTGTTTTTTTCTTTTTCTGATCGCAGTCACAAGTGACTGCCGGAAAAGGCGGAGATAAGGATTCCCGCTAAAAGGTTGACAGTCAATATAAAATTTAAAAAAAAACCATAGAAAACATTGAATTCTTATCTGTGTAACATCCACCTACATTCAGCTATCCACTCACTCAGCTATGTACATAGAAAAATGAGAAAGTTTATATTCGCCAGAACAGATTTAGAATAAGTAAATGGAAACAAAATGTGTTTCATAAGTTTTTGGTTATTTGGGAATTGTTCGAATTTCATTCTGTTTCCTAAATGTAATATTAAACCATTTGATTGTCATTTGACTTTATATAAACGTCAATGGAAGGCTACAGTGGCAACAAGGCTTATTTTCAACCAACGGATTTTGATAATCAGGAGAGAAAAGAAAAAGCTAATTTTTATTCTATCTGTTTAGTAAATGTGAATATTAAATATTTGATTGACAATATAAAAAGACACAATGACCCTACGTCGACAACAAGGCTTATTTTTAACCAAAGATTATGAGAGAAAATAAACATTTTGCTAATTTTCATTCTATCTGTTTAGTAAATATGAATATTAAATAGTTGATTGACAGCAGTCTACATGAAAAGGCACAATGATCCTACGTCGACAACAAGGCTTATTTGCAACCAAAGATCGATCATGAGAGAAAATAGACAACATTTGATTATTTTCTAGGTAACAGTTTTTAGTATGTCTGCTTACTTAATGTGAATATTTAACCATTTCATATCAGCTGTCTTTATACAAGAAAGTCAGAGTGACAACAAGGTTTATTTCCTGCCAACGGAATTCGATTATCTAAACTTATTTATAAATGGAACTTTGTGTGTGTCTATGTGTGTGTGTATCCGTTACCTATAGACTCCAAAATGGCTGAACCGATTTTCTTGAAAATTTAATCAGTTGTACTGTACGCCTCTGCGAGTGTTCTAAGCTAAGTTTTGTGTCGAGGTACCCCCGATGAATATCGAAAATCGAAAAAATCGGGTTATAGTAGGAGTGGTCCGATTTTAATCAAATTTGATACACACATAGACAAAGACATAAGAAACGATATTCAGAAGTTTCAAAGTTGCAGTTCTTACAATAGTGCAGAAAATCGATAATATATATATATATATATATATATATATATATATATATATATATAAAAAAGGAAAGATGTTTGTGTGTGTCTGTTTATCTGCCTGTATGTCTGTATTTTTTTCAGCCCTTTTATTTTAGTTTTTGCTTCGGGTTTGGCTCTAAGTAGGTATAATTGTAGTTCTTAGCCTCAGCCATTTACTCAGAGGACTTATTTAGCCTTCAAAATTCAGTTTACGACGAAAACAACTTATTTGATGTTGATACCAGGAAATCAAAATTTGACTTACATCCATTCGTTTTTCTTTCAGTCTAAGGTTCCGCCTTAACTGGGAACAACTAGTTCTTTTTAGTTTTTCGTACCAACGTTCAAAGAGTTTGAGCTCCAGGATCATGGATTAATTTTAAAGCTTTCATTACACCCGAGCAACACCGGGCTATACTGTTAGTTATGAGATAAATTAGGTAATTTTTCTTATTTTGCAAGGAACGATTTTAATTCTATCTGTTTTCTGAAAGTGAATCTTTACATAAAATTCACTACAACCTCCAATGACAACGAGGCTTCTTTTCATTAAACACATTTGGCTAATCATGAGAGAAATTTACTGATATGGAGCCAAATATGGGTCCACGGAAATATAACACGGAACACGAGGTGTAGGTTAAAGAAAGATGTATTTACAGGAAAGGTTACAAAGAAGAAGAGATACAGTAAAGTAGAGCTTACGAATCCAGTAAAATCTTTGGTAGTCGACTACGGTCATGAGCACAGTGCTACTGTCTATTTCCCCCACTGCTGCTATCACGCACCTATTCATATAGCACTGGGTGAGTCCATGTTGAAGTGAGTCTAGGTCCCACAACATTTACTCTTCAATTTTCACATAGTTCGCAAGTCCCAGAATCCTATGATCAAAAGTTAAAACTATTATTTTTTTCAACTCACCGGCAGAAGTGTGTGTTTATGGGGCTGGATTCAACTAGCATGAATATGGTTTGAAGTAAGAAATTTTTGTTCGTTTTCTGCCTAAATATTGCTTAACTTAAAACTTTAATTGAAGGATTGGCTTTGTTTCTTAGCAGAAATTCCTTTAATTGGACTTTAACTAAGTTAAAACTTAGCAGGTCACCAACAATTTTTTGCTCCCCCTCCCTTCAACTGGAGTAGATAAACTAAACTGTCACCCGGTTCACACTCCACCCACGTCTATTGAATGGGTGAAAAGGCTCATCTCTTGTTTCCTGCTTAGGATGTGGTTTCCGGCTTTCTCTTTTCCAATCTTTTACTCATTTTCATTATTTTCCTCTTTTTTGTTCTTTTTTTTTCAATTGGAGTAGATAGACTAAATTATCGCCCGGTTCACACTCCACCCACGTCTATTGAACGGGTGAAGAGGCTCATCCCTTGTTACCTGTTTAGAATGTGGTTTCCGGCTTTGACTTTTCTAATCTTTTACTCATTTCTATTCTTTTCCTCTTTTTTTTTTTTTTCAATTGGAGTAGATAGGCTAAACTATCGCCCGGTTCACATACCACTCACGTCTGTTGAACGGGTGAAGAGGCTCATCCCTTGTTTCCTGTTTAGAATGTGGTTTCCGGCTTTGACTTTTCTAATCTTTTACTCATTTCCATTCTTTTCCTCTTTTTTTTCCAATTGGAGTAGAGAGACTAAACTATCGCCCGGTTCACACTCTACCCACGTCTATTGAACAGGTGAAGAGGCTCATCCCTTGTTTTCTGTTTAGAATGTGGTTTCTGGCTTTCTCTTTTTCCAATCTTTTCACTCTTACGTAGCCCCCTGCACATCAGTGGTGTTACCGCCTTGCTCGGGGTGATATGATTAAAAAAAAATATGAGGATGTGGAGCATTGGATATCGGCTCGGAACGAGAAATCGGGGGGGGGGTTCGAATTCCAGCCGAATTCATTGCATTCACTTACGCGCAAATACCCTTGTGAAAGGTATTAATCCGTCTCTTCCTTCCAGTTATAGGTTAAATAACAGGACAGATTGGGTTCTATAGCCTTGGTCGGCAAACCAGTCTACCGCAGAATACAATGGCAACCTACTGCGGGATAATCTTCTGCCCAGTCAGTCATGTCTCTTTCGAGACATGATGGACCAAGCTTGTATCACGTATGGCACTTAACTGACTTATCTAAATATGAATATTTCTCCATTTGATAGTCAGCTGTCGTTGCATGAAACTCATTAGAAAGCTGCAGTGAAAACAGGATTTATTTTTAATTAACTGATTTATTATTAGAGAAAATAGATAAATATTTACTTATATTGTAATTTAATTTAATTTTCATTCAATTTAATTGATGAAATTGAATATTAAAACATTTAATTTAATTGTCAGATATCTTTATATAATATTCAATAATAGATTGCAGTGAAAGCAAGACTTATTTTTATTCAACGGAAATAGCTACACGCAATAGAAAATAATATTTTACTTATTAGACAAAGGGTTAATTTTCATTCTATCTGTTTTCTAAATGTGAATACTAATCTATTTGATTGTCAGGTATATTTATATAAAAATATTCCAGAATGCTAGTGCGACAACGAAGCTTATTTTCAATCAACGGATTTCGGTAATCACGAGAGAAAATAGTCAACATTTTGCTTATTTTGAAAGGTTTCAATTTTCATGCCAACTGTTTTTAAATGTCAATATTAAACTATTTGATTGTCAGATGGATTTCCATAAAGGTCACTAGATGGTTATTGTGACAACAACTCTCACTTAAAATCATCAGATTCCGTTGCTCATGAGAGAAAATAGATAACTTTTTCATATTTTGAAAGGGTTAAAATTTCATTCTATCTTTTTCTTTGTGTGAATATTATGCCCATTAATTTTCAGCTGTGTTTTCATAAAATCTCACTGAAAAGCGACAGTAACAACGAGAATTATTTTCAATCAAGGTATTTCGCTATTTATGAGAGAAAATAAAATAATTGTTGTTTACATATAAATGGTTCAGTTTTTATTATATCTGCTTTCGAAATGTGAATATTAATCCATTCGACTGTCAGCTGTATTTACATACAAATCCATGAAAGTCTACAATGTTATTAAGGCTGATATTTCAATCAACAGATTTCGATAGTCATGCGAGAAAATAGATAATTTGAGATTATTACGCTAATGTTCAATTTTCATTCTGTTTTCTAAATGTGAATATTAAGACATTTGATTGATGTGCGTTGTGGTACAGTGGATATCGGCTCGGAACGAGAAACCGGGGAGCCGAGTTCGAAATTCCTAGTTGAATCTATTGTATTCACTTACGCGCAAATACCCTTGGGAAAGGTACTTAATCCGTCTCTTCCCTCCAGTTATGGGTTAAATAGCAGGACTGATTGGGTTCTATAGCCTTGGTCGGCAACCAGTCTACCGCAGAAAGCAGTGGCAACCTACTGCGGGATAATCTTCTGCCTAGCCAGTCATGTCTCTTTCGAGACATGATCGCCCAAGCTTGTATCACGTATGGTACTTAACTGACTGATTGTCAGCTGACTTTGAAAAAAATCACTGGATGGTCTCAGGTACAACAATGCTTCTTTTCAACCTAAAGATTTCGTTACTCATTAGATAAACTAGTTTGCTTTTTGTGTAAGGGTTCAAGTTACATTCTATCTGTTTTCAAAAGTGTAGTATCGGAACCATTTCATTGTCAGCTGTATTTGCATGAAGTCACGAGAAGGCGAAAGAGACAAGGCGTATTTTTAAACTAGGGTTTGCGATACTCATGAGATAACTAATAAGCTTTTACCCAATTTGCTACGGCTAAATTTTCATTCTAACCGTTTTCTATATGTGAATATTAAAATATTTGATTTTCAGCTGTTTTTACGTGTAAGTCACTGAAATGCTACATTGGAAATAAGGCTTGCTTATAATCAAAGGGTTTCGATAATTCATGAGAATAGATATATAGCGGGTATCTTATCTTATTTATTCTTTTTCTAGTTGTAGTAGGATTCCGTTCTAGTGAAGGGTAATTGTATACCGTTGCAGGTTAACGGAATTTGCCCTTGTGGAAGATAGCCCACTATAAGTCATAAAATGATTACAAAATCAAGAAAGGCAATTTCAGTATAAAATAACATTTATATATATACACATATCTATTAATGTTTTACAATTAAAGTAATGCTTGAAGGATAGGTCCAACGGAGGTTAAAGTGTTCATGGAAAATAATATAATGCTGAAAGAGATAAAAAGCTTAGGAATGCGGAAGCGTCTTGTAGGTAAGGGGATGTTCATTTTGAAGTTGCCTCTTCTAAAGTCCGTAAGTCAGTAAGTTGGTTTGTGAGGAATGTCTTTGAAGAGGTCACTCTTGAGGTCAGTAATTACTTTTGAGACAGCGATAAATGACGATAGATGAAGGGAGGCAAATGTAGTAGTCGCTCGACTTAAGTCAAGGGGATATTAATTACATTCTTCTCCTTAGTCTCGGCCCGTCAGTCTGTCTGTCTGTCTATGCTTTGTGTCTCCGCTTTTTATATCCGCCTTTTGGATCAAAAGCTCGTTTTGAATTTCAGGCTTGTGTTTGATTCCGGGCTTCCCATTGGCTGGTAAATAAAATTCGCGTAGGCTCGCGAAATGGAAATTTGACATTTGATTAACTTTTATTTTTCAACCGGAACATCTGCGCGAATACACCTGCGCAGAGATGATTTTTATTCATTCGCTTTCTGGTTGTTATAGAGCAAACTTTCGGTCACGCTTTTGCTCTGTCGGTATCACCACAGATAAATTTGTTTAATTTGCGAAGTTTCAATATTAATACTTTCTGCTTTCTAAACGTGGATATTACATCCTTAGATTGTCAACTGTCTTTACATAAAAAAAACGCTGAAATGATGCAGTGAAAACAAGGCCTATTTTTGATCAATAGATTTCGATAACCATAACAAAAAATGGACAACTATTTGGATTTGATATTTTTATATACATTTTTAACATTTGACGATATTCTAGAGATGAGAGAAATTCAGAAATGAAAGTTTTCTATAGAATTGTGAGTACGTTCAATTTTCGAGTAAACAGACCGTGACTTAACATGGGTCTAGAAAGAGTTTTGCTAGAAAATCGGCTGTGTACCTTAACATTATTTATAATACATAATTTTAAATAAACAAATTATTATTATAAAAACAGAATAAAAAACGTCACTTCAACTGTTTTTTTCAGCTGGAGATGTTTCTGTTATTTGAAATGAACAGTAAAAAAAATCTTACAAAGGGAAAAATGTAAACTTTTAACAGAACGAATCAGAAATTGCGAGGAAAAAGGGTGAAATTATTTATTGGATTTATTGGATTAGATAAACTAGTTTGCGTTTTGTGTAATGGTTCAAGTTACATTCTATCTGTTTTCAAAAGTGTAGTATCGAATCATTTTATTGTCAACTGTATTTGCATAAAGTCACGAGAAGGCGAATGTAACAAGGCTTGTTTTTAAACTAGGGAGATTGCGCTACTCATAAGATAACTAATTAGCTTTTGCCCAATTTGCTACGGCTAAATTTTCATTCTAACCGTTTTCTATATGTGAATATTAAAATATTTGATTTTCAGCTGTTTTTACGTGTAAGTCACTGAAAGGCTGCATGAAAACTAAGACTTGCTTATAATCAAAGGATTTCGATAATCATTCATGAGAATAGATAAATTTGGTTATTTTGTGAAGTTTCAATCGTAATACTTTCTGCTTTCTAAACGTGGATATTACATACTTAGATTGTCAACTGTCTTTACATTAAAAAAACGCTGAAATGTTGCAGCGAGAACAAGGCCTATTTTTGATCAATAGATTTCGATAACCATAACAAAAATGGACAACTATTTGATTATTTTGTAATTGTTTAATTATCATTGTATCTGCTTTCCAAACGTGTATATTAAACCACTTTATTGCCAGGTGTCTTTACATAAAAAGCACGAGAAGAATATTGTGAAAACCAAATATTTTATCAATCAACTGATTTCGCTCCTCGTGAGAAATAGATTAAATTTCACATATAGTTCAAGGTTTCAACCACTCTGTTTTATAAATGTGTATTTTAAATCATTTATTGTCAGCTGTCTCTGTGTATAAGTGATAGTGGGTTATCTATTATTTTCCCGTTTGTAGTGGGAGTCCGTTCTAGAGAAGGGTAGTTGTATATTTTTGCAGTTTAACGGAATTTGGCCTTGTTGTAGATAGCCCACTATAAGTCATAAAATGATTATAAATCAAGAAAAGCAAATTGAGTTGAAAAATAACATTTTATATATACACATATCAATTAATGCTTTTATAATTAAAGTAATACTAGAATATTGGTCCAACAGAGGTTAAAATGTTCATGGCAAATAATAAACTGAAAGAGATTTAATGCTTAGGAATGTGGGGAGCGTGTAAGTGAGGAATATCTTTGATGTAGTCTCTCCTTAGGTCAGTAAGTAATTTTGAGACAGGGGAGAAGGGAAGAGGCAAGCGTAGTAGCCACTTGACTTAGGTCAAGGGGATATTGATTACACTCTTCTCCTTGAGGTCTGCCTGCTGGGGTCTGTCTGTATCGGCTTTTTATATCTGCCTTTTGGATCACAGCAGCTCGTTTCGGAGTTCACACTTGTATTTGATTCTGGTTCTTTCCCATTGTCTGATAAATAAAATTCGTGTAGACTGGCGAAATGGAAATTTAATATTTGATTAATTTTTACTTTTCGACCGGAACATCTGCGCAAACCCGGATGCGCAACGAACGACTTTTGGTCATTTGCTTTCTGGTTGTTATAGAGCAAACATCCGGTTCCTCGTTTTTGCTCGGTATCACCACAAAATCACAAGAAAATCGCAAAGGAAAAAAAAGATTTCGATTATCATGTGTGAGAATAGATACATTTGCCTTTTTTGCAAAGGTTTAATTTTCTATCTGTTTTCTAAATGTATAAGTGTATTAAACGTAAAGTTACAAACTTGCACGCAGGTTAGTAATCCAGTAGTACAGTTAGTACGAAGTATCTATACAAGTCTCTGAAGTGAAGATGTAGTATGTTCACGTCGGAAGCTGACGGGTGCTGCGTGATAATCTTCTGACTGAGAGGAGCTCAGAGCTACTATGAACTATGACTCTGTATTCTCCGTAAAACCTCGATATCTCTCGGTATCTGTCGGTATCTGTCGGATCTCTCTTCTTGCTTTTATGGTAGGAGTATATATGTTCTCTAGAAGAGTCTATTATCATGAAAAAGCTGAGACCTTGTGAGAACAAGATTTATTTTCAGTCAATATATTTCTCTAATGTTGCGTGAAAATAGATAATTTTGTGCTTATTGTGGTAGCGTACAATTTCCATTCTACATTTTTTTCTAAATAAGAATATGAAACAATTTAATTGTCTGCCGTCTTTACAAAAATAATCCTAGGAGGCTACATTCACAATAAGACTTTTATTCAATCAACTGATTTCGCTACTCATGAGAGAAAATAGAGAATTTTTGTATAATTTTCAACGATTTAATTTTGGTTATAACTGCTTTTTAAATATGAATATTTCATTGCCAGTTCTATTTACATATAAAGTCAATTAATGGCTACAGTGACAGCAAGATTTATTTTCAATCAACGGATTTCGAATTCATGTCAGAAAATGGATAATATTTTGTTTATGGAGGAAGTGTTCAATTTTCATTCAACCTGATTTCTAAATGAGAATATGAAACCATTTGACTGTGATCTGTATTTACATAAATAATTCCTAGAATGCTACAGTCAAAATAAGACTTCTTTTCAATCAATGAATTTCGCTACTCACGAGAGAAAAAGAACAATTTTTGAATATTGTGTAAAGTTTCAGATTTAATTCTGTTTTCTATACACGAATACAAAAGCATTCGATTGGTAGCTGTATTTCCATATAAGTAACAATAAGGCTGCAATGGCAACGAACATTTTTTATAATCAATAGATTTCGATAATCATGAGAGAAAAAAGATAACAGCTTATTTGAAAAAAAGTTTCAATTTTCACTTCATCTGTTATCTAAACGAGAATATAAGACCATTATATTGTCAACTAACAGAAAAATTCTCTAAAACCTACAGTAAAAAAGGCTTATTTTCGATAAACGAATTTCAAAAATTATTTAAGAACTTGGCCATCTATTCGCTTATTTTGCAATGATTCAATTTTCATTAAGTCTCTTTTCTAAACGTCAATATTAAAGCAATCGAGTGTCAAATGTCTTTACACGAAAGTCAATAAAAGGTTACAGTGTTATCAAGGTTATATTCAATCCACGGATTTCGATAATCATGAGAGAAAATAGACAAATTTTACCTATTTTGCGAGACTTCAATTTTCATTCTATCTGTTTTCTAAATGTCAATATTAAACACTTTGATTGTCATCTGTCTTTGCATCACTTAAAAGTCACTTGTGACTACGGGTTCAACAAGGTATATTTTCAATCGACGTATCTCGCTACTCATGAAAGAAAAATAGACAACATTGTCTCTGCAATTTTCATTCTATCTTCTTTCGAAACGGGAATATTAAATCATTAGATAGCTGTTTTTACATAAATCTCAATGAAAAGTCAAAGCGAAATCAAGGCTTACATTCGATCAAGGATTTTAATAATCATCAGAGAAAATTAAAAAAATACTTTATTATTTTGCAATGATTTAATTTCCATTGTATTTGATTTCTAAATATGCATATTAAACCATTAGTTTATCAGCTGTTTTTACATAAAAATCATTAGAAGGATACTGTGACCACAAAGCCCATTATCAATCAAATGCTTTCTCTGTTCATGTGGAATAAAAAATAAATTTTTTGCCTATTATGCTAGTGTTCAATATTTATTCCATGTGTTTTTTAAATTTTGATGTTAAATAATTTGATTGCCATCTTTTTTTTATAATCATATCGCCCCAAGCAAGGTATTTTACTGCCACTGTTGTGAAGGGGGTTACATAGGAGGAAAGTTATGAGAAAGAGTGACAGGTTATAAGGGTGTCAGGAAGTGAATAAGAGAATGATGAGAATACTGATGAGAGTGGAGTGGATGGAGTAATGAGGGTGCAAGTTAGTGAGATTTACATTTAGATTCTTGTAGATTGTAGCTGTCGGGGAATCAAGTAAACGGAAGAGAATTCCACAGACGAAAAGCGCGGGAAAAGAAGCTGATGGAGTAGAATTTGCCTTTATATTTTATTTGTCTTTAGGTAGTGTTAGGGCGCCGCTCCTATTTGACTACAAATGGACTGTTCCCATTGCTATATATAGCAATGGTGAATTCTCTACAGGGGGGTCGTAGAGAGTCACTAGACTGACGACTCTACGACACTGTCAGCACTCTGTCTTCGGGCAGAGGGCGCTCTCTGCTTCCGAGCAGAGAGCAATAACCCAGTCGTGGTTCCGCCGAAGGGTAGAACCACGACTGGGGAAAAATAGACAGACATTTTTTGGCCCGGCTATATGGCCGGGAAATACCCACAATAAAATGACCATGTGTCACATCCAGCCTTGCGTAGGAAGGCTAGTAAATACAGTCGTAGAGAGTCACTTGAGAGTCTCTAATGAGTTACTGAAGAGTCAGTGCGAGTCAGTGAAGAGTTAGTCACACTTCCGGTGGCGTACCGGAAGTAATCACGTATACACACGTCTTACGACGGATTGGACTCTTGTACCTTTCAATTGTAAATATTACTAATCACTTCTGTACATACTAACCGTCTTTCCGCGGAATACAACTTATATTCTGATTCTGTTGTTGAGTTATTCATTGATACTTGGCGACATCACAGGTAGAAAGACACAGGAAGCCTACAGTGACAACAAAGCTTACTTATAACCAACGGACGTCTCTTATCATAAAAGAAAATGGACAACATTTAATTATTTTCTAGGTAAAGATTTACACTCTATCTGTTTTCTCGATGTGAATATCAAACCAATTTTTCATCGGCTGGCTCTACATAAGCGCCACTAGAATGTTAAAGTGATAAGGCGTATCAATGGATTTTGATTAACATAAGATAAATCAGGCAGTCTATTTCATTGCGCAAGGAATTCAGTTTTCAATCTATCCTTTTTATAAATGTGAATATTAATCCATTTGATGGTCAGTTACCTTTACATAAAAAGTCACTACAATCTACAGGGACAACTAAAACTATTTTCATTCAACAGTCTTGGCTAATCGTCGGGAGAAAATAGATATCGTTTTGCTTATTATGCAAGCGTTCAATTTTCATTCTAATTGTTTTCTAAATGTGCATATTGAACCATATTTGTCAGCTGTCTTTACACATTAGTCAGTGATGCGGAGCCAAAAGTGGGTCCACGGAAATATAACACGGAACACGAGGTGTAGGTTAAAGAAAGATGTATTTACAGGAAAGGTTACAAAGAAAATACAATAAAGTAGAGCTTACGAATCCAGTATAGTCCTTGGTAGTCGACTATGGTCATGCGCACAGTGCTACTGTCGGTCTCCCCACTACTGCTATCATACACCTATTCATATAGTAGTGGGTGACTCCATGTTGAGGTGAGTCTGGGTTCCGCAACAATCAGAAAAAATGCTACAGTCACAATAACGCCTTGATACTATCTATTTTCTAAACGTGGATGTTAAAACATTAGAGTGTCAGCTATCTTTACATAAATGTTACTGAAATGCTGCAGCGAAAAGGCTTATTTTCAGTCAACCAATTTTGATAATCATTAGAGAAAATTGAGAACTATAACACACCGCACACCGATGCGCGCGCACACACACACACACACACACAGATACAAAATAAAGTAGAATAAATTACAAGAACTATGCGCACATAGACACGCACACATGACACAGTCACGGACACGCACACACCACCAGAAAAATCCGACAGATAAAACAACAGTAATGATACTGATCCTCTTCAGCCCGGTTAAAGAGTCAAACGAACGGTCAGCTAACACTAAAATAAACCACACATACAAGCAGACTGACATCATCAGACTAAAAAGGCCTCAACTAGAACACACACACACACACACACACACACACATGCACACACACACATACAGCAGCAGCAGACAGCCAGCCGGGAATAGCCATATTTGAAAGGCCGAGAACACACTCGGACAGATAAAAGCTTCTCTGCCATTCTGAAGATGAGATTTTGATCTCGAAATATTAATGTTTAATAAATAGGTAATACCCAAACACTTCTTTACCTTGCTTTATTTTACTTAACGCATTGTGACAGCCTTCAAGACATAACCATATACCTATTTTTTTTATTTTGAAATGACTCAATTATTACTGTATCTACTTTCTATATGTGTTTATTATGCCATTAAATTGTCAGTTGTCTTTAGATAAAACTTACTAGCAGCAAAATGTGACAACAGTACCTACTATCAATGAACGTCTTTCGCTTCACATGTGGGGAAAAAAGGCTATAATGAAAACAAGGTATGATTTAATGAACAGATTTCGATAAACACGAAAGAAAATAGATTAATTTGGCTGATTGTTCAAGTTTTCAATTTTCACTCTATCATTGTTAAAACTGTGGATATTAAACCATTGATTATCTACGTGCGAGACACTAGAAGGCTGCAATGAAAACAAGGCATGATTTAATGAACAGATTTCGATAGACACAAGAGAAAATAGATTAATTTGGCTTTTAGGCAAAGACGCAGTTTTCTTTCTATTTCTCTGTTATAAATATGAATATCAACCCAGTTCGTTGTCTTTATATAAAAAGTCACTAGAAGCCTATTGGGAAAACAAGGCTTATTTTCAACTAACAAATTTCAAGGCACATGAGTGATAATAGATAAAATTTACATATTTTGCGAGTGCAAATACTGAATATGTATTTGAATATTCAGTCAGTGAGGTACCATAGGTGCTACACGCTTTGGACAATCATGTCTCGAAAGAAACATGACTTACTAGGCAGAAGATTATCTCGCAGTAGGTTGCCATTACTTTCTGCGGTCGACTGGTTGTCTGCCAAAAGCTTTAGAACCCAATCTGTCCTATTATTTAACCCATAACTGGAGGGAAGAGACAGATTAATACCATTCCCAAGGGTATTTGTACGTAAATGAATGCAGGGGATTCAAGTGGAATTTGAACTCGGTACCCCGATTGTCGTTCCGAGTCGATATCCACTGCGCTACAACGCACATTTGAATATTAAACAATTATATTTTCAGCTGCCTTTACATATAAGCTATTAGATGTCTACAGTGATGACACGCTTTGTTTACATCCAACGGATTTCTATAATCACCTTGAAAATCGATAACATTGGCGTATTTTGTAAAGATTTAATTTTAATTTTATCTTTTTCTAAACGTAATTATTAAATAATTAGATTGTCAGCTGTCTTTACATGAAAATTTAACAGTGAAAGAAAAGCAGGTTTTCAATCAATAGATTTCGATAAACATTAGAGAAAAAAAGTAAATGTTTGTTTATACTCTAATTATTTAATTTTCATTACATGCTTCTTTTTCATGTGCCTTGACCCTTCAGGACGTAGGAGATCATGCACTTCAACTTAACTCTGTCTCTTGTCGCTCTTAATATTTTTTCTCTTGGTATCTCTTCTAAACCTCGTTCCTCAAACCTAACGAGTACGTCTCGAGCTGCTTTCTGCTGTTTCTCCTTTCCTCTATTTCGACTTGTGAGTATTAAATTCCCCAGGCCCTCCTTCCTTCTTACGAGGAACGTCATTTATCTCTTCGTCGAGTTTATTATGAGATTTCTGCTCGTTTGCATCCTTTCCAACACCTCATCGTTTCACACGTGCTCCGTTATTGGTAACCTCAGCATCCTTCTGTAAAACCACATTTCTGCTGCCTCGAGCCTATCCTTCATCCTTGATGCGATCGTCTAACATTTACTTCTATACAGAAGGACAGGTATCACAGCACTCTTTGCTTTGTCTCTAAAGAGATTTTCCTGTTTTTCAGTACTCTATTTAGCTTCTATTGAGATTTTCCTGTGTGTTAGTATAAACTGGAAGCGGCCGAAATGTGGTTCTACAGAAGGATGCTACGGATATCGTGGACTGAGCATGCAAGCAACGATGAGGTGTTGGAAAGAATGGCAACAAAAAGGAAATTGATACTGAGCATCAGGAAGAGACAACTGAAGTTCCTGGGACACGCAATGAGCAAGGAGAGCCTGGAGAACCTCATACTGACTGGTCAGATAGAAGGAAGGAGAGACAGAGGAAGGCAGCGGATAACATATTTGCAGGGTCTGATCAGGTGGATGACGGAACGGGGGTTGCCAGGAGTAACAGGAGCAAACATACTAAGAGCCACAAGAGATAGGTAGACGTGGAGAGCCATGATCGCCTACGTCCTGAAGGGACAGGGCACATAGAAGAAGAAGAAGAATTTAGCTTCTGAAATGCGTCTTTGGCCATGCCAATGCGTCTTTGGATCTCCATGTCGCACTTTCCATCCTCTGTCAAAACATTTCCCAGGTATTTGAATTTTTTACGTATTTTATTTTAGATTCTCCGACTTGCAGTTGGCATATTGGTCTCCTCTTTTTGCTGCTGACCATACATTCAGTTTTGTTGAGGTTTATGCTCAGTTCTTTCTTTTCACTTTCTTTTGCTACCTTCTGTAGAAGGTCATGCATCTTCCTTTCCGCGTCTGCTATCAGCACCGTGAAATCCGCGTATCGGATATTATTGAGATGGCGGCCGCCAATTTCGAATCCTGATAAGGCTTTTATTTCTCTCATGATTGCTTCGCTGTACTGGTTGAAAAGATCCGGCGAGAAAACACATCCTTGTCTTACGCCACTTTCTATTTTTGCATACGTGCTGAGTTCACCTCCAATCCGTACACATAGAAATGCGTAGCTCAAAGTGGAGTGATGGTCAACTACCTATTATTAGATAAACCACTCACATACTATTACGGCACTAAAGTACACTGGATTTATATTAAATGCCCTACAGAAAAACAGATATCACAGCACTCTTTTCTTTGTCTTTAAAGAGATTTTCCTGTTTTTCGGTACTCAGTATTTAGCTTCTGAAATGCGTCTTTTTTGATCTCCATGTCGCACTTTCCATTCTCTGTCAAAACACTTCCCACGTATGTCACTTACTGAAAGATAATAATAAAAAAAAAAACAAAAACAAAAAAAAACAAAACAAAAAAAAAAAACACTTAATGTTAAAGTGACAACAAGGCTTTTTTCAATCCACAGCATTTACAATTATTAATAGAAATCTTTTTATACAAGGGTTCAGTTTTCATTTTACATTTTTTTATAAATGTGGATAATAAACAATTTCATCATCAGCTCTCTTTACGTATAAGTCTCTAGAAAAAACTACAATAAATCAGGCTTGTTTTTAATGAACGGATTTTGATAACTGTCATGGCGGCATCACCCACAACGGAATGAACTCTTCGAACCATTACATATACCTCCCGTCACAAAAGGTGAGAGTAGATGGACTAAGTAGCCTGGAAGTAGCCTGAGAGAGTAGCCTGATGAGAACGCCCTGAATTCAGCCGAGAGTTGTCTACGAACATTGCTAACGTAACGACCATTCAGTCAGTTAAGTGCCATACGTGATAAACGCTTGGCCGATCATGTCTCGGAAGAGACATGACTGACTGGGCAGAAGATTATCCTGCAGTAAGTTGCCATTGCTTTCTGCGGTAGACTGTTTGCCGACCAAGGCTACAGAACCCAATCTGTCCTATTATTTAACCCATAACTGGAGGGAAGAGACGGATTAATACATTTCCCAAGGGTATTTGCGCGTAAGTGAATTCAAGGTTCGACTAGAATTCGAACTCAGCTTCCCGATTTCTCGTTCCGAGCCGATATGCACTGCACCTCGACGCACATCCACTAATTCGAGGGTCGAATTATAGTATTACACACTAACTCGTATTATCGTTCTACTAACACAGTTACAAGTGTTGTATTTTGCCGTGTTTATATATATTCGATATTTCCTATTTTTATTGTTTTTGTGTTCTTCATGTTGGACCTTTAACCGGGTCCCCGACAAGTGGCGATGAAGATTCGAAAGAATTCACGGGGAGATATACAAAAAGAAAAATATCGTCCCACGACAATAACCACGAGACAAAATAGAGACATTTGAATATTTTTGCAAAGGTTCAATTTACATCTTTCTATCTGTATTCTCAATGGGAATATCAACTCATTTCATTTTCAGCCGTATTTATATATAAAAAAAGTTACTAGAAGGCTACAGTGACAACGAGGCTTATATTCAATCAACAGATTTTGCTAATATTGATAGAAAGTAGGTAACTTCATGCTGATTATGTTGTAGATTCCGGATGAGGAACCGCACAAAATAATAAACAACAAAAAAAGATATGGAGATAGAAAATGTAAGTTATATTGAACGTAATATACAAACTGAAACGCGGGTTACTCAATTTAGGGATACTATTAGTAGAAATGTCTACGGTTATATCGAGTTGAATACACCGCTTTCCGTTCGATCACCGAAGTTAAGCAACATCGAGCCTGGTCAGTACTTAAATGGGTGACCATTTGGGAATACCAGGTGCTGTAAACGTAAGGACCAAGAATGGTCCACCGGTTCCCCAGGTTTGGGGTTTGGGTGCAGGGCTAACAACCCTGGCCCGTAAAAAACAGTTTGTTACAGAAACAGCAACAAAAAGTTACTGCCCTATGCACCATTGGGTGTGATGGATAAATGATGATGATAATGATTAGTAGAAATAAATATATCCAGTCTTGAAGTGAAATAGTAGGTCCGGGTAACTGATTCTAGCTGAGTGGAGCTCAGAGCAACTGCAACTACAGCTGTGATTCCAGATCCAATTCTAAGCAAACAATTCTACAACTTACAGCTGACTGGCAACTAAACTCACTATTTATTCCGTAAAATTACAGAATTGTGGCACAAGGCCGAAAAAGGGGAGGGGAAGGAAGGAGGTTGGTACTCACTGAACTATCCTATACCTAGCTAAGCACTATCACGACCAATTCACTCATTACAATTTACACAATCACCACAAGAACGCATCCATCAACTCCCAATCCTTCATACACCACAATGCCAGAAACTTACAAGGGACACCTAAAAAAGTGGGGAAAATAACCCATGACAATAAAAATGTATTTATATACAATATAAAATATATGTACAATATAATATAATATGTACAATGCTATGTACAATATAATATAAAACTTGCAACTAAACTCTGATGTTCTCTCTATAGGCAGGATAATATCTACACTCAGGCGAGTCCATTATTATGTACAAAGGGGCGATCCTCAACAGGTTTAATTCTATCTACATTTTTAAATATGAATAGTCAACCATTGGATTTTCAGCTGTCATTTCACAAATGACACTACAATATTAAAGTAAAAACATTATCTATTTTCATCCAACGTATTTCGTTATTTATGAGAGAAAAATTTTCAACGACTCAATTTTTCTAATAACTGCTTTCTAAATATGATATTTTAATTTCCGCTGTCTGTACATAAAATGTAAATAGACGGTTTATCTAAACTTATTTATAAATGGAACTTTGTCTGTCTGTGTGTATATGTGTGTCCTTTACCTATAGACTCCGAAACGGCTGAACCGATTTTCTTGAAAATTTACACAGTTGTATTATAAGAATCTGCGAGTGTTCTTAGCTAGGTTTTGTGTCGCTGTACCCCGATAAATATTGAAAATCGATAATCTAAAAAATCAGGTTATAGAAGGAGTGGTCCGATTTTAATCAAATTTGATACACTCATAGACAAAGACATAAGAAACGTTATTAAGAAGTTTCAAGGTTGCAGTTCTTACAATAGTGCAGAAAATTGATAATATATATATATATATATATATAAAAGGCAAGATGTTTGTGTGTGTGTCTGTTTATCTGTTTGTATGTCCTCTATACAAATCCACTATTTTTATCCGATTCTCACCAAACTTCACACAAATATTTTTTAGGCCGAGTCTGAGCTCCAGGACTATGGATTAGTTTTAAAGCTTTCATTACACCCGAGCAACGCCGGCCTATACTGCTAGTTTTAAATAAACATACTTCGAAAATAATGAGCTAAATAGATAAGATTTTGCTTGTTGTAGAGGCTTTTATTTTTTATTCTACCTGTTTACTAAATTAAAACATGGAACCATTTGATTGTGTGCTGTCGTTGCATAAATAGTACCTAGAAGACGACAGTTACAATAAGGAATTTTTTCAATCAACGGATTTTGATACTCATGAGAAAATATGTAAGTGTGTCTAAGTTTCATTCCGTCTGTTTTCTATATATAAATATTAAAGCATTTGCTTGTCAGCAGTTATATAAGTAAAAGAAGGCTTCAGTGAGAACAAGGTTTTTTACAATCAACAAATTTTGATAATCATGAAATTAACATTGGCTTATTTTGCAAAGTTTCAATTTTCATTATTTTTAAACGTAATTATTAAACCATTTTTGTCAACTGCCTTTGCATAAATTTTCTCTAAACGCCTACGATAAAAACAAGGCTTACTTTTGATCAACAGATTTCGAAAATCATTTAAGAAATCAGCTAAGTATGTTGTTATTTTGCAATAATTCAATTTTCATTCTATCTCTTGTCTAAATTAGAATATTATGCTATAAAATTGTCACATGTATTTACATAAAAGACACTAGAAGATTACAGTGAACACAAGGCTTATTTTTACACACAATATTTTGCTACTCATGAAAGAAAATGAATAACATTTATTTTTCTACGATGCCGTTTTCATTATATCTGTTAAATTAAATGTATCTATTTTCATTGTATCTGGTTTCTAAATGTGAATATTAAACTATTTAATTGTGAGCTGTTTTTACATAGAATTCATTGGAAATCTACAACAAGGATTATTTTTAATCCACGGACTTCGCTTCCCATCACAGAAATTAGATAACTTTCTGCTTGTTATGCAAGCGTTCAATTTTAACTCAGCTTGTTTTCTAATTAATGGATATTAAATCATTTCTGTGCCATCTCTCCTTATATAAATGTCACTAGAATGCTAAAATGATAACAAGTATTATTTTCTATTAATGGATTTCGATTATCATGAAACAAATCTCGTAGACTTTCTTATTTTGCCAGGGTTCAATTTTCATTCTTTCTGTTTCCTAAATGTGAATATCAAATCCATTTGATGCTCAGTTGTCTTAACATAAAAATATCACCCGGATCTACAGTGACAACAAGGATTATTTTCAATTAACAATTTTCGCTAATAATTAGAGAAAACAGAAATCTTTTTGCTTATTGTTCAAGCGTTCAGTTTTCATTTTAATTGTTTTCTAATTGGGAATATCAAACCATTTTTCAGCTTTGTCAGCTGCCTTTACATAGCGTTGTGGATTCAGAGTGAGGAACCGCACAAAATAATGAACAACAAAACAGATATTTGAGATCGAAAAATAAGTTATAATTAAGCGTAAAGATACAAACTTGAACGCAGGTTAGTAATCCAGGAATACGATTAGTAAGAAATATATATATATAAGTCTTTGAAGTGAAGTCGTGCTAGAATTAGTATGTCCACGTCGGAACTGACGGGTGCTGTGTAATACTATTCTGGCTGAGTGGATACTATTCTGGCTGAGTGGAGTTCAGAGCTACTAAGAATACTGACGCGGTATTCTCTGTGTAACTTTGGTATCTTCCGGTAACTTACGTTAACCTACAGATCTCATTATGGCAGGAGTATATCTGTACTCAAGTCGAGTCCATTATCATAGAAAAAGAGGAGATCCCACAACACATAGAAATCCCGAAAATACTACAGTGAAAAAAAGCCTTGATTTTTATTCTGCTTTTTAAGCGTGGATATTAAATTGTCATTAAATTGTCATTATGAAAGTCATTTAAACATTTCAGCAAAAATAGGACTTATTTTGGATCAACCGATTTTGATAATCATTAGAAAAATGAACAACTATTTGCTTTTATTTGCAATGATTCCATTTTCATTGTATCTGCTTTATGAATGTGAATAGTCCTCCATTTCATAGTCAATTGTTTTATATATAAAAGTCACTGGAATCTACAGTGACAACAAGGATTATTTTCATTTAACAGGTTTGATTAATCATGAGAGAATATAGATATCTTTTTGCTTATTGTGCAAGTGTTCAATTTTCGTTTTAATTGTTCTTTAATTGTGAATATCAGACCATTTCTTTGTCAGCTGCCTTTACATAGAAATCCACTAGTTTGCATAGTTACATAGGAGGAAAGTTATGAGAAAGAGTGATAGGTTATATGGTGTGTCAGGAAGTAGGTAAGAGAAGAATGGCTGTGTCCATAAAGTGAGGGATTAGTTTATATATTGACTGTAATGTAGAATTGATCACCCACTTTATATCTACATTATTATAGTATAGAATTTTTTTTCTTATACTCATATTGCCCCAAGCAAAGGCATTTTATTGCCACTGGTTTGCTGGGGGTTACATAGGAGGAAAGTTATGAGAAAGAGTGATAGGTTATAGGGTGTGTCAGGAAGTAGGTAAGAGAAGAATGGCTGTGTCCATAAAGTGAGGGATTAGTTTATATATTGACTGTAATGTAGAATTGATCACCCACTTTATATCTACATTATTATAGTATAGAATTTTTTTTCTTATACTCATATTGCCCCAAGCAAAGGCATTTTATTGCCACTGGTTTGCTGGGGGTTACATAGGAGGAAAGTTATGAGAAAGAGTGATAGGTTATAGGGTGTGTCAGGAAGTAGGTAAGAGAAGAATGGCTGTGTCCATAAAGTGAGGGATTAGTTTATATATTGACTGTAATGTAGAATTGATCACCCACTTTATATCTACATTATTATAGTATAGAATTTTTTTTCTTATACTCATATTGCCCCAAGCAAAGGCATTTTATTGCCACTGGTTTGCTGGGGGTTACATAGGAGGAAAGTTATGAGAAAGAGTGATAGGTTATATGGTGTGTCAGGAAGTAGGTAAGAGAAGAATGGCTGTGTCCATAAAGTGAGGGATTAGTTTATATATTGACTGTAATGTAGAATTGATCACCCACTTTATAACTACATTATTATAGTATAGAATTTTTTTTCTTATACTCATATTGCCCCAAGCAAAGGCATTTTATTGCCACTGGTTTGCTGGGGGTTACATAGGAGGAAAGTTATGAGAAAGAGTGATAGGTTATAGGGTGTGTCAGGAAGTAGGTAAGAGAAGAATGGCTGTGTCCATAAAGTGAGGGATTAGTTTATATATTGACTGTAATGTAGAATTGATCACCCACTTTATAACTACATTATTATAGTATAGAATTTTTTTTTCTTATACTCATATTGCCCCAAGCAAAGGCATTTTATTGCCACTGGTTTGCTGGGGGTTACATAGGAGGAAAGTTATGAGAAAGAGTGATAGGTTATATGGTGTGTCAGGAAGTAGGTAAGAGAAGAATGACTGTGTCCATAAAGTGAGGGATTAGTTTATATATTGATTGTAATGTAGAATTGATCCCCTTTTTTATAACTACATGATAATAGTATAGAATGTTTTTTTCTTATAGTCATATTGCCCCAAGCAAGGCATTTTATTGCCACTGGTTTGCTGGGGGTTACATAGGAGGAAAGTTATGAGAAAGAGTGATAGGTTATATGGTGTGTCAGGAAGTGCGTAAGAAAAGAAGGATGACTGTGATCATAAATTGAGGGATCAGTTTATATATTGATTGTAATGTAGAATTGGTCCACCACTTTATATTTACATTATAATAGCATAGAAATTTTTTATAATCATATCGCCCTAAGCAAGGCATTTTATTGCCACTCGTTTACAGGAGGTTACATAGAAGGGAAGTTATGAGAAAGAGTGACTGGTTATAGGAGTGTCAGGAAGTTGGTGAGAGAAAGATGAGAATACTGATGAGAGTGGAGTGGACGGAGAAAGGAGCATGAGAAAGAAGATGCAGATTAGTGAGATAAGAGATGACTATTGACTTTACATTTAAATTTTTGGAGATTATAGATGACGGGAAAGCAAGTAAATGGAAGTGACTTCCATAGGCAGGAAGTGCGAGAAAAGAAGCTGTTAGAGTAGAATTTGCGTTTACAATTTATTGGTTTCACAGTAAAAGGGTGGTAGCTAGTTGTTAATCTTGTGGCTCGAGTAAATTCATATATTGGGGGCACCAGTGAGCTAAGTTCATCGGAGCAGAAGCCTTGAAAGTATTTGTAGAAGAGACACAGGGAAGCCACATTGCGCTGGTGAGAAAGTGACTGTATCTGAGCTGCCAAGTCGGGATCTATCACATTAGAGATTACGTTGAATTTTTCTCAAGGGTCCCTAGCTGGATAGCAGGAGCACTCGACCAGATATGGCAGCAGTATTCGGTTGGTAGATTCATATATGTGCAGGATTGTTTCAGGTGGAAAAAACTTCCTGGTCCAGCACAGAGAACCGACTTTCGGAGCAGCTGATTTAGCTATAGATTCTATATAGTCATTCTACTTGTTTCTGCATTTAAAATTTTAAAGATCAAAGTTGACTGGTAAACAAGAAACTTGAAGAGAATTTCAAAAAGCGAGAAGTGAAAGAAAAAAAGCGGTTAGCAAAAAACTCACGGTTATGTCTAACCATTTGAACTGTAAAATGATGAGACACTACCTCCAATCTAGTATTGTGCTTAAATTCATAAAGTTTAGGTACCATAGAAGAAAGTTCCTCAGAACAAATAATAGAAAATATACGGGGAAGATACGTTACGGTAATGGGAAAATGACTTAAGCCGTGATACCATGCCAGAATCAATAATATTGCTGATTCTTCTTTTGAAGTTTACAAGCATCTCGAAATTTAGAGCAAGAACATCAGATGACATGTGACAGCTTTATTTAAAGAATTATCGAATGGTAGAAAGATTGTAATGAGAAAAATGTCTATCTCTACACAGCAAACCATTTTCCTAGTTATAGACTTAGCAATTTATTCTATAAACTTGTTACACTTCATATCATCAGAAAAATTAGTCTAAGAATGTGAAATTCTTCACTCACCTGGAGGTTTAGTATTTGGTTATATTTCTGAGATGAGGTAGTATTTACAGTATTTACACTATTCGGACTATTTTCCTCATCTTTGTTGCCATTTTTTAAGACGTTTCGGCAGTTGTACGCTCCGGGCTTCTTCAGGTGCTAGGAATTTAGGACCGAACCCTTTATTACAATCACTGGGATACATACCTTTAATGACACATGGTTCAGTGGATATAGACGTTGGTTAGTTCCTGACTTGATTCTTAGAGTTGTGAGTTCAATACCAGGCGACCGCAGTGGTGAACTATTAACTTGTAGAATTAGAGGTAACTCATGACTTCAGATCGATGCTTTCCACAAGGAATGGAGTTCATATACCCCAGTTAAATGTCTGCACTTTTTTTAAAAATTCATGTACCGGCTGTGTAACTAACATATTCACCGATAGGACGGTCAAGAAGTGACTAAAATATGCTAATATATAGTCTCAAGACAAAACATGATCAATATTTACTTATTAATTCGAGTATAATCACGACCAATTTCTACCGATTCTCAAGTATAAGTATAAGACTTATTTTTCGTCTGTTATTACTCTACACTAGACCGCTAAATATCTGCCTTTTTTTTTAATTTGTGTGTTCTGGTCGTGTAACTAACATATTCAACGATAGGACGGTGAAGAAGTGACTAGAATATGATAATATATAGTCTCAAGTCTATATCATGACCAATATTTACTTATTAATTAGTGTATAATCACGACAATTTCTACCTATAGTCTCAAGTATAAGCCGTATCAGTTTACTTATAGATTCGAGTATAATCACTACCAATATCTACCTATAGTCTCAAATATAAGCCCTATTATTTTCCTATAGATTCGAGTATATTCGCAATCAATGTCTGCATATAGTCTGCATATAGCCCTGTCAGTTTATTTATAGATTCGAGTATAATCATGACTAACATTTCAAGTATAAATGAGATCAATATTAACTTCTTCTTCGTCTTCTTCTTCTTCTTCTTTTTTTCTTCTTCTTCGATGTGCCTTTCCTTTTCACGACGGAGGCGAACATAGCCTTCCACGTCTCCCTATCCCTGGTGGCTCTTATCACGCTTTCTCCTGTAACATCACCCAACCCTTGTTCTGTCATCCGCCTGCCCAGGCCCTTCAAATATGTTATCGGCTGCCTTTCCTTCTGTCATTTTTTCCTTCTATCTGGCCTGTTAGTATCAATTCTCCAAGCCCTCCTTCCTCATTGCATGACGCAGGAACTTTAGCTGCCCCATCCTGTTGCTCAATATTAATTTCGTTTTCATTCTTTCCATAACCTCCTCATTGCTAACATGCTCGGTCTATGATACCGCAGCATCCTTCTGTAGAACCACATTACAGTTGCTTCAAGTTTTTTCTTCATCTATGATATTGTTCAACATTCACTGCCATATTGAATAACTAACATCACATAACAATCTAGTACTCTCTTCTTTGTTTCTAGTGAAAGTTTCCTGTGTCTTAATACTTTACTCAGCTTCTGGAACGCATCTTTCGCCATGCCATTTCGTTTTCGGATATCTGCATCGCACTATCGTCTTCTGTTTGAACACTTCCCATGTATTTAAATATTTGTACCTGCTTGATTTTGATATGTCCACCTGTATTTGGCATTTTGGGCTGCTCTTTTTGCTGATGACCATGCATTCGGTTTTCTTGCAGTTTATTTGTAGTTGTTTCTTGTCACTCTCTTCAGCTACCTTCTGTAGCAGGTCTTGTAGTTTCCATTTCGTGTGCACAATCAGCACTGTATCATATGTGTATCTTATGTTTCTCAAACTGTGGGTTCTGATGACAAATCCTGGCATAACATCTAGGGTACTCAAAATATTCTCACTGTAGAATATTTGTTTACAGATTCAATAGCAAAGATGAGTAATGGAAATATATAAACAGCAGAAGTTATGTTATGAAAGTAGGCATATTATATGAAACTATGTGTAGATTTGACGTTGAATATTTTGAAATTAATCCACTTTCAATACAGGTTCACCTTCATGAATTATTTTCCATTTTAATTAAAACTGAATTCTTTAAATCAATACTGTTGTCTCTACTCACCTCCCTACATAAGAATCCATCAATAAAATCATTATTAGAGTGGAAAGGTTATCTTCTATTTGGTCTTTTAATTTACCCAATGTTAGTCTGATATATAGATCTGTATGCTTCGTTGTAGAATAACGATTTATGCAGCGTATCTTCGATGTAGCACAAGGCCAAAAGCGTGCAGCAGCCTAGAGGATCCAATTACCTACTCAGACGTAACTGATCTAACAAAACAATCTGACTAACCATTTTATCGCACCAAAAAGCCATTTCATATATATATATATATATAGATAGATAGATAGATAGATAGATAGATAGATTATAATCATATCGCTCCAAACAAGGCATTTTTACTGGGGTTACGTTGGAGGAAAGTTATGATAGGGAGTGACAGGTTATAGAGGGTGTCAGGAAGTGGGTAAGAGAAGAATGAAAACACTGATGAGAGTGAAGTGGACGGAGAAGGGAGCATGAGAGAGTGAGGATGCAGGTTAGTGAGATAGGAGATGACTATTGACTTTACATTTAAATTCTTGGAGAGTGTAGCTGTTGGGAAAGCAAGTAAATGGAAAGGAATTCCACAGGTGGGAAGTGCGAGAAAAGAAGCTGGTGGAGTAGAATTTGTGTTTACAATTTATTGGTTTCACTGTAAAAGGGTGGGACTTAGTTGCCAATCTTGTCGCTCGAGTAAATTTATACATAGGAGGCACCAATGAGCTAAGTTCATTGGAGCAGAAGCCGTGAAAGTATTTGTAGAAGAGCCACAAGGAAGCCACATTGTGCCGGTGAGAAAGTGACTGTATCTTGGTTGCTAAGTCTTGATCTATTACATTACAGATTCTCTGTGTCAAGGACACCTAGGTGGATAGGAGTAGCACCCGACCAGATATGGCAGCAGTATTCAATGTACGGGCGGATGGTAGATTTATATATGTGCAGGATTGTTTCAGGCTGAAAAAAATCTTCTTAGCCCTACACAGAGTACCGACTTTCATTGCAGCGGATTTACCTATGGATTCTACATAATCATTCTACTTGAGGTCTGTTGTGAGAGCTATACTTTGAAAATTGAAGCTTTAAACATTATAGTTCCACATTATATTATGGCGCTTTGTAAAAGAATAACCATGGAACTGTTAACAACGTAAGCAAATAAAAAATAATTTTCAGAAACTGCAAAACATGAAAAGATTTCTTTTTTTTTAAATCATATCACCCCGGCAAGGCGGTAAGGCCACTGGTGTGCAGGGGGCTATGTAAGAGTGAAAAGATTGGAAAAGAGAAAGCCGGAAACCACATCCTAAACAAGGGAACAAGGAATGAGTCTCTACACCTGTTCAATGGACGTGGGTGGAGTGTGAACCGGGCGATAGTTTAGTCTACCTACTCCAAATTGAAAAAAAAAAAAAAAAGGAAAAGTGAAAAGATTGGAAAAGAGAAAGCTGGAAACCACATCCAAAACAGGGAACAAGGGATGAGCTCTACACCTGTTCAATAGACGTGGGTGGAGTGTGAACCGGGCGAAAGTTCAGTCTATCTACTCGAATTGAAAAAAAAAAAGGAAAAGTGAAAAGATTGGAAAAGAGAAAGCGGGAAACCACATCCTAAACAGGGAACAAGGGATGAGCCTCTTAACCTGTTCAGTAGACGTGGGTGGAGTGTGAACCGGGCAAAGATAGCGCAAAGAATTAATAGAATTAAATCGATCTGATCTCACTACGTCTCTTTTTACTTCTCGAAAAAAAAACTCTCGGATTGTTTAGACAAAAATCGTACAACTTAGACGCGATATATTTCGGTAAAATCCGTTTACTCTTCCAATACTTACAGGAAATTTCGAATTTACCTCTATTCGCTGATCCCTGATTTCTGACAATGTATAAAATATATGTTTTCAAATATCAGATGATCTATTTATTCTCTCTTTAACGTGCAAATAGGTGATCGCTATTCAATGCTAAAAATGAAAGTTAATTAAATCCAGGTTTATTTACACGCGATTCAGATTTTTTAAAAAATCTAACACGAACTTCTTAGCAAAATAAAACAGTTTATGTTTTATTAGATTTAAACAGCACCACTATCGAATAATCGAGTATTGGCAGACAATAGAATTAACACTAGTATTCAAAGCAATATCTATCTATCTATCTATCTATCTATCTATCTATCTATCTATCTATCTAATCCTAGTCTATGCACATCTATCTATCTATCTATCTATCTATCTATCTATCTATCTATCTCTTCCTCCTTATCTATCTATCTATCTATCTATCTATCTATCTATCTATCTATCTATCTACAATTCTTTTCTTATCTATCTATCTATCTATCTATCTATCTATCTATCTATCTATCTACAATTCTTTTCTTATCTATCTATCTATCTATCTATCTATCTATCTATCTACAATTCTTTTCTTATCTATCTATCTATCTAACTATCTATCTATCTATCTACAATTCTTTTCTTATCTATCTATCTATCTATCTATCTATCTATCTATCTATCTATCTATCTACAATTCTTTTCTTATCTATCTATCTATCTATCTATCTATCTATCTATCTATCTATCTACAATTCTTTTCTTATCTATCTATCTATCTATCTATCTATCTATCTATCTATCTATCTATCTATCTATCTAATCCTAGTCTATACACATCTATCTATCTATCTATCTATCTATCTATCTATCTATCTATCTATCTATCTTATTCTTTTAATCTCTAATTCACACCTATACTAAAGCATTTCCGTGCTTTTGAATATGTGAGAAATTTTTAACAATTAATTTAGTAAAGCAGAGAACAGATCTCATTTTATTTTGTATTTTGACTGAAGACAAAACCTTCATTTTCGTTTATCTCACTCATCTGTATTAGCTTAAAAGAGATAGAGGAACGGACGTGCATATACATTCCTAGTCGACGTACACTTACAAATCAACGTAACTTTAGAAATTCCGATGAAAATAGCATAGGTATATAAAATAAAATAAAAAGTTGATGATAACTGATCAATTTGAAGACAAATAGAATTTCAGAACAAAACAACTCGGTTCATGTTTTCTTAAAGTTAACCTCTGGCATTATCGACCAGTTGTGCAGCATTAGAGACAATAGGAATAATAATGAATTCCAAAGCAAAGTAAATAGACTCATATATCCACACGCACGCACACAGACACACAAAGATATATATATATATATATATATATATATATATAGTGATAGCTACTTCAGTAATTAAGTGTGTAAGGTTTCTTACAGGAATATTCTATAGTACATAAAATAATGATAGTGAGAAAGAGTTCATGCAAAAAAAAAGAAAAAGAAAAAGAAAGACACAGACCAATTGAATTGTAATGCAAGATAACATTTATTGAAACAAAAATTGACAAAAGTAAAGGTTAAAACGCGAGTTTTTTTTTCTTAGAAGTAAATTGCAGTCACAACGAAATGTTCCTAAATATTTTTGAGTCAGACTTACTGTGTTTAAGCATTTTAGTGTGAAGCGTTCACAGCTCTTTGTTTAGATTCAGCGCGAAAAGTTTGTTATCAGCTCAAAAGAGGAAACCCTGAAAGAGCGAGAGAAAGAGAGAGAGAGAGAGAGAGAAATAGAGAAAGCGAGAGAGAGAGTTACCTTAGGGTTCGTGCGTTTTATATCCGAGAGCTACTGATGATATTACGTTTAAGAATGCCCACTACGACATCCTTTTCCAGATCCCAACTCTAATCTACGAGCTAACAAAATTCCTTAACTATATCATTACCGGCTACCTAACTAACAATTACAGTATCACATAAACCCAAGAATTTCTTTCCAAGTTTAAAAACTATACATCAACACAAAGTATTTTATCGTCAGTTTTTTTACAAACTTCCCCGCCGATCAACTTATCGACATAACCCTCAACTCCGTTTATAAAATTAACTCCATTCCGCCTTCAATTACAATTCATATCTATCTATCTATCTATCTATCTATCTATCTATCTATCTATCTATCTAATCCTAGTCTATGCACATCTATCTATCTATCTATCTATCTATCTATCTATCTATCTATCTATCTATCTATCTATCTAATCCTAGTCTATACACATCTATCTATCTATCTATCTATCTATCTATCTATCTATCTATCTATCTATCTATCTATCTATCCTAAGTCTATGCACATCTATCTATCTATCTATCTATCTATCTATCTATCTATCTATCTATCTATCTATCTATCTATCTAATCCTAGTCTATGCACATCTATCTATCTATCTATCTATCTATCTATCTATCTATCTATCTATCTATCTAATCCTATATACATCTATCTATCTATCTATCTATCTATCTATCTATCTATCTATCTATCTATCTATCTATCTATCTAATCCTAGTCTATACACATCTATCTATCTATCTATCTATCTATCTATCTATCTATCTATCTATCTATCTATCTAATCTACTCTATACATACATACATACTATCTATCTATCTATCTATCTATCTATCTATCTATCTATCTATCTATCTATCTATCTATCTAATCCTAGTCTATACACATCTATCTATCTATCTATCTATCTATCTATCTATCTATCTATCTATCTATTCCTAGTCTATACACATCTATCTATCTATCTATCTATCTATCTATCTATCTATCTATCTATCTATCTATCTATCTATCTATCTATCTATCTATCTATCTATCTATCTATCTATCTAATCCTACTCTATACATATCTATCTATCTATCCATCTATCTATCTATCTATCTATCTATCTATCTATCTATCTATCTATCTATCTGCTCGTAGTATAGGCCGGCGTTGCTCGGGTGCAAATATGTAAAAACTTACGAGACACAATCTGAAAGATAATAATAGAACGATAAAAATATGATTATCTCACCCACAAGTGAAAAAAGATTAAAATTATTGGGAGTCCTAATAATGAGAAAAAATTAAAAAAATTAAAGCCTACGTCACAGATAAAGTTGCTTTCTATGATCATAATGAACTTTTCTACACCCAAACTTACGGTGTAATAATGGGAAATCCTCTCAGCCCGTTCTTCTTTCCCATATGGAAAGCGAAATATTAATAAAGTCACTAAACCCAAAATTTATGTCCGCTTTGTGGACGATATTTTTATTTTAGCAAAAAAGAAAATAAATAAATAAAACAAGAAATTGATAGTCTCAAAAATCTATTCGATTAAGCTCAAACCTTAATTTTATCTATAAACTTAGTAAAAAAAAATAAACTGATGTTATTAGACATTCTCGTAGAATTCATAAATAAACTGCGTCTAGAGATTATATGCAAAAGGGGTATATGCTTCAAACAACTTACTAGCAGCTAAAATTACAGATCTAACATCAGATGTTGACAATAGGCTGCTAAGAGTTATTGAAAAGAAAGGAGCATTTGTGAAAGAAATTTTAAGAGGGTTCTTATTATTTTTTGTTAATATATTTTTTATTTTTAGAATAAAATATTTTTTTAATGTTTTTCCTTTAAGGAATTGACGAATTTCTTCTAAAATCTTTACAGACGAATCAAGGATCACCCTTGATGAGCCTGATCGATGGGTTCGACGATGGATTTGCAAGCAACATGACTCAAGAAAAATTTTAAATACCAACAAGGAGGCGGTGGAATCATGATATGATCTGGGATTATTGGTAATGAGGTCGTGGGTCGATTTAAATTGAAAAATGGGATTTAAAAGGATTCCAAAAGTTACTGTGATTTTCTAAAGCAATAATTCTTTGAATGGCTTGATAACCAGTCTTTAACCAAGCGTAGATCTATGATCTTTATGCAAGACAACACACAAAGTCATGCATCTAAGTTTACTAAATTCTGTTTTAAAGAAAAGGGATTTGTTAAAGATTCTTTTATGGACTGGCTGTGACTAGAATCCCATTGAGAACCTGTGAAGCATCCTCAAGAGAGATATTTATTCTAATGGAAGGCAATTCAACAGCAATTATGGCCTCTGGGAGGCAGTTAAAGTTAGTGCAAACAACTTACTAGCCGCTAAAATTACAGATTTAACATCAGATGTTGACAATAGGCTGCTAAGAGTTATTGAAAAGAAAGGACCATTTGTGCAATAAATTTTAAGAGGGTTCTTATTATTTTTGTTAATATATCTTTTATTTTCAAAATAAAATATGTTTTTATGTTTTTCCTTTAAGAAATTGACGAATTTATTCTAAAATCTTTTCATATTATTTTTTCACATTACTTTTACAAGATATAATAATGTAAAAGTTTCAAATTAAAATAGTTGCAAATAAACTACTGACAGTCAAATTAATCTGTTTTGTTAACTTTTTTCAACCAAAAACAATAGTTTTCTGTATCACTATATATCTAAGTTAATAATATTGCGTACAATCTAAATAACATCATAATATAACTTTTAACATTACAGACGCAACTCTTTATACTAATTCATAACTTGCATATAATCTCTAGTCGCAGTTTATATATACACCAGTTTATTATAGTAAACACTTTATTATAGAAAACACTTTATTATAGAAAACACGTTTGGTACCTTAATTTGACGAGAGAATATCCACTTAGATATAAAGTAGTGGTTATAAAAATTCATCCTCTCGTCCACTTTTCCTTAAAGAAATCAGTAATATAAATCAAATACTGATTAAAAATAGTTTTTCTAACTACCTCAGTGACCATCAGGTTAGAATATTTTTCTATATTAACTCATAATGATGCCAAATATATAGGTAAGAACTATAACATTAACATCTACACAAGCCAAATACATGTCAACTATAAACAAGACGAATTGTTTCTTAGAAATACCATAAAGAAATACACAGATCCATTCGACCCGAAAAAGAAAAATGCATCAAATATCTAGAAAAAAAAATTAAACAAATAACCTTATCATAAAACTGACCTGCAAAAGAAAAACAAAAATAAAAAAGACCAACATTTTTTATGAGTTCAAATACCAGTTAAGGAGCTGTGTTCATGATCAAACCAAACTTCTAAAAAATTACATTGGTCACACTACTTCATGCTTATCGAGAAGACATACGTTGCACCTATCCGATCATCACTACATTAGGACTCATTTAAACGCATACAAAAACTTACGAGACACAATTCGAAAGATAGTAATAGAAAAATGAAAATATAATTATCTACCCACACGTGAAAAATGATTAAAAATATTGGGAGTCTTAATAATGAAAACAAAAGTCAACACTCATTAACATAAACTATGAACATAACCATAATTTGCTGAATGTGTTCGGAAAATAAACCACTGATATAATTTAATATAATTTTTAGACACAAAAACCTAACATATTTAATGATAAATCAAAAACAAAAACAAATTTGTCCTTAAAACGGCTATAATAATAGCCAAAGATGTTCGAATATGCAACTTCTTTGACAGGTTTTGCACACTTTGCGTTCCGAAATGAAAACACTTGATTGAACACAAGAAAAAATTAAATAAAAAGCTAATCGCAGTACCCTGTCTTTAACGAAACCTGTATAAAAGAAGAACTGTTGCTCAAATACACAATATATTCATATGTACATGTATATATATAATGTAGCTAAAGGAAAGATAATATATTTCTGTTATTTGTAACTAAACAGAAGGTGGCTAGTTGATAATTCCTCATAGAAAAAAATAGAGGCTAGCTGCTAAATTCTCCATCAGTGGGTAATCAGATTGGATTTCCTAATTAAAATGTTAATACCAATTTCGATTATCAACATCAAAGCCAATAAAAATTACTAACATTATTTTGTTAGTGTTGTTCTAATCAGCTTTGAAAAGGTTAGCAATTCATTGATGTTAATTAAATTGCGGCGTGCGCTTAAACAGGTATCACACACACACACACACACACACACACACACACACACACACACACACACACACACACACACACACACACACACAAACATATACTTAGCGGAAGGTATCTGTAGTTTGCATGTAAATCTAGGTGTTATCTATATAATCTAAGATACGTATATGCTTATACCTAAATAATTAACTAAATCGATGTAAACAAACTGACGCATAAGCCTTTTCTACAGGATGAGGCAAAGTGACGTAACACAGAGGTCAAAAGACAGGTCGAGGAGGTGCTGTTGAGTAGCCACCGAGGTCACCTCACATCCATGAATTTCTTCTGTCGGGCCATTTGTAATCAGTTGTTTATCAGATGAGCACGAGAATTATTGAGAAACTTAACGAAAGAATAAAATATAAATGCAGTGAAATGACAGAGTAAAGTCTCTGATGTTTTAATGAATCACGAAGGCACACAATTAGAATGTATATAAAAAAAAGAAGGAAGCCATTTTGAACAGCACATATAACAATTAAATAATTCGTAACTAATATACTCTTGTGTAATAATTCTTTTGATAAATTATTCGTATGGTGCACAACTTTTGTCTCACCCTGCACACCTGCGACATGAGAGCTGTTTCTTGCAGGTAAATAGTGGATATAATACAGCCTCTGTTCCATAATAGTTGTTAGATTTGCATACATATTTCATCCATCAACTGTAGCACGGAGGAAAGAACAAGCATGAGAGGATAAGGCAAAATGTAGTAACCACTGGTAAGACCTGTTTTCATTGAAGTATACATGTGCATTGTGGAGCAGTAGATATCGACTCCGAACGAGAAATCGGGGTGCCGAGTTCGAATTTCACTTGAATTCTTTGAATTCACATACGCTTGAGAAAGGTATAAATCCGTCTCTCCCGTCCAGTTATGGGTTAAATGTCAGGACAGATTGGGTTCTATAGCCTTAACTGGCAACCAGTCTACTGCAGAAACCAAAGGCAACCTACTGCGGGATAATCTTCTGCCCAGTCAGTCATGTCTCGAAAGAGACATGATCGCCCAAGTGTATCACGTATGGCACTTGACTGACTGAATAAAATAGTTAGAGACATGATTAAGGTTTCTACTGAGCATAAAGTGGGGTATCAGTTTTATTTTGTTATGAAGTAATAAACTGATCCCCCACTAATTACTACATAATAATATAATACATTTCTTTCTCCTCTAGCTATGAGTCAAATAACAAAACAGATTGGGTTCTTTGGCATTGGTCGGCAACCAGTCTACTGCAGAAAGCAATGGCAACCTACTGCGGGATAATCTTCTGCCCAGTCAGTCATGTCTCGAAAGAGACATGATCATAAGTGTGTATCACGTATGGCACTTAACTGACTGAATAAAATAGTTAGAGATATGATTAAGGTTTCTACAGAGTATAAAGTGGGGGATCAGTTTTATATTGTTATGAAGTAATAAACTGATCCCCCACTAATTACTACATAATAATATAATACATTTCTTTCTCCTCTAGCTATGAGTCAAATAACAAAACAGATTGGGTTCTTTGGCATTGGTCGGCAACCAGTCTGCTGCAGAAAGCAATGGCAACCTACTGCGGGATAATCTTCTGTCCAGTCAGTCATGTCTCTTTCGAGACAAAAACCGTGTATTACGTATAATTGACTGATACAAATGTATGCGTGAGTAACATGGTGGAAAGAGAAATTAGTAAACTGAGTTGAAATTTTTTCCCAGTCTATTGTGTTCACTTTCCCACTAATGTCTTTGAGAAAGACATGGACGGGTGACTTTGTTCCGATTCAGCTATTGGCTAAATAACAGGGATATATATATATATATATATATACTGTGAAATATAAGAGACAATGAATGTCTATTATGTTTACTCATGAGTCGTTCTAAACATCGTATTGTGGCTTTAATTTCAGTTGAAAAAAAAGACAAAAATTCTCCAACATTTGGATAATTTTTTATTATGTTGGTTCTAAGCTTTCGGCACACATGAGCCATCTTCGGAGAGGTTACAAGGACGGTAACACAAAAACATCCACCATCAGCGACGATTTTATCTTGTGTTGACATAAAACTCCGCTAAGCAATGGCAACAATTAACAAAAATAGCAAACGCAGTTCGCAAATTTGTAATGCGGTTCTATGACGTGATAGCGAGAAATGACAACAGAACCATGTATTCAAATGCAATGTATTTTTTATGACCAGATTAAAACGTGATTTTATTAAGTGTGGGTTGTTTGGATTTAATGTAGATGGCTTCCAATATCAGAAGGTTCTTTTTACTGTGTGTATGTGTAAGGATTATTATATCCAAGTGAATAAGGAACAAAGAAAAAAGTGACAACGTTTAAAACATTATTTTAAAACAGTGCTCGATACACAATATAGAGCTGTGAATATTTATAAATTATAGTTTAGAACATGTACAAATTATTATCTATTACAAAGTGTACATTTTGTTTATTAGTGAATACCCTAATAAAGAACGTTCACAAAATAGCAAATTCTATTCCCACTTCATCGCATCCACTCCTACTCCTACTCCTCCTCACCCCCTATACATTTCCTTATTTTCCCCTTTTATTAAACCCGAAGAAAATCAGCATTTAAGCTATAAAGGACTACACCGTATCATCTAATGTTAAATCTGTCTACAAAATTTTGGACAAGTCCATTAATCAACTCTATCCCCTCCCTATTTTCTCTTTTCACTCAAAATTCTAACGGACAACTTACAAGACTTATCTTCCTACCTCCTACCCCACCTACATCTCACACAATTAGCCAAATATGAGAAAAAGACATTCCATTCCTTTGCAAACTACCTGATGAGACATTGTCATTTCAATGTCGAAAAAAATGTACACTTTGTAGTAGATAATAATTTGTACAAATTATAAACTATAATTTATAATACACACACACACACAAACACATATATATATATATATATGTTCACACATCATTGGTATTAATGAATAGGTTGAAAAGGCCACTGAGGTCACCAGACCGCACACCATTTTCTGTGGAGTCATGTGAAAAAAGCTGTTTATCAGACATTCTCAAAATATTGAGAAACACTAAAAGAAATATAAATATAAACTTAAATATCAATACAATACAATGACAGAAGGAACTCCCTGACGTGTTAATGAATCATGCAGGTGCACAATTGCATAATTTTTAAAAAGGAAGACATTTGAACAGCACAAATAACAATTAAGTAACTAGCAAATAAAATTTCATCTTTAATTATACCTTTAATAAATTTCCCCTATTGCATGAGTATTTTGCCTCACCTATATATATATATATATATAGGTAAAGTAATACAATATATATATATATATATATATATATATATATATATATATAGCAGTATAGCCCGGCTTTGCTCGGGCGTAATGAAAGATTTAAAACTAATCCATGGTCCTGGAATTCAAAGTCTTTGGACGTTGGCACGAAAGACTAAAATAGCAATAGTTGCTTCCAGTTAAAGTAAAACCGTAGACTGTAAGAAAATGAATGGATGTAAGTCAAATTTTGATTTCCTGGTATAAATATCAAATAAGTTTTTTTGGCGTAAACTGAATTTTGAAGGCTAAATAAGTCCTCTGAGTAAATGGTATCATGGCTGCGAATAAGAAATATAATCATAATTACTTAGAACCAAACCCGAAGCAAAAACTAAAATAAAGGGGCTGAAAAAATACAAACATGCACACAAACATCTTGCCTTTTATATATATATATATATATATATATATATATTATCAGTTTTCTGCACTATTGTTAGAACTGCAACCTTGAAACTTCTGAATATCGTTTCTTATGTGTTTGTCTATGAGTATATCAAATTTGATTAAAATCGGACCACTCCTTCTATAACTCGATTTTTTCGATTATCGATTTTCGATATTTATCGGGAGTACCTCGACACAGAACCTAGCTAAGAACACTCGCAGATCCTTATAGTGCAACTGTGTAAATTTTCAAGAAAATCGGTTCAGCTGTTTCGCAGTATATATATATATAGGTAGAGTAATACAAAGTAAGAAGTGCAGTTTATAGGAAAGATAACGGTTGATCCTCGACTTAAAAATTCAAGATTGTCGTGATCGAGGAATCATCTTGGGATCAGTTTCATAAAGCAGCAGTTCGTAGGAATAAACCTCTCTTGAACTTAATCTCACTGATAAGAATAAAGGTGATCCACTACAATATTTGTGGCTTGGATGGTCTTAGTCGGAAAGGTTAGGGCTTGTGAAACTAAGGAATGTAGTTTGTCTGAGCACTTTCCATGGAAATAGCGATAGATCAACGAATAGGATTGCAACGTTACATCTGTGAAAAAGGGATTTTAACGGGGACAATTATTCACCAACTACAAGGATGCGAGACGCTTTTAGACATTATCGAGACTAGAAAGTGAAGACTGGGAAGCTTCTACCCATGTATGGCAGACGTACACAATTTTCACCATGACCTGGCCCTTGTAAAGTTAAGATGGATAGAAAGACGAGCCGGTTACGTACTGGAGTAGTATAAGGCGCAGACCATTTTCCCGGCGTCTTTAGCGATGGATCGTCTGTACGAGTTCGGCTTGTCTGGTTCAATAAGATCGGTGAAATTCATGGGTCGGCTCGCTGATGTTAGAACATCACTAGTTTGGCTTTGGAGACATTAAATGTGACCAGCCAGTTATTCTATCATTCATTTGTTAGAGTGAGGTCAGATGAGTTAAGCAGCTGCCATTCTCTCGTCACTTAGAATTTTAAAGACGCACATATGTATACTTTTGTATAATCAGCAGAGATATGCACAAATCAATGGAATATGCTCTTAGGTCAATCATCAATGTG
Organism: Ascarosepion bandense; assembly: GCA_037127315.1. Taxonomy (NCBI): domain Eukaryota; kingdom Metazoa; phylum Mollusca; class Cephalopoda; order Sepiida; family Sepiidae; genus Ascarosepion; species Ascarosepion bandense. The sequence continues at coordinate 405,469 of JBBBDQ010000159.1, read as the reverse complement.
AATTAAAAAGAGTATTCTTTTTTATAATCATATCACCCCAAGAAAGGCATTTTACTGCCACTGTTTTGCAGGGATTTACATAGGAAGAAAGTTATGAGAAAGAGTAACAGGTTATAGGGTGTGTCAGGAAGTGGGTAAGAGAAGGATGAGAATACTGATGAGAGTGGAGTGAACGGAGAAAGGAGCATGGGAGAGAGAGAGAGGGGGGGATGCAGGTTAGTGAGATAGTAGATGACTATTGATTTTACATTTAAACCCCTGGAGATAGTAGTTTTCGGGGAAGCAAGTAAATGGAAGGGAATTCCACAGTCGGGAAGTGCGAGAAAAGAAGCTGATGGAGTAGAATTTGCGTTTACATTTTATTGCTTTCACAGTCAAAGGATATTCGTCTGGGAAGTGACACCTGACGACTCTTTTATTGATCACTTTAGACTTGGAGGATTAGCCGTTAACATAGTCTTACCTCGTTTGGAAAGACATTATAGTTGAGAAAATCCTTGCAGTAATTCCATAGCTAGATAGCTTGTACAATAACTCTTTATACCACACCTTGACAAACGCCTTTTAAATATGTAATGCGAGCGTCCTTGAGGTGTATGTTCGTCTAGTGCTTCACCGATTCTACTAGTAATAATAGTAATCAGCAGTGGACAATGCAGATCGAAACCTGTACTATTTCTTGCTCAGGAGGTTATCTTTATTGATGTAATTAACAATCTTCTTGCTGGTTATAGCGTCAAAAATTTTGCTAATGACACTGAGAAGGTTGAGGGATCTACATTGTGAGGGAGTTGAGCCCTAACCCGTATAATTGAAGACACACACTCGACACATTCAGCATTCGAATATAGTTTTAAGGTATGTTAAATGTATGAGTAAAATTGTTCAATATCATAGAAAGAGCGTATGTAAATCTATAAGTGGACACCCAGAGAAAACAGTGAATTTCATGATTAAACGTGATCAACAAGCTAGAAGATATCATTCAGGCATGAAATAGATAATCGATACTTGGTGTTGAACTCAATGTCTATATATATATATATATATATATATATATATATAGCCTTTGAGATTTCACTCGCCCAATCGACTCAGTCGATTAAAAACATAATTGGGCGATTAAAGTTTATTGCTTTACTCGCCCGTGGTCGATTAAAATCTGAAAAAGGAAATGTGATTTTTTTTACAACCCAAAAGTATGCCATTAAAAATTCACAAGTTACTTAGAATGTCAGTCAGTTAAGTGCCATACGTGATACACGCTTTGAGCGATCGTGTCTCGAAAGAGACATGACTGACTGGGCAGAAGATTATCCCGCAGTAGGTTGCCATTCCTTCCTGCGGTAGACTGGTTGCCATCTGAGACTATAGAACCCAGTCTGTCTTATTATTTAACCTATAACTGGAGTGAAGAGACAGATTAATACCTTTCCCAAGGGTATTTGTGCGTAACTGGATGTAAGGAATTCAACTGGAATTTGAACTCAGCTCTCCGATTTGTCGTTCTGCGTCTATATCTACTGCACCCCAACGATGTGTGTTGTGGCACAGGATGTGCGTTGTGGGGCAGTGGCAATCGACTCAGAACGCCAAATCGGCAAGCTGAGTTCGAATTCCAGTTGAATTCCTAGCGTTCACTTTTAACAAATACTTGGGAAATGTATTAATCCGTTCCTTCTCTCCAGTTATGGATTGAATAATAGGACAGTTTGTGTTCTATAGCCTTGGTCGGCAACCAGTCTACCGCAGAAAGCAATGGCAACCTACTGCAGGAAAATCTTCTGCCCAGTCAGCCATGTCTCTTTCGCGACATGATCGCCCAAAGCGTGTATCACGTATGGCACTTAAATGACTGATTAGAAGGACCTACAATGATATTATTGAACTCTTGGCATTTACCGTCCTAGTCAGAGTAAACATTCGTTAAATTAACGCTTCCTGAGTGGAGCCAAAATGCCTCTGTTGCACCGATTAAAGACGCTCACAGATTTTTAGAAACTCATTTGGAAATAAATTATCCTATATTTCCTCTCCGCGTACGAAAAGTGAAGACTAACATTTGAAAGAAAGAAAAAAAAGTAAGCATGCTTCTTTCAACTACGCACCGAAAAATAAATTATACAAGTAATTTTTTAAAGAAAACCATATTTGTTATTTTTTTATCATATATGAGACTGAGGCTGTAATCAAACAGAAGAAAAAACTACGAGTTTAGGTATCTCCACTCAATTGCCAAATAAAAAAACCCCAAAAAACAACAACATATCATGATGTTAAAAGGGCTCAAACTTAATAAAAACAAAGTTTTATCATCAAAATGTTTATGCTATTATTAAGAGGAAAGAGAACATTTTGTTATTATTTTTAAATTTTTTAAAAAATCCCTCTCAATACATTTGAAATTTTAATTAAAATTCCATTTTTTGTTTTCACTCAGCGATTCACGTTATGTTTACGTAAGGTGACTGTTAAGAAAATGGAGTCGGTCGAGTAAAATAATTTTCAAATGAGTAAATTTTCCCTCGCTCTCAACCGCCGGTCGATTGATCTTTTTTTTTAATCTCAAAGGCTATATATATATATATATATATATATATATATATATATATATATATATATAAGAAAACAATTTTAGGGATGACATAGTGGAAAAAGTTTTGTGCGACGCGGTTCGTCGTTTAAGGCCTAATCAGACTAAATTTATGTTTAATAGGCTCCATTATTTCAGTTATTGACAGCGCTCCGCACAAAGTGGCGAAATGTAGACTAAAAAGATTTACCTCTTCTTCTTTTAACAAGCAGCACATCACATATAAAAAAAAACTGGGCAACCTTTTTGAAAACTAACGGAAATAAATATGACTGAAAAACCCATAGCCAGTCTTGATATAAAATCCATTTACACCAACGTCCAGCTTAATAAATCGTTTCAAACCTACCTATATATAATAATATTACGTTCCTATTCTCTTAAATAAGTGGAAACCTTTGCAGGAGAAGAGCAGAGTCATTATACTGACTAGCAGTTCACTAACAATGTATCTACTTCACGCAGCGTGAGAGTCTTGTACTTGTTGATGTACTATTATTCCCAACTTCCGTTTTTGTGGTTGGTCCCGCAGTAACTTTTTAGGATTACAACATAAATGCTTAAACTTTTAAAAAGCATCCAACACTATAAAAATAACTCTCTCCTTAATAGATGAAATAATAAAAATCTGCTCTCTCATCATTAATCAATTCTGTTTCACATTTAATAATAATATCTATAAAGAAACATTTGGATTGCAAATTTACAAATGGGATCGCCCCGAATTGGAGTGATGGTGTCTCACATCCAAACAATAAAAACAATTAATACAAAACAAAATAATAAGCTAAATAACGAGGAACTCTCAATGATTGGTACAAGAAATACATAGGAGAAACGTCAAGGAATTTTAATAAAAAGATTATATTTACACAAAAGTGTACTTTTACAAAACAACACTTAAAAACCTTTTAACTCACACGAGTTCGAATTCCAGGTGAATAAGTTGCATTCACATATTTGCAAATACCCTTGAGAAAGGTATGAATCCGTCGCTTCTGTGGGTTAAATAGCAGGACAGATTGATGTCTATAGCCTTGGTCGGCACCAAAGTCAACCGTATAAATGGCAACTGACTGCGGAAAATTCTCTGCCTAGTCAGTCATGTCTCTTTCGAGACAGGATCGCCCAAGCCTGTATCACGTATGACACTTAACTGAATGACACTATTTAAAGGGAAAAACTGATGTAATGAATAGGTAATAAATATGTATACACCTTGGTTCCTCTTCACTGAAATATGATTGGCTGTTGTCAGCCATAAATATAGAGTCAGTCGAGGACGTCCAAAGATATTCCACCATAGATCTATTGGTCTAACTCTAGAGATCCTGATGCCTATTGGTCTTCCACTAGAAATCTTCCATCACAGTTCTTCCACTAGAGGTCTATTGGTCTACTACTTTAAATCTATGTCAGTTGACTACGCCTACGTCTCAGGATACTGCATACGACGAGTACCGTCTTTTACGTCTACTTACTAGATTGTTCTACCCGGTTACATTTGCTTAAACCACTTAACTCTCTCGAATGATATATATATATATATATATATATATATATATATATATATGACCATGTGTCACATGTTGCCCTTACTGGGAGGGACAACTAAATAATGAATAGTAGTTAGAAAGTTTGCTCTCCTACTATGACACTGTCAGCACTCTGCCTTCGGGTAGAGGGCGCTCTCTGCTTCCGAGCAGAGAGCAATAACCCAGTCGTGGTTCCACCAAAGGGTAGAGGCACAACTGGGCAAAAATAGACAGACATTTTTTGGCCGGGCCATATAGCCCGGAAATCCCAGTCATAAACTGACCATGTGTCACATGTTGCCCTTACTGGGAGGGACAGCTAAATAATGTAGTAGTTAGAGAGTCAGTAAGGAGTCAGTTGGCCTGTAAGTTGGTGCATAGTAATTTGGAGTGTTCTTGGATATAGACTCATTACCCGGACATACTTCTTCACTACAAGACTGTATAAATTGATTTCTACTAAGAGTATTCCTAGTATTCCTGAATTGACTAACCCTTGTTCAAGTTGTATAATTTTGTTCAATATAACTTACATTTTCTATCTCCATATCTGCTTTTGTTATTTATTATTTTGTGTGGTTTCTTAACAAGAATCTATCACAACAACTCTATCACATTACTGATTCTCCTTTGGAGCCTCTCGAGAACACTGAGCTGAACAGCGGGGGCGCCAGACCATATATAACAGCAGTCAATTTAGTTACAAAAATAGTATTTCTCAAATTCCCCACCCACTATATCAGACTAATGTTTTATTTTTCAATTTATTAGTCCAGTCGGAGATTGCAAACAATAAACAATATATATGTCTTATAAGGATTACACATAGGTTACACAATTAACACACTTTCCCGATTACTTACATGCCATTTATTAGAACAAGAGCTATGGAGCAACACTAGGCATCATAAACACCATAATAGCATTAGATAGCTCCTTATAAATAATATAAAAAACGAAACATAGTACTCTCAGGAAAAACAGAATAAAACATATTAAAGGTATCTACATCAGACAGAAGCAAACACGCATTAGTAAATGCAATTATCATCTCAAACTTAGCGTCAACCATTTTATTAAAAACACGTCACCACGCAAGTTCTATGCTCAATGTCGTGACACGTGATGAAAGGGTCTTCCTGCATATTTAGACTTTTATTAAAATTAAATATAATGTTGCACGAAATGTGCTAATTAGAGCTATTACCGTCTATCATATAATACAATTATTTCACACCTCTGAAGATGACTTACGAGAGTCGAAAGAGTGATAACACCTAAGTATTTCCTATTTATTAAACCTATTCTTACGTATATCGGCCAATTTCAAATTCTTTTTCTTTTTAAATCTCTTCCTGTAAGTCAGCCTGTTTTTCTCTTTCTCTGTCCCTCTCTCTCACTCTTCATCTATGTGGGTTTGTTAATCACAGAAAAATCCGTTATAAAACACAGTTTTAGTTTGAAAATTAATATTATCAATCAATAAGTCTGTGTGTTTTGTATGTGGGCAGCAGAAAAGGTAAAAAAAAATAGAATAAACAAGAAAGAATAAAAAAAATAAGAGAGAAAGAAACAAAATATTGCTCGTATAAATAACATACTTTTCATGATGTTCTGAAATTCCTTCACCAGTCTCTTTTATTAATTACGATGAACCTTTTAATGCCGGAAGAATGTCTGCATGCTTTACAGACATAGTAAGTATGACACAAGGACTTGATAGAGGTGCTCGACAACCTTGACATCTTCGGAAAAGACGTTAGGATAATCAAGAATCTATATTGGCAGCAAACCGCTTGTGTACGGATAGGAAACAAACTCAACAGGTATGCCAAAATAGAAAGCGTCGTAAGACAAGGGTGTGTTTTCTCGCCGGATCTATTCAACCTGTACAACGAAGCAATTATAAGAGAAATAAAAGCCTTGCCAGGGTTCGTCATTGGCGGCCACAATCTCAATAATATAAGATACGCAGATGACACGCTGCTTGATAGGAAAGGAAAATGCAGGACCTTCTACAGAAATAAACTGAATCTATGGTCATCAGCAAAAATAGGAGCCCAAAATGTCAACTACAAGTCAGAGAAACTAAAATAAAACAAGTAAAAAAGTTCAAATAGCTGGGAAGTATTTTGACAGAGAAATTTGTTAAAAAGAAAAGATCAACAAGAATTCGCAGGAATTAATGTTCAATTACAAAGTTAAGGGTATCAAGAGTTATAGAAAATGTTCATAGTAGTAATTGCTGAAAAAGTAATTGTGTACGTACCTATGTATGTGTTTGTTTGGTAGGAATGACTTTGGGTGGAGAAGAAAACGTAAAAGAAATCAGCACACGAGAATGAAAGAAAAAGAGAACAAGTTGCGAGCTGACCTTATCTTCGGGTCCATTTGAAATTACATTTGAGTTGTTTCGTCTCGCCGCTCCCATCTGACTGAGTGATTGACACTGACCGGGACCTTTTATAGAATTCCGATTTTTTGCACTTGATCGTGAAGTCCCTTTTGGTCTTGCAAGTCGCTCCCATTGGTCAGCAAATCAGTTTAACACCTACTTGCGAATTCCGATTTCAACTTTTTCTTTAAGCACATAGTTAATTCTTTTTCTATTTGGGAAAAACCAGGATTTCACACGTCATTGTGAATGTTTGTAAAAGTGAAGAAAAAGGTTGATTTTAATACTTAATTTCTTATCCACTACAGAAGAAGTAAATCAAACAGCAATTACAATTTTATATGAATGGTTTAAAATCAGTTGTTTTAAAATATTTCACTGAGGAGAGTTTATAGTGGGTTATCCGTTCTCGTGAAACGTAGTTGTATGTTGAAACAGATTAACTGAATTTGGCCTCGTTAGTAGATAGCCCACTATAAGTTATAAAAGGGGTTATAAAACAAGAAATTGAGTATAGAAACAACATTTATATATACAGAGATATCAATTAAAGTTTTTTTTTACAAATAAAGTAATGTCTTTAGGATGGGTTCAAAGGACGTTAAAATGTTCGTAGCAGTAAATGCCGAAAAGAGAGTTTGTGCGTATGTATGTGTGAGTGTTTGTCAGGAATGTATTTGATGTATCCGCTCCGTAGATCGAGTAAGTAGCTCAGGAACAGCGAAGAAGAAGATGAGAGGGAAAGGAGGTGAGCATAGGGGATCGCTTGACGAGGTCAAGACACGTGCTAATTACGCTCGTACTTTCTCAACTGGCGATGCTTTTTGTGTCATCTTTTTATTTCGTCTTTGTGGGTCCTAGCAAGTCATTTGGGAATTCACAGCCGTATTCAATTCTGGGTTCCCATTGGATGATAAATAAAATTCACGTAGACTCGCGAAAAGGAATTTGATATTTATTAATTTTTAGTTTTCTGCCGGAACATATGCGTGGAGTGCAAAGACCAGTTTTGGTCATTTCTTTCTGGATCTCAGAGGGCAAACATCCGGTCTCTCGCTTTGCTCGGTATCACCACAAGTCACTCTTATGACGTAAATGATCATCAGACGATATCCCCTATTGTCCGTCCTTATAAGAGAGTACTCTTCCAGCATAGATATAGCAAGCTAAAACAATATATTTTGCATGCTTAGAGATGCGCATTATGTATGAATTTAAGATTGCAAAATTAAAATAAAAGCAAATTCCTCTCGGTCTTGTTTAATGAATCAAGGCAAAACATTCCCTTTCTCCTACGGCGCATATCCATGCCTACTTAAAAGACATATATCCCGGAAAAAGATATAAATTCATGTGGATGTGGCAAACAAAGACAAAGGTCGATGGAAAGAAAAAAAATGGTTGACTGATGCAAAGACAAAGCTGGAATTCTTGAGATGCGTTTATTTTTCCCTAATTCGTGGATATTTTGAATTATTCCTGGTTTTCTGTTTCCGTTGGCTTTTGTTTTTGTGACTTCAATTAAGTAATTTAGGCAGAAAGCGCAGATTGCAAACTGCAACAATTATTTCGCCTGAGGAATTTGAATAAAAGAAGAAAAGAATAACATTTCTCCTTCATCGTTCGAGAGGTATTCGTTGAATAATGAAATCAAATACAAAAAGTTCGCGGAGAGGCGATATGAATTAGTAGTCGTAGGTGTAGTAGTAGTAGTAGTAGTAGTAGCTGGACGTGAAGATGAGATAAAAGTAAAGAGGAAAAATAAAATATAAATAAAAAACAGGTGAGAGGAAATTACGAGAAAAAGCAGAAAAAAGCGAAAGAAGAAGAAGAAGAAGAAGAAAAAGAAGAAGAAGAACCGGATGAAAGAGAAGAAGAAACATAAAACAAAGAAGAAAAACTTGAAAAAAGTGAAGAAGGATCGGAAAATGATGAAAAAAAAAAAACAAAAAAACAAAAACAAAAAAAGGATGAAGTGAAGAAAAACCCGAAGAAATGACGAAGAACAACAACAACAAAATGAAGGAAAAGAAAAAGAAAGGTAGTTACAAGAATAAGAAGAAAAGTGGAAGAAGAAGAAGAAGAAAAAGAAAAGAGAAAGAAGAAAGTGGAAGAAGTGGAAGAAGTTGAAGAATAACGGGAAGAAGAAGGAGAAAATAAGAACTAAGGAAAATGAAGAAAGAAAAAAGAAGAAAAAAAGGAAGAGAAGGAAGAAAAGAAGAAGAAGAAAAAGAAGATGAAGAAGAAAACATAATAAGAAGAAAAGTGGAAGAAGAAGAAGAAGAAGAAGAAGACGAAGAAGAAGAAGAAGAAGAAGAAGAAGAAGAAGAAGAAGAAACCGGAGGAAAAGGAAAAAATAAGAATAAAACGAGAAGTGGAAAAAGACGAAAGAGAAAAAGAAGAAAAAAGAAGAAGAAAAAAGTGGAAGAAGAATAAGAAAAAAGAAGAAGGAGAAACGTGGAATCAGAAGGAAGAAGAAAAGAAGAAGAAAAAAGAAGAAGAATCAGAAAAAGAAGAAGAAAAATGGAAGCAAAAGGATGAAGAAAAGAAGGAGAAGAAGAAAAAGAATAAGTAGAAAAGTGGAAGAAGATGAAGGAGGAAAAAGGAGAAGAAAAAATTGAAGAAAAAGGAGGAGATAAAGAAGGAGAAGAAAAAGAATAAGAAGAAAAGTGGACGAAGAAGGAGGAGAAAAAGAATGAGAAGAAAAAAGAAAAAGAAAAGTGGAAAAAGGAGAAGATGAAGAAAAAGAATGAAAAAGAAGAAGAAAGAATAAGTAGAAGAAAAAGAAGAAGAAAAGTGATGATGAAGAAAACTGTAACAACAAGAAGAAAAGAAATCGGAAGAAAATGATGATGAAGAAGAAAAAGAAGGAAAACACCAGTGGAAAAGAAAGAGAAGAAGAAGAAGAAGAAGAAGAAGAAGAAGAAGAAGAAGAAGAAGAAGAAGAATTTGAAATTGTGGTAGGAATTTAAGTAATAATAAATAAAAGGCGAAGAAAAAGAAAAAAGAATATGGGCAAAAAATTAAAGAAAGAAAAAAGAAAGAAAGAAAGAATGAACAAAGAAACAACAGCAAGTCAAAAAGCAAAGCAATAAATATGAAAATTTCGTTCAGCCTATAGCAGAAAAGATGATCACATGAACGAAGGAATTGATGCACAAATTGATTGCATCATCTGCTCACAAAAACACAAATCTACAAACATAATATACGTGAGTGCCTTTCTGTGTTGAATTCGACTTATGAGTCATATCTATATACACAGTACAATATATATATATACATATATATATAAACACACACACACATATCTGTTTCTATCTATCTATCTATCTATCTATCTATCTATCTATCTATCTAGCAATCTAGCTATCTATCTCAGTCTTCATATCTATCTATCTATCTATCTATCTATCTATCTATCTATCTATCTATCTATCTATCTATGTTCATTCTTTGCTTATTTATCTGTTCTTGTTAATATCTATCTATCTATCTATCTATCTATCTATCTATCTATCTATCTATCTATCTATCTATGTTCATTCTTTGCTTATTTATCTGTTCTTGTTAATATCTATCTATCTATCTATCTATCTATCTATCTATCTATCTATCTATCTATCTCAGTCTGTTCATATCTATCTATCTATCTATCTATCTATCTATCTCAGTCTGTTCATATCTATCTATCTATCTATCTATCTATCTATCTATCTATCTATCTATCTCAGTCTGTTCTATCTATCTATCTATCTATCTATCTATCTATCTATCTATCTATCTATCTATCTATCTATGTTCATTTTTTGCTTATTTATCTGTTCTTGTTAATATCTATCTATCTATCTATCTATCTATCTATCTATCTATCTATGTTCATTCTTTGCTTATTTATCTGTTCTTGTTAATATCTATCTATCTATCTATCTATCTATCTATCTATCTATCTATCTATCTATCTCAGTCTGTTCATATCTATCTATCTATCTATCTATCTATCTATCTATCTATCTATCTATCTATCTATCTCAGTCTGTTCATATCTATCTATCTATCTATCTATCTATCTATCTATCTATCTATCTATGTCAGTCTTCGGAGTGCGCGCGCGCGTCTTTGTGAGTACTCAAGTGCAAGAAACGCGTACACCGAGATAAAATAAGCATTAATGAACACAGCACTCTAAAAGCAGATATTTTCAATATATTTCGAAGTTATTAAAGAAACAAAGATATTTCTCGCCGAGGACGGCACGCACGTGCGCGCATATACTTATTTTTAGATATACGTACATTGTATCAACAAAGTGTGAGGGAGGAAGAGAATCGGAGAGATTAGGAAAGGACAAATTATAATTTAATCTTTTACTTCACGCAATCATATGTAAAGGCATGCACATATATTTGCAGCATTGGCAAAATTAAAGAACGATATATGTAATAAGTTTTCTTACCAGAAGGCGTATTAAAGCGTGATAAGCGTATGTACTCACAGATAACACACACACACACACACACACACACACACACACACACACATATATATATATATATATACAAAGAACACCTTTAAGTAACGCTGGCACATGCACTTAACTCCATTCAAAACAACATATATCGAAACCAAACATCCGTTTCTGCATATTTTTGGAAATTAAAGGGCACAAAACAGCAAAATAAAAAGTATCTACCCTTTCTTAAAAACCTTACATCCCAATATAAGAACTATATAACAAACTATAAGCATAACAGGAAAAATAAAAATAGAAAAATCATTTGGTATACACCTCCTTTCAACCAAATGGTAGACACCAAGTTAGAGCATAAGTTCCTCGATTTCATTAAAAAACACTTCCCCACTAACAACTAAGTAAAGTTTTTAACGGAAATACACTTAAACTGAGTTATAGTTGCACAAATAACCTCGAAAAATCATAAGTAATCATAATAAAAATATTTTAAATCAAAACGTGGATCGAAATAAAATTAACTACCAAAATAATAAATAGGACAACAAGAAAAACTTATGCAATTGTAGAAACCCCAAGAATTGTCCAAATAGATGTAAAATAACAAAATAGATGTAAAATAAATCTAATTGTCTATCAATGCAATATAACATCAATAGAAAACCCCACTATAAATAAAGCGTATATCGGATCTACACCTTTAAAACACCTTTAAGCAACGCTGGTACATGTACTTATCTTCATTCAAAAACAACTTATATCGAAATCAAACATCCATTCCGCATATTTTTTTGGAAATTAAAGGACACAAAACAACAACCCAAAGTGAAATGGAAAATCCTGGAAAATACTAGAACCTGCAACTCGCTTAACGACATCTGCCCTTTATGCTTAAGTGAAAAGCTACACATTCTCAAGTACCCCAACAATGGCGAACTATTGAACCGCAGAGACGAATTTGCAGTGTTATGTAAACATCGAAAATATTTTTCGTTAAAATTTAATTAACCAAAAATACCTCATTCACATAAAATAATCCCCTCCAAAAAGGTAATTAATACCCATGTTTAATCCTTTAAATAAAAAAAACGAACATCGTATAAATAAAAGAAAATAAACTCACACAACATTGATAGCAACTTTATCCCATCCACTCAGAGATAGTAAAATAAAAAGTATCTACCTTTTCTTAAAAAAACTTACATCCCAATATAAAAATTAACCAGACAAAACTAAAAAGTGACCTGTCCAAAACTAAACTACGCCGCACCCCTCTCCTAACCAAAGGCTGTATCACTATGGCTCCAAACTGCCGGATAAATCGTATTAAACTCACACCACATTCACTTACATAACATATTAGCAAAAATAAATCGTTTTCACCATTTATTTTTTATTTCAACTTATCACCAGATGAGGGGCAAACGTAGCTCCGAAACGCGAAGATTTTTGTGTAGTCATACTCTGCTTATAGAAACCATTGTAACAACCATTACAATACCACACACACACACACACACACACACATATATATATATATATATATATATATAGCTCTCTCTCTCTCTCTCTCTCACACACACACACACACACATATATATATATATATATACACTCTCTCTCACACACACATAATATATATATTAATGAAGGTATGTGAATTAATAAATATACACATGAGTATACACTCAGGCATACGCACTTATATAAAAATATTATTCAGGTGTGAATAAAACAGTGCTCAATATAGTATAATAAAGCTATTAATAAATTGTATATTAATAAATATACATATCATACTACGTCGGTGGCACGATCCGAGGTTTCATGCACTACGCAATCAACAGGTGCAAAATATAAACTGACCGTTTAAGAGATTTGAATATATGTTCGTGGAAGTTAAATCTTACAATGTTAGGGTAATATTTTTTTTAATTTATAAAGGGTATCATATGAATAGACAAAGGGTATATGAAGATTAAAAAAAATAAATTAAAAAATAATCAAAATCTTTAAGAAATTAAAAAATAAATACTTAAATTCTGGGAGATGTATTCAAAGAAAGGAATTTATAATTATTATTAATAATGAATATTTTCTGGTGAAAGAAAGAAAGAAAGAAAGAAAAGGAGAATTGCGGTTGGTATCTGTCTGTCTCTGGAGACAATAGATTTTTGCGTGTCAGATCAATCTATTGCTGAGTTACCACATCTCTTTTGACTGTACAGGCCTATTCTGGATCGGTAAGCCCTATTGCAGCTGGCACAGATGTAAGTGGCTCCTTTTTCTGGGAGCACTGATGCAACCCTCTGCAATCTGCGTTCTCTCTTCTTCTTCCCTTCCCTTGATGGTCTCACTTCTCCACAATTCTCTTGAAGCACATCTCTATCTGCTGCGGTCTTCAGCAACCGATTCCCAACATGCTGGGTCGATGTCACCTGCTCTCATGTCTCGCTTGCAGATATCCTTGTAGCGTCGGACAGGTCTCCCTGTAGGTCTAGAGCCGGTGGCGAGCTCACCGAATAAAACCTCCTCGCAATATAAAGCTAAGGGAGCGTGAACGAAAAATAACAAAACGCATAATCAGGGTCTAAGTACTTGAGTAAGTATTTTTCTATGGTAACATATGGTCATCAATTAACTTTTTTGTTTAGCAACAATATATATATATATATATATATATATATATATATATATATATATATAAAATCATATATTTGAATTGTGTGTATTTAGGCGGCATTTTTTCAGTATATTTTTGTATATTTCGGAAATAAAAAAGCCTAATCAGAAAATATGTAAAAATTCAAAAGAAAATATATAAGACTATGTTATCTCTATCGGTTGACAAAAATTGTTTAAAAGAAAAATGCTGCCAAAATATACGTAATATATATATATATATATATATATATATATATATATATATATATATATATATATGGTGTATCGAGGCAGCAAATAATTTTCTAAAGATATACTGGTTAAATATAAGAGACAATGAATGTCTATTATGTTGAATCATGAGCCGTTCTAAACGTCGTATTTTGGCTTTAATTTCAGTTGTAAATAATGACAAAAATTCTCCAACATTTGGATAATTTTTTATTAATTTGGTTCTAAGCTTTCGGCTCACATGTGCCATCTTCAGAGAGGTTATTAAGACGCTAATACAATAACATCCAACATCACCGATGTTTTTATTTTGTGGAGGCCATGTACATTAAATCCAAACAACCCACACTTTATAAAATCACGTTTAAATCCGGTCATAACATATTACATTGCATTTGAATACATGGTTCTGTTGTCATTTCGTGTGACGTCATAGAACCGCATTGCAAATTTGCAAACTGCGTTTGTTATTTTTGGTAGCTATTGCCGTTGCCGAGAGGAGTTTTATTTCAACACAAAATAAAATCGTCGTTGATGATGAATGCTATTGTAATACCGTCTTAATAACCTCTCTGAAGATGGCTCATGTGAGCCGAAGCCTTCGAACCAAATTAATAAAAATTTATCCAAATGTTGGAGAATTTTTTTCTTTATTTTCAACTGAAATGAAAGCCAAAATTCGACGTTTAGAATGGCCCATGATTAAACATAATAGACATTTATTGTCTCTTATATTTAACAGTATATGTTTAGAAAATTATTTGATGCCTCGACACACTATATATATATAATCATATATTTAAATTGTGTGTATTTAGGCAGCATTTTTTCAGTGATGCATGTTTCATTAAATAATATGCACAAGTTTTTTCGATTTATTTTATGTAAATTCTTTTCATAACATCTGATATGCATTATCGTTGAAAGAAGAAAGAAAATCACAATACCGACATATGTTTTTTTTTTATTTTAGTCTTTTCTGAGATTTCGGTGTACATCAGTCGTTATCAAAGACGACAATTATATTAAATGTATTAAACAGTTCGCGGACAAACGATAGTAGTAGTCGTCTATTTTGTTTGCATTAAAGATTTTCAAAGCAACGGCGAACACGTGCGTGCGTACTGGAAGCAAAAATCGCACTACAGCTTGTGACGTCACAGATATATATATATATGTATATATATATATATATATATATATATATATATATATATATATACGAATATATATGTATATTTCAATAAATAATAGAAACCTTTTATTTTACAATAATCTCACTAGTTCTCTAATTATCATAATATTAAGTTGAATTTCATCAAGGAAGTCTCCGTAGAACTTTTGATCCTTTTCAGGGGTAAATTGAAAAGTGAAAATTAATGTAATTGTAATTTTTGTGAGGTTGAATTTTTAAAGGTCTTCTTCCTGTTAAAAATAAAAAAAATACTTGTGGTAAAGATGTTTTTATAAGCAAACCTTACTAATGCAAGATGGGTAACTCGTGATGGTAAATTTCGATATAGCGTTAAATATTAGTCAATTCAAATGCATTTTAAAACCTTGCTACAGTACTCGTTCAGTGTTTTTGTTGCTTTTGTTGGTTTTATAATCATACGCAATAACTCTTCTCCATCAACTAGTGTTTTGCAAAAGACAAACATTATATAGCAGTTTAAATGTCCATTGGGAAATTTGCCTATCTATCAATAAAGTAAGTACGTATGTTGGCTTGACGACAGCAACATTATCAAAACATCTTACATTTCATTTGTCACATACATGTTCTATCGCACAATATTTAAAGAATAATTCTAGTCCACGTTCACAATACAAGAAAATACATTTGACGACACCAATATACTGCTCCATGAAAATAATAAACCAAAATCTCAATTTCTGATGCCCACCTTTATCAAAATCAACCAACACTTAACAAATCTTATCACGTGTATTGTAACAATGTTTTAAAATGCATTTGAGCTAACTTACATTTAACACAATGTTGCAATTTGGGATTTATGTTTACAAAACATTGTAACCATAAATATTAATTTTAAAATAATAAAACAAAACACTCGCGTTTAGAAAAACGTATGCTTACAAAAAAAAGTAAATGAATAATTCACCATCACAATGATCATTGTCCGTTTTCAAAATTCACCTTTGTAAATGATCTCAGATGACATCGAAAGTACTTGGGTTACAGTTTCCGTCTTCGAAATTCACCTTTGTAAATGATCTCAGATGGCATCGAAAGTACTTGGGTTACAGTTTCCGTCTTCGAAATTCACCTTTGTAAATGATCTCGGATGGCATCGAAAATACTTGGGTTACCTTGTCCGTCTTCGAAATTCACCTTTGTAAATGATCTCAGATGACATCGAAAGTACCTGGGTTACAGTTTCCGTCTTCGAAATTCACCTTTGTAAATGATCTCGGATGGCATCGAAAATACTTGGGTTACCTTGTCCGTCTTCGAAATTCACCTTTGTAAATGATCTCAGATGGCATCGAAAGTACCTGGGTTACAGTTTCCGTCTTCGAAATTCACCTTTGTAAATGATCTCGGATGGCATCGAAAATACTTGGGTTACCTTGTCCGTCTTCGAAATTCACCTTTGTAAATGATCTCGGATGGCATCGAAAATACTTGGGTTACCTTGTCCGTCTTCGAAATTCACCTTTGTAAATGATCTCAGATGACATCGAAAATACTTGGGTTATAGTTTCCGTCTTCGAAATTCACCTTTGTAAATGATCTCGGATGGCATCGAAAGTACCTGGGTTACCAGACACTGAGGTGCTTTCTTTGATGAATTTCAACTTAGCATCAAGAAGATGATTGGAAAAATAGAACGGATTATTATAGAAACAAACATAATATGTCTCTTTTATTAATGAAATTTCATCCTTGAATGAAGATATGCAGCCTATATATATATATATATATATATATATAAGGTGGTAAATGTCCAGGATAAGGTTGGTAAATAATCAATGATCAATTTAGATGCCACGCCATAGCGTGAGCTAAAATTTTCGGTAGTTTCAACATATTTTGTGAATGCTATTGCATTTAGAATTGTACTCTAAAGTCAGTTTGAAAAAACAGAAAATCTGTTTCTATTTCAATAACAAGAAATCTAGTCAGCATTTGATCTATGATAAAACAAGTAACATATATATATATATATATATATATATATATATATATATATATATATACATTTGAATAGTTTGAATCTTTGCATAATAACTCTTCTAAAAACAGCCTACAATCTATTATTCATTGATTTTATATATTTTTTACTTTAACAGGTTAAGCTTCTGACGTGATGGTTTTAATTGCTTTCTATATAGGTTTGCTTTCATGCCATATTGCTTGTTACCTTCATATAATTCCGTTTTCACGACTGACAGTAGATTTTTGATCGGATTCAGATCAGCACTTAATGGTGACCATTCCATTACCTTGTCACTGTAAGCCTTTTACGCTAAAAATATCACATACACGATGAGCATTTTCCCGCATAAATATAATCTTCACTTTGATATTGTGAAGCTGTGATTTGTATCATTCAAACAAAGTCTGGTACATGAAATCAAAATTATTACATCAATTCACGTTAGAGTTACGTTTGATTCGAATAGTTAAATAATAGTTCTGCTTGCTGACTTCTTTTAACCACAGTCACATCTTCTTCTTCTTCTATGTGCCCTGTCCTTTCAGGACGTAAGCGATCATGGTTCTCCACGTCTCCCTATCTCTTGTGGCTCCCAGTATGCTTGCTCCTGTTACCCCTGGCAACCCCCGTTCCGTCATCCACCTGATCAGGTCCTGCAAATATGTTATCCGCTGCCTTCCTTTGTCTCTCTTGCCTTCTATCTGGCCAGTCAGTATCATCTTCTCCAGGCATTCCTTCATTACTGCGTGTCCCAGGAACTTCAGTTGTCTCTTCCTGATGATCAGCATTAATTTCCTTTTCGTTGCCATTCTTTCCAACACCTCATCGTTGCTTGCATGCTCGGTCCACGATATCCACAGCATCCTTCTGTAGAACCACATTTCCGCTGCTTCCAGTTTTGTCCTCATTTTCGATTATATTGTCCAGCATTCACTGCCGTATTGAAGAACTGATATCACATAGCAATCCAGCACTCTTTTACAGTGGAATAAAATCCCTCCTTTGTTACATACATACATACATCATGTGTTATTGGATATTTTAAAATATTTGCTTTACTGAGAGGTGCTTTGTTTATGAGAAGATTTCTTGAAAGATCCCCATTTGCAAATGATATATCCCGGAAAGGAATATCAGTGTAAAGATTAGTGAAAAAATGATACTCAACACAGGAATACGATAAACCTGATTTATTGTACACTGTATAATTAACAATAAGATACAGATAAGCAATCAACGAATAGAAGCGGAATAAACTATCCAATATAGAATGCCTTCGCCTAAGACGTTTGGCGTATTTACTAGCCTTCCCACGCAAGGCCAGATGTGACACATGGTCATTTTATAGTGGGTATTCCCGGCCATATAGCCGGCCCAAAAAAATGTCTGTCTATTTTTACCTAGTCGTGGATCTACCCTTCGGCGGAACCACGACTGGGTTTGTGCTCTCTGCTCGGAAGCAGAGAGCGCCCTCTACCCGAAGGCAGAGTGCTGACAGTGTCATAGCGTCGTCAGGCGAGAGCCTAAGACGTTTGGCTCTCACGTACCGCTTGTCACCGTCCTTTATAGTCAAGAGCATTCTATTCTCGGGGATGGCAGGATGTTCTACTATAACAGCAAACTATTTCACACTTTTTTTTCACACTTATAATATAGAATCGATCACACCACTTTATATTATCTATATCTATATATGTTGCCCCTCTCCTTTCCACCCTAGTTCAATAGAGACATTCTTCATTGTTATCTATATCTATAAGAGTGAGGAGGGTAGATATTGTTTAAGTATTTGCTATGTAAATTCATCATATGTTTTTATTCTTATTATTTCTTAAACTACCAGAGTGAAACTGGTCTAAACTACTAGTAGTAAAATAATGCACAGATAGATAGATAGATAGATAGATAGATAGATAGATAAGAAAATAATTGTAAAAAGGAAAGATAGATAGATAGATAGATAGATAGATAGATAGATAGATAGATAGATAGATAGATAGATTCTGTCTTAAGTTATGCAAAGCACATAAAACTTAACTCGAGGTTGCTTTAAACGGTTTTTGTCAAATTTTAAAGGATTAATTTAAACGTCAATTCAAAGCTTGAGGTAAATGTTTAGGTGGTTTAAAGAGTTTCGCAGAGATCACCAAATATGGCCCTTGAAGATATAACTAAGTTGAGAATTCGAAAAAAAGGAAATGATTTTATGAACTTTCGGGAATTGTTACGGAATACGAAGTCCGGGTTCAGAATTGCCAGCAATTTGGTTCTCTCGTACCGCTTATCACCGTCCTTCATAGTTCAGAGCATTCTATTCTCGGGGATGGCAGGATGTTCCACTATTACAGAAAAGTATTTTACACTTTTCTTTCACACTTATAATATAGAATCTCGGTTCCAGACAAGATTCTCGGTTCCAGGATATTAAAAAAGAAGTTTTTTTCGCGATAAGACGATTTAGTTTTAATTCTGTTGCCTTCTGTGTCGCTTTCTTGTTTCTACGCTACTACATAAAATGGTATCAACGAAAAGGAAAATTTATTTTTTTTTTACCAATTTTTTTTTTAAAGAGAGGCCTGACAGTTTAGATTCTAAGAGGCAGTAGAAGGAATGACTTCACTAGATCATATGTCACATATTGGGTCACTGTCCTTCAGCGGGTGTCCTTAGTCGGTCTATCAACTGGATAGGGGAAGTGTATCGAAGCCTCAATGTTCTTGTGACCTTCTCTTGAATTTGCATTCTTTTTAAATTAATATCCAAAACCAAGGTAAAAGCAATCCATCACAGTCAGAATACCACACCCACGAGATGTTTCACCTAATCGCTGGCAATTCTGAAATCGTAACAATTCTCGAAAATAAAAGTTCATAAAACCTTTTCCTTTTTTTCTAGTTCTCAACTTAGTTATATCTTCAAGGGCCATATTTGGTGATCTCTGCGAAACTCTTTAAACCACCTAAACATTTACCTCAAGCTTTGAATTGACGTTTAAATTAATCCTTTAAAATTTGAAAAAAACAATTCAAATCAACCTCGAGTTAAGTTTTATGTGATTTGCATAACTTAAGACAGAATCTATCTATCTATCTATCTATCTATCTATCTATCTATCTATCTATCTGTGCATTATTTTACTACTAGTAATTTAGCCCGGTTTCACTCGGGTAGTTTAAGGAATAATAAGAATAAAAAACATATGACGAATTTACATAGCAAATACTTATACAGCGTCTACCCTCGTCACTTTTATAGATATAGATAACAATGTAGAATGTCTATATTGGATAAGAGTGGGGAGGAGAGACAACATATATAGATATAGATAATATGAAGTGGAGTGATCAATTCTATATTATAATCAATACATAAACTGATCCCTGAGTTTGTCGTGTGATAATATATAATTTTTACCCCTAATTTTGACTTTCTGAAAAATTTCAAGGTGTCGTTAGCGTTCTAAAATTTTGATCTACATCTGAGCGCAACTCCCGTCGAGCAAGACCTTAAACTACAGACGCTAAGTCGAATCTATCAAACAAATAAATACTTACACAACGTCCACCCTCATCATTTTATAGGTATAGATTTATGTATCCATAAAAAAATCAGTTTCATTTCATAAAATTAAATGTGTCCTTTTCTTTTCTCACCATATCTTCATTGACCAAATTATATGTTATTTAATCCATAGTTTGTTGAAGAGGAGGTGGATGTATAACTATCGCAAGTTTATCTGTGTGCACATATAATACATCTTGAATTCGACCCTACGTTATCTAGTAGGATTTGTACCTGGAAAAATGCTTGTTATTATTAAATAACTCGCTATTAACCCGAAAAATAAATTCATGTAAAACAAAAATATATTTCGGCTTTAGATAATACAAACATGCTTCATAATCCGTAAGAAACAAATAAAATAAAATAAAACCACATCAAGCCGGCCTTTCCTTGTATTACAGCTTTGGAAGAAACAAATAAAAGTAAGACGATTCAACTTTTTTTTTTTATTTAAAAACCTCAGTGCATTTGCGTTTTGTACACTTGATACAACAATTTTAAATGTGTCGCATGAAAATCAAAAAAAAAAAATTGCACGCCATCTTGAATTGTTTCACTGTCGATATGACTCTGATGTGCTTCTTTGTAAATAATTGCTTCAATTTTAACTGGATATGACACTTTCCGAAGAAGATTCTTAATATTTTCCATTAAGAACTCTCTTATGTTTGCCTGCACGGAAACCTTCAGTTCGATTTCCATTTAAGAATGTACTTGTTTTAAGAAAACCTTTTCTTAAATGCATTTTGAATGGGTCTTCCGGACATTACTTCTGACGGGGATTTCTTCTCAAATGCTTGTTTGATTTCGAGATGTTATCCATAAGATTAGGCAATTATTTTCATATTATTTTAAACTGTGTCTAAAGATTATATTCAAAAGAGGTTTTGTCAAATATTTCATGTAAAATTCATAGATATGTGTTATCCAATAAAAGAATTTGTACTATTATGTATAGCGAGTAAGCATGAAAGCAATTAAGTCCCAATTTTCAATTTCAGATTGATATTTAGTATTTTTTCAGTAATTAAAGCAATTTACAGTATCAAGAGGCTATTTATAAAAACGAGAATTTAGTATTATGGCTTGTAAAAAAGAACTAACAATGATTGAAAAGAACTATATAATCAAAGAAATTAGCAAAGGAAAGTCTTCGCTTCAAATTTCTAAGGATTTGAAATGGGATCATCGAACAGTCAAGAAAATATGTCAAATAGGAATTCAACCAAGGAAAAAAACGTCTCAGGCTGAATTCAAGAATTTAACAAAGCGAGATCTATCACATATCCGAAGAGAATTAATAAGAAACCCAAATGCGTCAAGTGCGTTCATATTTGAGGCCGTCTGGAGCTCCTATGGTGTCAAGGGAAATAAGGTGTAAAGCATTAACGAAGTTTGCTGACGTAAAAAATCAAATAAAGAAACCCATTTTAACAAAAGCACATGCGGAAAAAAGATTGCAGTGGGCACAAAAATACATGAAAACCAATTTCAGTAAAGTGCTTTTTACAGACGAATCAAGGATCACCCTTGATGAGCCTGATCGATGGGTTCGAGGATGTGTTTGCAAGCAACATGACTCAAGAAAAATTTTAAATACCAACAAGGTGGCGGTGGAATCATGATATGATCTGGGATTATTGGTAATGAGGTCGTGGGTCGATTTAAATTGAAAAACGGGATTTAAAAGGATTCCAAAAGTTACTGTGATTTTCTAGCGCAATATTTCTTTGAATGGTTTGATAACCAGTCTTTAACCAAGCGTAGATCTATGATCTTTATGCAAGACAACACACAAAGTCATGCATGTAAGTTTACTAAATTCTGGTTGAAAGAAAAGGGATTTGTTATAGATTCTTTTATGGACTGGCTGTGACTAGAATCCCATTGAGAACCTGTGAAGCATCCTCAAGAGAGATATTTATTCTAATGGAAGGCAATTCAACAGCAATTATAGCCTCTGGGAGGCAGTTAAAATTGCTGCAAACAACTTACTAGCAACTAAAATTACAGATCTAACATCAGATGTTGACAATAGGCTGCTAAGAGTTATTGAAAAGAAAGGACCATTTGTGCAATAAATTTTAAGAGGGTTCTTATTATTTTTTGTTAATATATTTTTTATTTTTAAAATAAAATATTTTTTAATGTTTTTCCTTTAAGGAATTGACGAATTTGTTCTAAAATCTTTTCAAATTTTTTTTAACATTAGTTTTACAAGGTATAAGATAAAAGTATCAAAATAAACAGTTGCAAATAAACTACTGACAGTCAAATTAGTCTGTTTTGTTAACTTAGTAAAAATGTTTTCCAACCAAAAACAATAGTTTTCTCCATCACTATATATCTAAGTTAATATTATTGAGTAGAATCTAAACAACATCATAATAGGACTTTTAACATTAAAAACGCAACTCTTTATACCAATTCACAACTTGCATATAATCTCTAGACGCAGTTTATATTTTCTTTGTTTATTATGTGAACATTATCAACTATTATTAATGATATGCATTAGCAAGTACTTTTATATGAAAAATTAATTCTCGTACATAAATACAGATTTATTTTCATACTGTAAGGCCGTGATTTCACTTCTGGTCCATGAAATCACAATAGTCAACACTTTTCAATTTAAAAAGTTCGTCGACATCGAATAGTTAAAAAATGGTTCTACTTGCTTCCTTCTTTTAACAACAGGCAAGTCTGCAATGGATATAAAATCCCTCTTTTGGAACATCCATTAGATCGATCGTGTGTTTCAGTCAGTTAAGTGCCATGTGTGGTACACACTTGGGCGATCATGTCTCGAAAGAGGCATGACTGATTGAGCAGAAGATTATCCCGTAGTAGGTTGCCATTGCTTTTTGTGGTAGACTGGTTGCTAGCCATAGCTTTAGAACCCAAACTGTCCTGTTATTTGACTCAAAGCTAGAGAAGAAGAGATGTATCATATTATTACGTAGCAATTAGTGGGGGTATCAGTTTATTACATCATAACAATAAGAAACCGATTCCAGTAAAAGCCTTAATCATGATTCCAACTATTATATTCAGTCAGTCAGTTAAGTGACATACGTGATACACGCTTTGGCAATCATGACATGACTGACTGGGCAGAAGATTATCCCGCGGGAGGTTGCCATTGCTTTCTGCTGTAGACTGGTTGCCAGACAAGGCTATAGTATTATATCTCTCCTGTTATTTAATCCATAACTTGAGGGAAGAGACGAATTAATACCTTTCCCAAGGGTATTTGTGCGTAAGTGAATGCAAGGAATCCAATTGGAATTCGAAATTGGCTCCGGGGACCTAATTCTAATCTAAAGATGAACTAATCATTGTATTTATAAAACTTGAATCGGTAATCCCCTCAATGGTAATTAATACCCATGTTTAATCCTCAAAATAAAAACAACGAATATCGTAGAAATAAAAGAAAATAAACTCACACAACATTAATAGTACTAAAGTAAAAAGTATGTACCCTTTCTTAAAAATCCATACATCCCAATATAAGAATTACCCAGACAAAACGATAAAGTAACCTGTCCAAAACTAAGCTACTCATGGTAAGGCTATAGAACACAATCTGTCCTATTATTTAATCCATAACTGGAGGGAAGAGACGGATTAATACATTTCCCAAGTATTTGTTAAGTGAACGCTAGGGATTCAACTAGAATTCGAACTCAGCTCTCCGATTTGTCGATATCCACTACACCACAACGCACATCCTATCGTGTGTTTACTGATATTTTAAAATTTACTTTACTAAGAAGAGGTTTAAAATGAGAATTCTTGACAGATGCAATCTGTAAAATATTTAATCTATGAAATCCTCGTTTCCATCATTTTCAAAGATTTGGGCACAGTTCAAAGTATCTTTTCCGTCATAATACGCTTTAGTTTATAATCTATGGCATTCTGTGTCGCTTTTACATAAAATGATATCAACGAAAAGGACGACTTCTTTTTTCCTATTTGTTATTATTAGGAGAGAGCGGCAGAGCTAGCAGCTTGGATTCTAAGAGGCAGTGGAAGAAATGACGTCACCAGAACTCATATCACATGTTAGGTCAACATCCCTCCGCGGGTGTTCTTAATTGGTTTCCCAACCTGGGTCTCTTTTAACCGCGACATCTATTCAATTTTCTATGTCTCTTTGTCTATGGATTATTTTATGTGTAAATTTAATTTTCTTGTTAGTATTATTAATTTCTTCTAAAATATATAATGCTAGTATTTTTCTTTCGCAAACTCTATTTCCGCTAATATTTTATCCTTCTTCTTCTTCTATGTGCCCTGTCCCTTCAGGACGTAGGCGATCATGGCTTTCCACGTCTCCCTATCCCTTGTGGCTCTTAGTATGTTTGCTCCTGTTGCTCCTGGCAACCCCCGTTCCGTCATCCACCTGTCCAGACCCTGAAAATATGTTATCCGCTGCCTTCCTCTGTATCTCCTTCCTTCTATCTGTCCAGTCAGTATCAGGTTCTCCAGGCTCTCTTTCCTCATTGCATGTCCCAGGAACTTCAGTTGTCTCTTCCTGATGCTCAGCATCAATTTCCTTTTTGTTGCCATTCTTTCTAACACCTCGTCGTTGCTTGTATGCTTAGTCCACGATATCCGTAGCATCCTTCTGTAGAACCACATTTCGGTCGCTTCCAGTTTTGTCCTCATTTTCGATGATATTGTCCAGCATTCACTGCCGTATTGAAGAACTGACATCACGTAGCAGTCTAGCACTCTTTTCTTCGTTTCTATTGAGATTTTCCTGTGTGTTAGTATTTTGCTCATCTTCTGGAACGCGTCCTTTGACATGCCAATTCGCCTTCGGATCTCCGTGTTGCACTTTCCATGTTAGAACACTTCCGAGGTACTTAAATTCTTGTACTTGTTTAATTCTGTTATCCCCCACCTGTATTTGGCATTTTGGGTTGTATCTTTTGCTGATGACCATGCACTCAGTTTTCTTAAAGTTTATTTTATCCTTACAGAAATTTAATGACTATATTTTTTCTTATGAAAAAGGATTGCTGGTATTTTTATTATAAAGATTTTTATAATTTCGTAGCGTTTTGACCCTTGTTTGATTTGTCCATAACTAGGGCCCTAACATGTGTTAGGATCCAGAGTTAGCGTAGACCACGGAACCACAGCAATTAAAATATGGTTCTATGGTTCTTCTTTTATAGTAATTTTCATCCTGTACAACCCCGAAGTAGAGGGTGATGTTAAGAAGCAATTTATACGAATATCTCGGAAATATAACTAGAACAATTATCCAGGTTACACAACTACAACTCCAGCAAACATGGAACGAAGAGTGCATGAGGATAACAATTCTCAGAAAACAGCATCGGTCTGTCTATCCTATGTGAAGAGGTTATCGAAGAAAATACTAAGGATTTGTGGTCCATATAACATCCGGACAATCTTCAGAAGCGTTTCTGCACTTCTCAGGTACCTTCTTTTTTTTCTTCTTTTTTTTTTTTTAATCATATCACCCTGAGCAAGGCGGCAACGCCACTGATGTGCAGGGGCTACGTAAGAGTGAAAAGACTAGAAGAGAGAAAGCCGGAAACCACATCCTAAACAGGGAACAAGAGATGAGCCTCTACACCTGTCCAATAGATGGGGGTGGAGTGTGAACCGGGCGATAGTTTAGACTATCTACTCCAATTGGAAAAAAAAAGAAGAAAAGTGAAAAGATTGGAAAAGAGAAAGCCGGAAACCACATCCTAAACAGGGAACAAGGGATGAGCCTCTACACCTGTTCAATAGACGGGGGTAGAGTGTGAGCCGGGCGATAGTTTAGACTATCTACTCCAATTAGACTATCTACTCCAATTAGACTATCTACGAGTAAAACCTCCAATAGAGGAGGACATGACTAAGGGCTAGACTGGAACAAGTTAAGATTGCAGTGATCGGGAATTATGCTCTTAGGCGCTTTGGTCGCACGGAACAGTGATTTGTGAAAATAAGCTGTTAGGGTGGAACTTACTTTTCACAGACAGAATGCGGAAGAATGTGGATGGTTTGCTATAATGTAAGTGTCAGAGAGAGTTCTAGCCTTGAAGGTTAGACATGGCGAAACCAAGGAATATAGTTCATCCGATCACTTTCAATGGAAGTAGCGCTTGAGTAGTGAGAGGCTTGCCGTAAATGTTATTGTGCAGTATTAAGTTTTATTAAAGATTCTTCAGAGGCTGATGAACCTTTAATAAAAATGAAACATTGACATAAGTTTCCTATTTTACTCTCTTACTTCATTCTATTATCTTATCAAAGTCTGATCCATATATTCAACTCATATATATATATATATATATATATATATATATATATATATATATATCAGTCAGTTAAGTGCCATACTTGAAACACGCTTGGGTGATCATGTCTCTTTGGAGACATGACTGACTGGGCAGAATATTATCCCGCAGTAGGTTGCCATTGCTTTCTGCGGTAGACTGGTTGCCGACCAAGGATATAGAACCCAATCTGTCCTGTTATTTAACCCATAACTGGAAGGAATAGACGGATTAATACCTTTCAAAAAGGTATTTGTGCGTAAGTGAATGCAGTGAATTCACCTGGAATTCGAACTCGGCTTCCCGATTTCTCGTTCCGAGCCGATATCCAATGCAGCACAACGCACATGCATTTACAGTCAAACTGGAGCCTTGCTTGATAAGCTCTTCATAACTGACAAGTCAGAGTATGCTGCGTGGTTCCTTCTGCCAAGTTAGGGGAAGGTTCAAATCCTGCTGGAAGACATTCTCTTTATTAAGTTTTCTTTAGTATGCAGGCCAATAACTGAAATAAATACTGTTTACTTTAAAATAAAAAGAGCGTCAACTCAAATGTGGGTATCCACTAAAAATAACATTTGATTGAGATCATGAATCGGCATTTTTCTCTGTGTATAGAATCTAGATAGAGTCTAATAACGACTGAAACATTTAATTATTCCACCTATGAGTGTGGAGAGAGAGAGGGAGAGAGAGAGAGAGAGAGACAGAGAGAAAGAGAAGGAGAGAGAGATGTGTGATGATGTTTGTGTGCGTATGTACATATAAAAACTTTGGCATTGTACAACATTAATTAATGGATAACGAAAAAAATAACCACGCCTGTGAGGGAGAGGTTAACGGTTGGAAAATAATTCGCCACCGACAAGGATCCGTAGTTGCTTTGGAACTCTACCAAGACTAGGAAGTGAGGACGAGGCAGCTACCCGCCCAAATATGACAACATTGCTCTATTTTAAAAAAAGCTAGAAGATAGTATGGGAAGCGGTAGGGAGCTGATTATTTTACATGCATCTTTAGCGATGGATCGTATGTACGAATTCCACTTGAAGTAAGGTGTGAGTCGAAGGCACGGTGCAATAGCACGCGGTCTGGCGGGGGAACAGAGTCGGATTATAATGCTATTAAATATTTTACAATACCAAAATCAATTTTAAATTAAACATTAATATATTTCTAAAATTTATACAAGAAAAAAAACAAAAGAAAAAATTAAATTATTCTGAAAAAACAATATTGAAAACAAAGCATGAAAAACAGTGAAACGAAGAATTTTTTCCTCTCCCTTACCTGCGATTCTAATAAAACGGAACGACAAATCTTAGCAAAACTTATCATTACATACCCAGTAAACAGAAGATATTTTCTTTGAAATTTCGTCCTTCCTCAAAGAGGATTCTGTTTTAATTTGGATATTTCCGGCAAATGCATATTATTTTTGCTATAGCCGGTGGTCTAGGGGGTGGAGAACAGAGACGAATTATAATGCTATTCAATATTTTACAACATGCACCAACAACACAAAGCAAGGAGGAAGAAATAGAATCTTTTTACTCCACTCTAAAGAAGGCCAAGGCTTAATGCAAAAACCCAAAAATCAGGACCACATCGGAGTTTTAAATGCCAAAGTAGGCAAGGAGAGGGAAGGTATGACAGCTGGAAACTTTGGTTTATGAGTCCGCAACGAACGAGGAGAAAAACGGATGCAATGATGCATAGCAAATGACCAGTTAATAACTAACACATGGTTTCAAGAACCACGACGTCTATGGACATAGAGAAGCCCAGGAGGTGACACGAAAAACCAGATAGATTACATAACCATAAACAGCAGATTCAGAAATGCAGTGGTTCAAGGCAAAGCCTATCCAGGTGCTGACTGTGGAAGCAACCACGTCCCAGTCATCTGCAAATTAAAAGTGAAACTCTGGAGATTGAAGAAGCCTAATGCAGTACCAAAACTGGTATACAACGCATTCATGAATGACCTCAAACTACAGAAAGAATACACTAACAGCGTGAAAACCAAATACGAAGAACAAACTAGGAAAGGACACTCAAAATGGGACTCGCTAAAGGAAGCAATAGTGACATCAGCAAAAAACATTGCCCCACAGGAAATTAGGCGCAGAAAGAAAAACGAGTGGATGACTGAAGAGATTCTCGACATGATGCAAAGGAGGCAGAAAATGATATCAAGACATGGAATGGAGTACAGGGAACTACACAAGGAAATAAGAAGAAAATGTAGACAGGCCAAAGAGAAATGGCTCAATGACAAATGTGCAGAAGTAGAGAGATTGAGTAAGAATAATAAAGCAGACATGTATAAAGAAATAAAAGAACTGACAGGACAAAAAAACCTGCTCTTCAACAGGATGTATAAAATCTAAGGATGGAACAATCATTTTGGAGAAAGAGAAAATACTCCAACGATAGGAAGAATAAATAAAATATCTTTTCCACGACAAGAGAGAACAACCAATATTACGCAAAGATGAGGACGGACCGGAAATATTAAAGTCTGAAGTGGAATCTGCAGTAGCCAAACTGAATAGAAACAAATCAGCGGGACCAGACGGCATAGTCATAGAGCTGCTGATAGCTCCGGAAGAATTTGGTATAGAAAAAATTACTGAAATAATAAATAAAATTTATAATAGTGGGGTTATACCAGATGATCTCAGTAAGTCTATCTTCATAGCCCTACCTAAGAAACCAGGAGTAAACGAGTGCGAACTCCACAGAACCATCAGTTTAATGAGCCATATAACAAATCTGATCGCCCGAATCCTGATGAATAGAGCGAGAAGCAGAATCAGGCCAGAGATAGGACAAAAACAGTGTTATTTTGTTAAAGACACGGGAACAAGGAATGCCATATTTATGATTAGGATGCTCTCCGAAAGGGAAATACAAATGAAGGACTTATATCTGTACTTTATTGATTATGCAAGGGCGTTTGACAAAATACGCCACAAAGAATTGATGGAGATGCTCGGCAGCCTGGACATATTTGGGAAAGACTTGAGAGTAATCAAGAATCTTTACTGGGAGAAAACTGCTTGCATAGCGATAGGTAATGAATTGAGTAGATATACAAAGATATAAAGGGGAGTAAGACAAGGATGTGTCTTTTCACCGGATCTGTTCAACTTGTACAGCGAGAATATAAGGACCCGTGATGTTATAATAGGATTCGTAATCGGAGGTCACAATTTAAACAACCTAAGGTACGCAGATGATACAGTTCTGATTGCAGGCACAGAAAGGAAACTACAAGACATCCTACAGAAGGTAGCTGAAGAGAGTGACAAGAAAGAACTACAAATAAACTGCAAGATAACCGAATGCTTGGTCATTAGTAGAAAGGGCAGCCCAATATGCCAAATACAGGTCGGGGATACTAGAATCAAGCAGGTACAAAAATTTAAATACCTGGGAAGTGTTATAACAGAGTCTACGGCTATATCGTGTTGAATGCACCGGTTCCCGTCTGATCGCCGAACTTAAGCAACATTGAGCCTGGTCAGTACTTAAATGGGTGACTATTTAGGAATACCAGGTGCCGTAAACGTAAAGACCAAGAATGGTCCACCGGTCCTCAAGGTTTGGGGGTTGGGTGCAGGGATAACAACCCTGCACTGTAAAAAAAAGTTTGTTACAGAAACAGCAACAAAAAGTTGCTGCCCTATGCACCATCTGGGTGTGATGGATAAATGATGATGATGTTATAACAGAAGAAAGAAAGTGTGACACAGAGATCCGAAGGCGAATTGGCATGGCGAAGGAAGCATTCCAGAAGTTGAGTAAACTATTAAGAAACAGGACAATTTTGCTAGAAACAAGGAAGAGAGTACTGGATTGCTACGTGCTGTCCGTCCTTCAATATGGCAGTGAATGCCGGACAATACCATCAAAGATGAAGGAAAAACTTGAAGCAACTGAAATGTGGT
Source organism: Ascarosepion bandense (assembly GCA_037127315.1). Lineage (NCBI taxonomy): Eukaryota > Metazoa > Mollusca > Cephalopoda > Sepiida > Sepiidae > Ascarosepion > Ascarosepion bandense. The sequence goes on along the minus strand of JBBBDQ010000159.1, from coordinate 374,558 downwards.
TCTACAGAAGGATGCTGGGAATATCATGGATCTAGCATGTGAGCAATGATGAGGTCTTGGAAATGATGGAAATAAAAAGGAAATTAATACTGAGAATCAGAAAGAGACAGCTGAAGTTCCTGAGATATGCAATGAGGAAGGAAGGCTTGGAGAACCTGATACTAACAGGCCAGATAGAGAGAAAAAGAGACAGGGGAAAGCAACTGAGAACATATTTGAAGGACCTAATCAGGTGGATGACGGAACGAGGATTGGATGGTGTAACAGGAGAAGGCGGGCTCAGAGCCACCAGGGATAGAGAGACGTGGAAAGCCATGATCGCCTACGCCCTGAAGGGCCAGGGCACATAAAAGAAGGCACAGTACCTCCCCTAAAGGACATCCGTTCATCATGACTGGATATATTTTGAGGTCAGATCGGTGATGATAGAATATAAGTCCTGTTAAAAGTTCTTTATTATCTTTGGACTAACAGCGGACTCAGTCAGTCAGTTAAGTATCTTACGCGATGCATTCTTGGACGATCATGTCTCGAAAGAGACATGACTGACTTGGCAGTAAATATTCCTGTGGCAGGTTGCCATTCGGTAGACTGGTTACCAACCAAGGTTATAAAACTTAATCTTTCCTTCTATTCAAACAATAGCTGGAGAGAGAACGAACAGATTCATTCCTTTTCCAAAGGTATTTGCTCGAAAGCAACAAATTCAAGTGGAATTGGAACTCGGCAATCCGCTTTCTCATTCTGATCTGATAACCATTACGCTATAATAGAACGCTATTTCATGATATTACCCATTTCTTGGCAAATTTCAAGATTAGCAACCAGGTCCCACTCTCTTACTGTGAAACCAATAAAATGTAAACGCAAATTCTACTCCACCAGCTTCTTTTCTTGCCCTTCTCGCCTGTGGGATTCCCTTCCGTTTACTTGCTTCTCCGACAGCTACAATCTCCAAGAATTTAAATGTAAATTCAATAGTCATCTCTTATCTCACTAACCTGTACCCTCTCTTTCATGCTCCTTTCTCCGTCCACTCCACTTTCATCTTTCTCTTACCCACTTCCTGACACCTTCTATAACCTGTCACTCTTTCTCATAACTTTCCTCTTATGTAACACCCTGCAAAACAGTGGCAGTAAAATGCCTTGCTTGGGGCGATATGATTATATAAAAAATATTATGGAGCAGTGTTATATAGCAATATACAACAAACAAGCATGTATATGAAAATATATAATAATATTTTTTATTGATGACGATGGACCGTGTGGCACAAGGACAGAGAATTGAGAGCGCGTTTCTAATGGGGGTTGACGGGGGGTCGTATCTGTTCTCCTATGGTCTCGGTCTGTCCGGACTGTCTGCCTCTGTCTCTCTGCCCAGACTGCCTGTCTAATCCGTGCTTTCGCGGTCTTTATATATCTTCCAAAACCGGGACTTGTTTCTTCCGGCTTTGCCTTGATCACGCGACGCCCACACGACGCCTACGTAATTCTCAGAGTCACCTGTCTGTTTGCCTCTGAGTTATTTCCGCATCTGCCGGAAATAGGGTCAAAGTGACATCCGTTACTTTTCAACGACCGGAAACGCCCCCGCTTGCTCAGCTTCCTCGGGTGGGGCGGGATTGTTATATTACAGCAGTATTCTTTACCTTTTCTAAGGTTTGGATTTTAGTGTTTTCCTTCTCTTAGCTTGTTTGTCATCTAAGGGTAGGGAGTCAAGTCTACTCTGCTATTTAAACCTATAGCGATGTTTACAGATGTAAGAATGTGCTAAATAGTATTGCTTCAGCACCAGCGTAAGATTTATGAAGCGTAAAAATCTTGGATTTTCTATTTAAATAAAGCAAATCGTAATCATTAAGATTTCTCCGTCTTTTCTTCCTATTACGGTCATACATTTTATAATTTGGTTCATCACTTTCCTATTCTTTCTTAAATTCTAGCCATATGTGATACACGCAGTAGGTTGCCATTGCTGTCTGTGGTAGACTGGTTGCCATCTGAGAGTATAGAACCCAATCTGTTTCATTATTTAACCTATAACTGGAGTGAAGAGACAGATTAATACCTTTCCCAGGGGTATTTGCGCGTAAGTGAATGCAGGGAATTCAACTGGAATTCAAACTCAGCTCACCGATTTGTCGTTCTGAGTCGATATCCACTGCACCACAACGATGTGCGTTGTGGTACAGGATGCGTGTTGTGGTGCAGTGGATATCGACAAATCGGAGAGCTGAGTTTGAATTCTAGTTGAATTTCTAGCGTTCACTTAACAAATACTTGGGAAATGTATTAATCCGTCTCTTCCCTCCAGTTATGGATTAAATAATAGGACAGATTGTGTTCTATAGCCTTACCATGAGTTTTCGACAGGTTACTTTATAGTTTTGTCTGGGTAATTCTTATATTGGGATGTATGGATTTTTAAGAAAGGGTACATACTTTTTACTTTAGTACTATTAATGTTGTGTGAGTTTATTTTCTTTTATTTCTACGATGTTCGTTGTTTTTATTTTGAGGATTAAACATGGGTATTAATTACCATTTTGGAGGGGATTACCGATTCAAGTTTTATAAATACAATGATTAGTTTAGTTCATCTTTAGATTAGAATTAGGTTCATATGAATTGTGTGTGGCAAACAATTGATAAAATGGAAACGTTCTGGGTAATGTGTTTCATTTTTTTAGAAGGAATTCATCAGACTAAAGTAATGTCTTTATTGATGGAATTATATATATATATGTGTAAAATTTAGGGAGAGATAAACAACTTCAGTATCGATCATATTAAGCGCTGAAGATTTTGGAAGGCTAAAGCTTTTAATTTTTAAATTAGTTTTATTTTTAGACGTGTCAGTGTTTTCAATTTTCTTACATTTTTGTTTACAACACTTTTACGCATTATTTGGCCACCTCGACGTGGTGTAAATTTAGCAAGCCCTTCTCGCTAGAACCTATTACAACTGAATAGTGAGATCGATCCTCACTGGGTACTCCATGCTTTCGGCCTTTGTTTTTAAAATTATTTCATCCCAATCAAGGCAGTTTTACTGCCACTGTTGTGCAGGGGTTTACATAGAAGGAAAGTTTTGAGAAAAAAGGGACAGGTTATAGGGGGTGTCAGGAAGTGGGTAAGAGAGAAGGATGAGAATGCTGTTGTGATGAGAGTGGAGCAGACGGAGAAAAAAGAGCATGAGAGAAAGGATGGTTGTCAGGAGATGACTACTGACCTTACATTTAAATTCTTGGCGATTGTAGCTGTCGGGGAAGCAAGTATACGGAAGAGAATTCCCCAAGCAGGTAGTGCGAAAAAAGAAGCTGCTAGCTAACAAGAAAGATGAAATATCAGAAACGTTATGCAAATTTATCGTGGATGAAGGAGCGATCAAAATATTTTCTCTTCTTCTATCTGCCGTATATCTATAGAAAGTTGGTGTTCACGTCCCTCCACAGCTTCGTCTCCTTTGTAGCTCTTAATAAGTTTTTGCGTTCTTGTTATCTCTCCCAAATTCTTTTCTGTCATCCATTTGCTCAAAGTCGTTCAATAGATTATCTGTCTTCCATGCCTTTAAAATATCCAGCAAGTTTCGGATTTTACAAGCCTGTTGCTCAGTTGTTCGGTATATGTTATTCTCTACATCCTTCGTTAGAACCATATTTTTATTGCTTCAAGTTTTTTGTTCACTTGTGCTGAGAATGTACACTACCGACCAGAATTATTAAGCCACCCAAGTGTTTTTAAAAAAATGATATATTTCATACTATTTTTTAGTATTTATTGCCAACTGAATAATTGTAAATGAAAATAGAATCCTTCTTTTGTTAAAATTGCGCAATAACATGTGCATCGAATTAATTTGTAAATATTTAATAATTACCTATATTGCAGTTTCATCAATGAAAGAATGAAGAAAATTTAGGGTGATTCGGACGAGTTCGTCTTTGCTTCCTTACCATTTAAAATTTTGCAAAGTCATAATAACAAGGATGTGCGTTGTGATATCGGCTCGGAACGAGAAATCGGGGAGCCGAGTTCGAATTCCAGCCGAATTCATTGCATTCACTTACGCGCAAATCCCCTTAGGAAAGGTATTAATCCGTCTATTCCTTCTAGTTATGGGTTAAATAACAAGACAGATTGGGTTATATAGCCTTGGTCGGCAACCAGGCTACCGCAGAAAGCAATGGCAACCAACTGACTGGGCAGAAGATTATCCCGCAGTAGATTGTCATTGCTTTCTGTGGTAGACTGGTTGCCAACCAAATCTATAGAACCAAATCTGTCCTGTTATTTAACCCATAAATGGAGAGAAGAGACGGATTAATACCTTTCCCAAGGGTATTTTTTTGTAAGTGAATGCAATGAATTCGGCTGGAATTCGAACTTGGCTCCCCGATTTTACGTTCCGAGTCAATATCCATTGCACCACAACGCATTCGCACTCTATAATTTGCATATTAGGCTGCCCCTTTTACTAGCAACCATGCATTCAGTAGCAGTCGGAAGAACAACCCGGAATTTTGAACTTGATAAACCGCCTTAGTGATCTATATATTTTCTTTTTCTTCGTGGCTCTGTCTCTTGTCGCTCTCAATATTTTTTTCTGTTGGTCTCACTTGTATAGCCCTACTCCGCCAACCATTTGCACAGGCCTAACAAGTACGTCTCGCGCTGCTTTCCCCTGTCTCCCTTTCCATTTATCCGACATGTGAGTATCAATTTCTCCAGGCTCTCCATACACATTACATGTCCTAGGAACCTTCCTGATATTTAGTATGAGTTTTCTTCTCGTTCGCATCCTTTCCAACACCACACGTTCTTCATCCATGGTAAGGTTTAATTTTTATTTTGAATTTGCTAATTTTATCATGATTAATTTGACGTCCCATCTTTGGCCTTTACATGAAAAACTGGCATTAGATGTAGGATTGAACCGTTTATTTACCTTTAGTGGCATATGTCAAAGTTCAATACCCGACATGATAATCTAGGTCTTTTTCTTTTTTATAATCGTTTCACTCCAAGCAAAGCAGTAGTACCATTGGTACGCAGGGGGGCTACATGAGAGTAGAGCGAACAGAAAGAGGAACAGGTTACAGGGTGTGTCAGGGATTAGATGAGATAAAGATAGGAATATTGTTGTAAAAAAAGTTACGTGAGAGTAGAACGAAAAGGGAGAAAATCAAGATACAGTGGGTGTTGGAGAAAGGATAAGAGAAGGATGGTAGTACTGGTGTGAAGAGAGTTGCATGAGAGTAGAGTGAAAAGGGAGAAGGACTAGATACAGGGGGTGTTGGGGAAAGAATAAGAGAAGGATAGGAGTACTGGAATAAAGAGAGTTGCATGAGAGTAGAAGGAAATGGGAAAAGAACAAGATACAGGGTAAGTTGGGGAAAGGATAAGAGAAGGATGGGAGTACTGGTGTGAAGAGAGTTGCATGAGAGTAGAGTGAAAAAGGAGAAGAAAAATACACAGGGTGTGTTGGGGAAAGGATAAGAGAAGGATGGGAGTACTGGTGTGAAGAGAGTTGCATGAGAGTAGAGTGAAAAAGAAGACGAACAAGATACAGGGGGTGTCGAGAAGATAAGAGATGGCAATTGATGTTGCATTTAAACTCTTGGAGATTCTATCTGTCAGGGAAGCAATTATACAGAAGGAAGTTCCACCGGCGGGAAGTGCGAGAAAAGAAACTGTACGAGTAGAAGTGTCGGCTACATTTGACTGTTATAACTGTTTCCAGTTTAGTAGCTCGGATAAATTCGTGTAGAGGGGCAGCTGAGAACTAAGCTCACCGGAGTAGAAGCTGTGAAAATATTTGTAGAAGAGACAGAGGGAAGCCGCAACTCGTAGGTGAAAAAGTAACTGGAGTCCAGCTACCACGTCGGGATCAGTTCTTGAATTTCTTTCAAGAAAGAGAGTATCCCTTTCTTTTTACTTTGCCGACTAAAATCTTATTACATTAATTTTCGTTTGACCTTGTGCCGCACTAAAATAAACTTTCGTAAATATAAAGCAAAACTGGAATAATTTAGTAACCAATGACAAAGTTATACGGTAGAATTTCAGACATTTGTGTTTAATTTTACGCGTCAAAATAACTTTTGATGGGAACAGTTGTTCTGACGATAAATTTTCCAAATTGAGCGCCAACGTTTCTTTCTTTGATGTGATCTATCCGAGAATCCGTGTCTGTTGCTTTAAAAAATATCCGACTTTTGCGTCGGAAGCGATGAATTTGATTGCTAAGAAATATTCTCAATGGATCTGACAAGGCACGCAATGGAAGGTTTAGTTGTGAGGCTTGCGTGGACAAGAATATCCGCTCGGCCTGTTTTCAACTGAGCCAATGTGACAAAAAAATCCACTCAACCGAGAATCAGATGCAATGCTGTCGATGATATTGTCATCTGACATGTCCAAGTTTTATATGTCCGACCGGTTTGAAAATACAGCAATAGCAGTGTAAGAACAGAAACACATGCACACTTAAGGACACACAGATATTAAATATCAACAAATAAAAAAATGATACCGTTTGCTAATTTGGCAAACTCAATAGCTAAATGTGCGTTGTGGTGCAATAGATATCGACTCGGAACGACAAATCGGAGAGCCGAGTTCGAATTCCAGTTGAATTCCTTGCATTCATTTACGCACAAATACACTTGGGAAAGGTGTTAATTAGTCTCTTCCCTACTGCAGAAAGCAAAGCAAATTACTGCGGGATAATCTTCTGCCTAGTTAGTCCTGTATCTTTCGAGACATGATCGCCCAAACGTATGGTATTTAACTTAATAACAATAGCCAAAGCGTTACAAAGGAAAGGAACACAGACTTTATTAATAACCTTTTAATCTTTCTACATACACACATTCTGCTACTATCAACTGGATACATTTAACTGCTTGCTGCTATTTTTCTGGAACATTTAACTACGTACATTTTTCTCTTTGAATATTTTCTTTTTACAAATTAATGATATTATGTCCAATAACTAAAATTCCCCTTACTTTACAAACAAAACACTTTTATTCTTTGAACCTGATATCTTTAAAAGTGGGAATTGTCGGTTATGTTTTTAAGTGGCCTTGTACCAGGCATGGCCAACTGTCCCTAAAATAAGAATATTTTATTTTCAGAACACAGCCAGCACATTCTGACAGTGATCATAGTTGATGTTATTTAGTATCGGCTTTTTCTTTTTTTTTATTAATAATGCTTCCATTATTTTAAGACTTTTTTTTTACATATGTATGTGTTTTTTTCTATTATTAAGGATTATGTTACAGATAAGATTTGGTCAGTATCCATGAGCATTTAAAGGAGATCTAATAGAGCTATGATCAGAGAGACGCAACGTAGGTCTTCTAGTTAAGCATGTTGTAGGATATTCAATATAATTATTTACTAATTTAGATTGGTTCCTTAGGAACATGTAAATCCGTAATTAATATTCATTCACTGTAATTTGGATCTTTCAAGCGAATCGATATTTTGACAATGAGATTAGCATTTATAATTTTTTATAATGGATAGTTAATTTAATTTTCTTAGTTTTGACTGTAACCCTATTTCTGCATATAAAAAAAATGTAATTCTTGATTAATACGACGGAGCGAAAGAAATTACTATTAGCGGTATTGTTGACTTTGCAGTTTATTGTAAATTGTGATATGAGCTCTGCTTAGAAATATTTATTAATTATGTGCTTGTAAAATCCGAAAAATAGAAAAACTAGTTGAAAATAGGAAAGAATGGAAAATATATTTTTTCATTGTTATTTAGAAGTGGCTAGAGTGAAAAATAAAGATACAAAACCAGGCTGTCTGGACTTTTGATGGGGTTAGGGTAACGTTCCCACATTTACTGGGAAAGGATTTGAAAAATTGAAAACCTAAAATGATGTAATATAAGAAGAAGAGGATGAAGAGAAATTACGTCAGAAAAACTGTTGCTATTTCATTGGTTAAACTAAGGGAATGGTATAACTCCTTGAAATGTATTCGTGGAAATAATTTCATTGGTCAAAGTTTTGATTTGCATAGATAGCCAGTGTCCGTCACTCATCTCCCAAAAGAATTGGAGACAAGTATAAAAATTGGGACCCCAAATAGAAAAATCAGTTGGAGTAGTTGGAGTTGCAGTTGAGATGTAACGACTGAAAGAAAATGTTTCCAACCAGGAGCCATGCCGATTGGGCGCCAGCCGTAGAGATCGTGACGGTCACCTCCCATAGAACTCATGGCTGAAGATATAAAGAAACGTAGAAAAGCCTGCCGCCGATCAACTTAAAAGAGTTAAAATCGGATAGTGCGCTTCCGACAGAGTCCTAGCTGAAGATGTATAGAAACAGAAAGAGCCAAGTTAGAGCTGCCGAGCGAAGGAGACAAGACGAATCTACTATCATCACCAACCCACTAATTCACTTCGGCTATTTTTGTAAAGCTTCGGTAAAGAGCCCTGAAAGAACTTTTTGTTTAAAAAAATTGGGAAAATTGAAAGCACTAAACGAATCTTTCGCTCTGTTGTAAACAATGAATTCGACGATTGTACATTTTGCTTTCATTGTTAATTATATATATATATATATATATATATATATATATATATATATAAAGACGTTTTCCTTAACTTATACAGGCTTCTTCGAACTTGTTCATTTATGTTATTTTATTTTATTATTATTATTATTATTATTATTATTATTATTATTATTATTATTATTATTATTTTGGTGCAGTGTTTATTTTATCAATACAAGGGTACACGTGTGTCTGGTGTGGTTTGAGTTGGTACAGAAACGGCCATCGTGTTTTCATCGATTTTCTGCCCTATTGTAAGAACTGCAACCTTGAAACTTCTGAATATCGTTTCTTATGCCTTTGTCTATGAGCGTATTAAATTTGGTTAAAATCGGACCACTCCTATAACCCGATTTTTTCGATTATCGATTTTCGATATTTATCGGGGGTACCTCTACATAAAACCTAGCTAAGAACACTCGCAGACGCTTTTAGTACAACTGTGTAAATTTTCAAGAAAATCGGTTCAGCCGTTTTGGAGTCTATAGGTAACGGACACACACACACACACACACACACACACGCACACAAAGTTCCATTTATAAATAAGTTTAGATTCGATAGCAATCCGTTTCGAAACCATCTTTCGAACTTCGTAATGTTGTCTAGTTGTAAATTTGGAGCTAAATTTAACCACGAGGCAGATCCTAAAATTAAAATCTATACCCACTTTACAAAAAAAAAAAAAAAAAACTCTTGGCAAATGTTGATTAAAATAAGTAAATCAGGAGGATAATTTTTTAAGCAGGCCCTCTTATAATCAGCTGCCTGCATTCACACCCAAAGCAATTCATATTGGCAGGTAGCAAATACATGTACATATTTCAATCTTTGGAAATGCATAGAAAGATCGATATCTTTTAAGTACCATAGATATGTGTGTGTGTTCTCAGATCAATAGTTAGGTAAATAGCAAGGTAAATAAGAATGAACAATGGATACAAAGCAATTAGTTTGAAATGAAAAAAAAATCTTTACTGAATTAAAAATAAAATCTTTTCGTTTGTCACCATTTTCCTTCGTATTGAATTTAGTGAATGAATAAAAAAAATGCAAAATGAATAAGATGCAAATCAATCGACTTGCAAATAATACTACGAATGAACGCAGCAAAAACACTTTTCCCAAATTATATTGTGATATAATGAAACAAAAAATAAATATAGTATTATAAAAAGTATTGAAAAAAGAATTACATAACATGTGTACAAAAATAATGTACATTTAAGAATATCTGAAGGAATTTTTTCATTTTTCTTTTTTCCGAATTTATATCTTTTTTCTTCCTATTTTTATCTCTTTCTTTTTTCCGATATTTATCTCCCTTTTTCTTCCAAATTCTCTCTACTTTTTCTATTTTTATTTCTTTCTTTTTTCCGATATTTATCTTATTCTTTTCCTTTCATTTTCTCCCTACCTTTTTCCAATTTTTATCTTTTTCTTCTTCCTGATTTTTCTCTCTCTTTTTCTTTCAATTTCTACCTACATTTTTCTATTCTTATTTCTTTCTTTTTCCCAACATTTATCTCGCTCTTTTTCTTTCATATTCTCCCTACTTTTTTTTTGTTTTTATTTCTTTCTTTTTCCCGACATTTGTTCCCTATTTTTCTTTAATTTCTACCTACATTTTTCTATTTTTATCTTTTTCTTTTTCCTGATTTTTTCTCCCTCTTTTTCTTTCAATTTTTCCCTACCTTTTTCTATTCTTATTTCTTTCTTTTTACCGACATTTTTTTCCCTCTTTTTCTTTCAATTTCTACTTACCTTTTTCTATTCTTATTTGTTTATTTTTACCGATATTTTTCCCTCTTTTTCTTTCAATTTCTACTTCCCTTTTTCTATTCTTATTTGTTTATTTTTACCGATATTTTTCCCTCTTTTTCTTTCAATTTCTACTTCCCTTTTTCTATTCTTATTTCTTCCTTTTTACCGACATTTCTTCCCTCTTTTTCTTGCAATTTCTAGCTACCTTTTTCTATTCTTATTTCTTTTTTTTACCGACATTTTACCCTCTTTTTATTTCAATTTCTACCTACGTTTTTCTATTCTTATTTCTTCCTTTTTACCGACATTTTTCCTTCTTTGTCTTTCAATTTCTCCCTACCATTTTCTATTCTAATTTCTTTCTTTTTATCGACATTTTTCCCTCTTTTTCTTTCAATTTCTACCTACCTTTTTCTATTCTTGTTTCTTTCTTTTTACCGACATTTTTTCCCTCTTTTTCTTTCAATTTCTACTTACCTTTTTCTATTCTTATTTGTTTATTTTTACCGATATTTTTCCCTCTTTTTCTTTCAATTTCTACTTCCCTTTTTCTATTCTTATTTCTTCCTTTTTACCGACATTTCTTCCCTCTTTTTCTTGCAATTTCTAGCTACCTTTTTCTATTCTTATTTCTTTTTTTTACCGACATTTTACCCTCTTTTTATTTCAATTTCTACCTACGTTTTTCTATTCTTATTTCTTCCTTTTTACCGACATTTTTCCTTCTTTGTCTTTCAATTTCTCCCTACCATTTTCTATTCTAATTTCTTTCTTTTTATCGACATTTTTCCCTCTTTTTCTTTCAATTTCTATGTACCTTTTTCCATTCTTATTTATTTCTTTTTTCCGACATTTTTTCCTCTTTTCCTTTCAATTTCTACCTACCATTTTGTATTCTTATTTCTTTCTTTTTACCGACATTTTTCCCTCTTTTTCTTGCAATTTTTCCCTACCTTTTTCTATTCTTATTTCTTTCTTTTTACCGAAATTTTCACCTCCTTTTCTTTCAATTTCTCCCTACCTTTTTCTATTCTTATTTCTTTCTTTTGACCGACATTTTTTCCCTATTTTTCTTTAAATTTCTACCTACATTTTTCTTTTCTTATTTCTTTTTTTTTACCGACTTTCTTTCCCTCTTTTTCTTTCAATTTCTCCCTACCTTTTTCTATTCTTATTACTTTCTTTTTAACGACATTTTTCTCCCTATTTTTCTTTCAATTTCTCACTACTTTTTTCTGTTTTTATTTCTTTCATTTTCCCAATATTTATCTCCCTTTTTTCTTTCAATTTCTACTTACTTTTTTCTATTGTTATTTCTTTCTTTTTTATTTTTATTCTTTTTTAAAATTACTATCGCTTCCTCTTTTCCCAAATTTTACGTTTCTAATTTTCAAACCAAATCGGAAAAATTCGCTTTGTTGATCCGATGAATTCAAAAGCAACACGCATGCGGAGGAAATAACTTCAATTCGCCTCTACAACAGGGGTCGGGGAACCTTTTGGAGAGTGAGGGCCAAAAAACTATGCAGAGTCATGAAGGAGGGTCAACCAACTATGGCTCCAGTGTCATGGAGGAGAACCATGTTACTAAATATGTGAATAAATTTTTTACGTGTTTGAAGAAAACCCCGATTCAGAATAATTTAATTGTATTTAAACAATATCACTTATTTTACTACAAGAATAACAAAAAAGAAAAAAAATTACAAACACATTTCACAAATAAATCTTTATTTTACTGTAGGAATAAAATAAACTGCTAGTGAATATCGGCTCGAAACGAGAAATCGGGGAACCGAGTTCAAATTCCAGTTGAATTCCTTGCATTCACTTACGCGCAAATACCCTTGGGAAAGGTATTAATTCGTCTTTTCCCTCTAGTTATGGGTTAAATAATAGGACAGATTGGGTTCTATAGCCTTGGTCGGCAACCAGTCTACCGCAGAAAGTAATGGCAACCTACTGCGGGATAATCTTCTGCCCAGTCAGTCATGTCTCTTTCGAGACATGATCGCCCAAGCGTGTATCGCGCATTGACTGACTATCACCATGAAGCGAATAATTTCGGAGTTGCAGAAAGTATTTCACCTCTTTCTCAATCCGATAAAAAACGCGGTCAGTTTTTAATATGAACCTGATGATTGCATAATGCATAAAACTCCGAGTCCTACTTAAAACGTAGGATAATATCTATATTTATTAAAATATACATTTTGCTCTGTTATATTGCATTCAGCACTGTTCTATTAACATAGGAGTTGGCAACCTTTTGGAAAGTGAGGGCCAAAAATCTATGTAGAGTCATGGATGAGGGCCAAACGACTATTGCTCCAGTGTCATGGACGAGAGCCATGTTATTAAATATGGGAATAAATTTTCTTTGTTCGAAGAAAGCAAGGATTCAATATAATTTAATATCTGACGGGAATTTTGTTAAAATAAAATTACAGCTTAAAAATAAATGTTTCATAAATCAGTACTGAAAAAAATCCATTAAAATCGGTTGAAAACACTATTTTCTATTCATTTGAAAGTGCCCGCTCACGAAAGCAATTTCACGGAAAAAGTGAAAGTGAGGCTTTACGTTAATTTTGGTGATCCTTACAAATAAAAGCAAAGCAAAACACATTCTCCAGGTAAAAAGAAATAAATTTTAAAATTTCGACGCAATATATTCAGACTATCAACTGTCACTTTGGTTTACCTATATTTATATCGTGTCAAGAGGAAGGTAGTTGGCCGGACAAAATTCACTCCAGGGCCTGATTTGGGCCGCGGGCAGGAGGTTGCCGACCGTTGCTCTAAAATATTCTGAAAGATTATATAAATTTAATGGCAAATGTGTTTTGTAGCCACCTTTGATGAAACTAATATTCTTCCTAGTGCCTTTTAAGACTATTCATGGTTACTAGTTAGTGACTAATTATTTTCTTTGAGCGATTGTGCGCCAATTACCGTATAAGAATGTTATCTAGTTTATTTTTGAGGCTTAACGACCTATCAATCCTTATGGGATCATTTTAAGGACATAACCAATGATTTTGGATAAGGTTATTTGATTTTTATAACATTTTTCTTTTCACGATTCATTGGGATTTGTTTTTAAGAGCAGGGTCCCCAAGTCCTACCCTTGTTATTTAACCCATAACTGGAGGGAATGGACGGATTAATACCTTTCCCAAGGGTACCAGCGCTTAAGTGAATGCAGAGTATTCAACTGGAATTCAAACTCGGCTCACCGATTTCTCTTTCCGAGCCGATATCCACTGCACCACAACGCACATCCGTCACTATACGCTTACAGCACCTGGTATTCCGAAGCGGTCACCCATCTAAGTACTGACCAGGCTCAACGTTGCGTAACTTCGGTGATCGAGCGAGAACCGGTGTATTCAACGTGATAGGCCGTAAGCCTAATGTGATCTAGATTCTATCATCAAAGAACAAATGAGTTAACTTCACTGTAGAATTTTATCATAATTTATATAAAATCTTAAATGTTATATTCGTTTGTTCGAAACCTTGACAACTGGACTGGGGTAAGAAATGGTGGACTGGGGTAAGAAATGGCTAGTAAATTTTAATGCTTCTAAAACGAATCTACTCTCAGTTAACCATCATCGACAATCTCACCTAACTCCCATTAGCATGGACCAGGTTTGCCTCCCAGAGAGTAAAACACTGCGCCTCCTTGGTCTCACACTTTCAGCGGACCTCAAGTGGAATGACTATATCGAATCCATTGCTAAGTCCACTGCTATGAAAGTCGGTTCTCTTTGTAGGGCCCGGAAGTTTTTTCCGTCTAAATCTATCCTGCACATTTATAAATCTACCAACCGCCCGTGCATTGAATACTGCTGCCATATCTGGTCGGGTGCCCCTGCTGTTCTCTTCGGGCTTCTCGATAAGGTTCAGAGGAGGGTCTGTAATGTGATAGATACCGACTTGGCAGACCGCCTGCAGTCTCTCTCCCACCGGCGAGACGTGGCTTCCCTGTGTCTCTTCTATAAATACTTTCACGGCTTCTGCTCCGATGAACTTAGATCACTAGTGACCCCTAAATACGAATTTGAACGCGATACTAGATTAGCAACTAGATCCCACCCTTTTACAGTGAAACCGATAAAATGCAGCCGTAACTTCTACTCCAATAGTTTCTTTCCTCGCACTTCCCGACTGTGGAATTTTCTTCCAAACGATTGCTTCCCCGACGGCTACAATCTCCAGGAGTTTAAATGTAAGGTCAATAGACACTTCCTAACACACTAACCTGCTCCCATTCTATCAAACACTCTTCCCATCTGCCCAACCCTCATCCTCGCTATCCTTACTCATCTGTCACCTTCCTCCTGACATTCCCTATGTCTAACCACTCCTTCTCTTTACCTTCCCCTATGTAGCCCCATGCGCAATAGTGGCAGTGGAATGCCTTGCTTGGTGTGAGATGATTAAAAAAAAACTGAATAAATAAAGTATTTACATTATTCGGAGTATTGTTTTCATCTTTGTGATCATTTTTACGATGTTTCGGCCGATGTACGTTGGGGATTTCTTCAGGTGCTAAAACTATTGAACCGAACTCTTTCTTACGATAACTGGAGTATATCATTCTCATTCCTTGTTTGAAGGAATGATATACCTCACTGATCGTAATAAAGTTTGAAGAAGGCCGCAGCCTACAACGGCCGAAACTCCGTAAAAATGACAACAAAGATAAAAAATATAGTCGGAATAATATCAATAGTGTAAATACTACCTCATCTCAGAAGTATAGACAAATCAGACAGTTAAGTGCCTTACGGGAAATACGTTTGGGCGATCATGTCTTGAATGAGACATGAGTGACTGGGCAGAAGATTATTCCGCAGTAGGTTTCCATTGCTTTCTTCGGTGGACTGGTTGCCAGTCAATGCTACAGAACCCAATCTGTCTTGTTATTTAACCCATAACTGAAGGGAAGAGACGGATTAATACCTCTCCCAAGGGTATTTGCGCGTAAGTGAATGCAAGGAATTCAAATAAACAAATACTAAGTAAAAAAAAGGTATGTTATTTATTTCTCGCTTGTGAAACTATCTTCCGACTTTTTACTTCCCAGACAATTTGATCTTCAAAATTTAATATGCAATATTAATCGTTATCACTCGTCTTGTTAATACTTTTTTCGTTATTGTTCTCTAAATAGAGTTTTTTTTCTCATATTTTCTAACGTTTAGTAGTAACAT
The DNA here is from genome assembly GCA_037127315.1 of Ascarosepion bandense. NCBI lineage: Eukaryota > Metazoa > Mollusca > Cephalopoda > Sepiida > Sepiidae > Ascarosepion > Ascarosepion bandense. The sequence continues at coordinate 358,979 of JBBBDQ010000159.1, read as the reverse complement.
ATATCTTAGTAGATTTATGGTCTGCTGGAGGGAAATGATTAAAAAAATAGTCTGTGTGTCTCTCTTTATACTTGAATTGTGTTAATACTTAAGTCAGCTGGTAAGCATTGGTCGGGTTTATACTAGTGTCAATATGTAAATAGTGACGGTGTTTACAGCTGAATCTTAACTGTAAACGCCGTCACTGTTTACATATTGACACTAGTATAAACCCGACCAATGCTTACCAGCTGACTTAAGTATTAACGCAATTCAAGTATAAAGAGAGACACATGGACCATTCTTCTTCTTCTTCTTCTTCTTCTTCTTCTTCTTCTTCTTCTTCTTCTTCTCTCCTACGCCCTCTTCCTCGCTTACTTCTTCTTCTACTCCTCCTCCCACCTCACTTCTTCTTCCTCCATTCTTCTTCTTCTTCTTCTTCTTAACACCTACTCCCTATTTCTCCCACTCCATTTCTTTGTCCCTCATTCTTCTTCTTCTTCTTCTTCTTCTTCTTCTTCTTCTTCTTCCCTCCTACTCACTCTTCCGCACTTACTTCTTCTTCTTCTGCCTCCTTCTCCGACCTAACTTCCTCTTCCCTCATTCTTCTTCTTCTTCCCACCTCTTCCCCCCATTCTTTTTTTCGTCCATCATTTTCTTCTTTTTCTTCTTCCTCCTTCCTTCCTACTCCCTTTTGTTCGCTCACTACTTCTTCCATCATTCTTCTTTTTCTTCTTCCTTCCTGCTCCCTATCTCTCCCACCCCACATCTTCTTTCCTCCTCCTCCTCCTTCTCCTTCTTCTTCTTCTCCTTCTTTCAGGTTGTTAGTTATCAAGTCTCTCCACAGGCTTCATTTCTTTGTATCTCTTCGCAGTGATTGACATGTTACTTTTTCTCCCACACTCTGTTCTATCATCCATTTACATAAATGTGCTAAGTCACTTACTAGTTGTTTCCATGCCATTCTAGTCTTCAGTATATTCGGTGAGCAATATCACAACTATAAGGGGGGGAACAGGAGGCGATTCGCCAAGTTGAGACATTTATAGGGCGGCACTTTTATAGAGGCGGCACTTTTTTGTCTGTTGCAGGCCATAAGTTTGTATAGGTTGGATTGAAATAAAAATGTTTTAATGTCTGACTGTTTAAAGGATTTTTTGATTTGATCCCAATTTACTCTCGCCTCGATCAAAAATCTGCTGAAGTTGACAAAGCGAACCTCACTGACAAGCTTGAGAACGACACCCAATCCGTGATGGATTGGGGAATGAAATAGCTCGTAAATTTTTTAGTGCTTCCAAAACGAAACTGCTATCTATTAACCATCATAAACAATTAGCATGGAACAGGCTAGCCTCCCCGAGAGTTAAACACTGCGCCTCCTTGGCCTCACACACTCAGCAGACCTCAAGTGGAATGGCTATATCGAATCCATTGCTAAATCCGCTGCCAAGAAGGTCGTTTCACTGTGCAGAGTCCATCTTGCACATATATAAAAATCTACCATCCGCCCGTGTATTGAATACTGCTGCCACATCTGGTCGGGAGCCCCTGCTATCCACCTCTGGGTTCTTAACAAAATCCAACGGAGAATCTGTAATGTGATCGATACCGACTTGGCAGCTCGGCTGCAATCGCTCTCTCACCGGAGTGATGTGGCTTCCCTGTGCCTCTTCTATAAATACTTTCACGGCTTCTGCTCCAATGAACCTAGATCACTGGTGCCTCCTAGGTATAAATTTGCACGAGCTACTAGATTGGCAACTAGGTCCCACTCTTTTACAGTGAAATCGATAAAATGTAACCGCAATTTCTACTCTAACAGCTTCTTTTCACGTACTTCCCACCTGTGGAATTCCTTTCCATATACTTACTTCCCCGACAGCTACAATCTCCAAAAACTTAAATGTAAGGTCAATAGACATCTCCTATCACACTAGCTCGCATCCATCTCACAAACCCTTTTTCCATCTACTCCACCCACATCCTCGGTATCCTCATCCGTCTTTACCCTCCTCCTGACATTTCCTATAACTAACCCCCTCTTTCTCATCACTTTCCTCTATGTAGCCCCCTGCGCTACAGTGGCAGTAGAATGCCTTGTTTGAGGTGAGATGATTAAAAATTATATTGACCTATCTACTTTACAAAGAGCAACAATTGACAGATAAGATTGTTTTTGATGAAGTAATTAAAAATTTACCAACAAAAAATACAAGAAATGTTTCTTTGTAGGAAGTTATAATTTTTATTTCAGAAATAAAGATGGTCCTAATGTATTTTTCAATTTTCCACCATTTTAGCTTTGAAACATTTACTGGTAAAGTTTAAGTATGTTTGGTGTGTATTTGAAGCATATTATATTTGTGGGTGTCGGGAGGCGGCAAACTCAATGGTTGTCCCGTGTGGCATACCCTCCAGTTCTGCCACTACCGGTGAGTGTTAACTTCACCGAACCCTTCCCTTCATATATCAACTGTCCATTTCTGAGTCGAAATATGAGTGTCTTCATCGTTCCCTTTTCTTTTTTTTAAGTATGTTTGGTGTGTATTTAAAGCATACGATATTTGTGGGTCCCGAGAGGCGGTAAACTCAAAGGCTATCTCGGGTGGCACACCCTCGAGTTATGCAAGTGCCTGTGAGTGTCAAATTCCTCCAACCTATCTCAATATCTCAACTGTCCTTTTCTGAGTCGAAGTTTGAATGTCCTCATCGTTCTTTCTTTTAAAATTATGTTTGGTGTGTATTTAAAGCATACGATATTTGTGGGTCTCAGGAGGCGGTAAACTCAAGGGCTGTCCCTGGTGACACACATTCCAGTTATGCCACCGCTTGTGAGTATCAAATTTGCCGAAAATCTTCGCTCAATATCTTAACTGTCCCTTTCTGAGTTGAAGTATCAGTGTCCTCATCGTTCTTTCTTTTTTTTTTTAAGTATGTTTGGTGTGTATTTAACTATATGCCACTGCCGGAGAGTGTCAAATTTACTTAACCCTTTCATCAATATCTCTTGTCCCTTCTGAGTCGAAGTATGGGTGTTCTCATCGTTCTTCTGTTTTCTTTAAATATTGCTCACGCGTCTCGTTAATTGTATTGTCAGTATTTTCTCCAGAGCTACATCCACGCGGCTTCAATTCTCGTCTCTGTCTGTCAGAAATTGTCCAAAATTCGATGATATATAAAGTTATTGATATTACAAAGCTGTTGAATATACTTATCTTTGTTTCTCAGGAATTTTTCCTTTTCTGTAATATTTTTTTCTTCCTCTACGTGTCTCGTTCTTTCAGGGCGTAGGCGATCATGCCATTCCACGTCTTCCAATCCCTGATGAGTCTTAACAGACTTTCTTCTGTAACAACACGCAATCCCCGTTCTGTTATCCACCTCCTCAAGCCCTTAAAATATGTTATTTGCTGCCTTCCTCTGTCTCTTTTTCTCTCTATCTGGCCTATTAGTATCAGGTTCTCCAAGACTTCCTTCCTCATTGCATATCCCAGGAGCTTTAGCTGTCTCTTCCTGATGCACGATATTAATATCTTTTTCGTTTCCATCCTTTCCAATTCCTCAGTATTGCTCACATGCTCGGTCTACGATATCCGCAGCATCCTTCTGCAGAACCACATTTCAATTGCTTCAAGTTTTTCCTTCATCTTTGATGATATCGTCCAACATTCTCTGCCAGATTGAAAAACTGACATCACATAGTAATCCAGTACTCTCTTCCTTGTTTCTAGTGAAAGTTTCCTGTCTCTTAATACCCGACTCATTTGTTTAGCATTTGGAAAACATCTTTCGATATTTCAATTTAAATATATTCGATATATTTGCATTGATCAATTTCAGAAACAACATTTTTAAAGGCGAATATTTAAAAATAGAAAAGTGTTTATGGAAAGTGTTTTCATTCAGAACTGATGAAAATAAAATTAAAAAAAAACAAAAAAAAACAGAATTTCTTTCCTTTTCCACAAGGAATTTTTTTATTGGGAATTATATTGATTCTGTTCGTGGAAAATAAATCTGACTTTTGTTAAATTCAATCGTTTTATTTATTTTATATTTCGTTTTCGGAAACCCGACATTATTTTCCGAACGCCCTAAAAGAGACGCAAAAAAACAAACAAACAAAAGACAACTTTACTTCAGAATCCTAATCTTAATCTAAAGTAAGTGATTTCTTTTGTAAACATCTCAACCCCGACAGAACGCCGTTTTAAAGCGCGTCGTCATTTTACTTCTTCCCTGTTGTAGCTAGTTTACACCTGCTGACATTAGCAAAAACGCATTAGCCGATAGCAAGAGACAGCGTTTACCAACCAATTCGAAAGAAATCGTTTGATATTTGTTCGCTGCACGCGTCTCTGGTGCAAAAAGCAGCCCCTATTTGATGGCTCCAGTTTGAAGCTACACAGCGGGCACATCAATAATCGCTAAGCTTTTCATCAATTACTTTTGTTTCAATAGGCTTAGAGAGGCTTCGATAAACACCGGGTTCAGTTGACACAGCGATCTATCTTCATTTTGTCTATCGCGAAATAAGTTATATATACGTGTGTTGATATACTTTGCACTGCTCTGTCTCTACAAATCCACTTTTATCATCCATTTTCCAAAACTATCAATACATCGAGATTGCATCTAATTTATATTTCTGGAATACTTAATATTATTTGTCGAATACTTTATGTGCTTGCATTATATATGATTCCAAATAATCTATATCACTTTTTTATTTATATATTTCATTCAGTTCGTGCTTATTGTTTTCACATCTATCTATCTATCTATCTATCTATCTATCTATCTATCTATCTATCTATCTATCTATCTATCTGCTCGTAGTATAGACCGGCGTTTCTCGGGTGTAATGAAAGCTTTAAAACTAAGTCATGGTCCTGGAGCTCAGACTCTTTGGACGTTGGCACGAAAGACTAAACAGCAATAGTTGTTTCCAGTTAAAGCGAAACCGTAGACTGAAAGAAAAATGAATGGATGTAAGTCAAATTTTGATTTCCTGGTATCGATATCGAATAAGTTTTTTTTCGTCGTAAACTGAATTTTGAAAGCTAAATAAGTCCTCTGAGTAAATGGTGAGAGTAAGAACTACAATTATACCGACTTAGAGCCAAACCCGAAGCAAAAACTTAAATAAAAGTGATGAAAAAAATACAGACATACAGCCAGATAAACAGACACACAAACAAATATGTTCCCTTATATATATATATATATATATATATATATTATTGATTTTCTGCACTATTGCAGCAACTGCAACCTTGGAACTTCTGAATATCGTTTATTATGTGTTTGTCTATGAGTGTATCAAATTTGATTCAAATCTGACGACTCCTTCTATAACCCGATTTTTTCGATTATCGATTTTCGATATTTATCGGGGTTATCTCGACACAAAATCTAGCTAAGAACACTCGCAGACGCTTATAGTATAACAGTGTAAATTTTCAAGAAAATCGGTTCAGCCGTTTCGGAGTCTATAGGCAACGGACACACACACAAACACACACACATATACACACAAAGTTCCGTTTATAAATAAGTTTGGATGTATCTATCTGGGCACCTCGAAATGATGTAATCGTTAGCCATCTTGTCTCACTAGAATCATTACAATTGAATAGTGAGTTCGATTCTCACTGGGTGTCCCATACATTTGCTCTTGTACCACATCTAAGCGGTGCCAAGAAAATAATCTATCTATCTATCTATCTATCTATCTATCTATCTATCTATCTATCTATCTATCTGTTATGATGCCCTATCTATAGAAATGAACTCTCCTCCGTCAATATAATACTAATCTGCGTGACTTCCGGGACGGAGCTGTGACACAGTCATAAGGAGGTCAAGACGCAGCGTAACTAAACCGTTCAAACTTACCCTTTTATTTGCTGAATATTAACACTTTACTTTGTCTATATGTTCTTGTTATTCTAATACATTATTTGAAAAAACCGCCTTGTTTCCGTGTCTTACTTCGGGACCCAAACAGGCCACAACAACAACAACAACAACAACAACAACAACTTGACGACAAAGATTTCGCCACAGCACTATCTATCTATCTATCTATCTATCTATCTATCTTTTCATATCTACTTATATTGACCTATTTATATCTCTCTGCCTACGCCTGTTCATATCTATCTATCTATCTATCTATCTATCTATCTATCTATCTTTTCATATCTACTTATATTGACCTATTTATATCTCTCTGCCTACGCCTGTTCATATCTATCTATCTATCTATCTATCTATCTATCTATCTATCTATCTATCTATCTATCTTTTCTTTTATATCTACTTATATTGACCTATTTATATCTCTCTGCCTACGCCTGTTCATATCTATCTATCTATCTATCTATCTATCTATCTATCTATCTATCTTTTCATATCTACTTATATTGACCTATTTATATCTCTCTGCCTACGCCTGTTCATACTATCTATCTATCTATCTATCTATCTATCTATCTATCTATCTATCTATCTATCTATCTTTTATCTTTTCATATCTACTTATATTGACCTATTTATATCTCTCTGCCTACGCCTGTTCATATCTATCTATCTATCTATCTATCTATCTATCTATCTATCTATCTATCTATTCCAGTTTGTTTAGAGTTGGGGGAGTGTAATAGTGATTACGAAGGTGTTTTGAGTGATCCCTAGTTATGATCACGTTATGTCTCATCTTACTACAGGGCCTCAGCTCAACATGGAGGCCTACGTCTATTGATTCGAGAAGGTAGTGCTGCCCTTGGCTGCTGAAAAACCCTATGTCTGACAACAGGTCTTTGCACCGTGCTACACTTGCAGAAGAACCCAGTCATGGCAGTCAGATAATTTCGCCGGCCACATCACTTCTTACATCTTGGCCCTCTCACTACTCATACTGCAACCTTCTTGATTATTATATTGAGTGAGAGATTAACAAATCTTCTTGTAACAACAAAGATCAGCTTAAGGTAAGCATTGTGACAGCATTCACTAACTTTAACAAGGAGACAACCCAGAAGCTTTGTAGGATATTCCGAAGTCGTCTGCAGGCTGTGGTTAAAGCCAATGGCGATTTTATTGAATAAATTTACTCCTTCGTATTTCAGGATATATTTGTGTAATTTTGGTAAATATATCTGTTCGATTCTGTTTTGGCATCTCGACTCAGTCACTTTCTCACCGACGTGACGTGGCTTCCCTCTGTCTTTTCTACAAATATTTTCATGGCAACTGCTCTGGTGATCTGACCACATGAATTTGCGTGTGTTACTAAATTGCTATCTTGGTCCAACCGTTTTAGCGTTGAAATAATTAAACGTAACTCACTCTTCTAACCTAATAGTTACTTTTCTCGCACTTCTCACCTGTGGAACTCCCTTTTCTTCTCTTGTCTCTTATTTTAAACCCATGCGCAATAATGGCGACCATCCCTTGACTGGGGTGAAAATGATTAAGAAGAAATAAATGAGATGACAGTGTTTTCATTTTTACGTAATTTAGACGACAATTTATCCATTGCACCCTGTATACTATAGTCGTTCTAGAAAATTCATTTGACTTAATATTAATTTTCTATATTAATGGCGATTTATTGAATAATTTTTCTCTTTAGTATTTCAAGATATTTTTGTGTAATTTTGCTGAATAAATCTGTAAAAATAAAGGTAAACGCTATTTTTTTTCTCGTTTACTACTTGACGAGATATTGTCCTGTCAATGTCGAAACAAAATGTGCACTTTGTAGTAAATTGTAATTTGAACATGTTCTAAATTATAATTTATAATAAATAATCATAGCTGTATTTGTATATTTTTATTTAAAAAAAGATTTTTAATAATTTTTTTAAATAAAATTTTTTGTCGGACCTGAGAAGACTACATTTAAATTTTTTGTTTTTTGTTTTTTTTTTACTTTTTTTTCAGCGCAGTTATTACATAAAGTTTCCGATTATCAAAAAAAAAAGTTGAAAAAATTTCAATATTTAAACAATTTTAAGGGGGACTCAGTTTCTCATACAACGTTATAGTAAATCGATCCTCCATTTTGGAACCACGCGCTTTGGGGTCACTTTGCTTTCTCTTTTTTTTTTGGAACGAGTGGTTGCTCCTGTTTTTGTCTTTTTCAAGTTTTTTTAAGTTCTTACGTCGGCATTTTCCTCGGAAACTCCAAGAATGGCTTTATTCAAAAATTCTGCAAAGGATTCAGTTGTTGAATATGCGCAAGCAAAAAAGTTAATTGCACAGGATCGATTTACTATTAAGTTGTATGAAAAACTGAGCCCTTCCCCACTAAAACTGTTTAAATGTTGAAATTTTTACAAATTTTTTTGTCAATCGAAAAGTTTAGGGTTTATTCGATAACACTGCACTGAAAAAAAATTGATAATCAACCAATTTACAGGTGGTGGTAATGTCCTACCGGCAATAATTCCAAAATGGAGGATCGATTTACTATAACGTTGTATCAAAAACTGATCCCCGCCTAAAATAGTTTAAATATTGAAATTTTTCCAAATTGTTTTTGTCAATCGGAAAGTATAGGGTGTAAGATTGCACTAAAAAAGTAAAAAAAAAAAAAAAATGAAAAACAACAAATTTAAAGATGGTGGTAATTTCCTTCATAATAATATAATAATACTACTATTATTGATATTATATTTTGTATCAACAAGAAGAATTTACAATTTATTTTCTAGCGTAGATACAACCCATTATCTTTAAAGTTTGAATGTTAAATTTCAATATCATGTTTTTCAAAGAAAACAGACGACTTGCAACTCTAGTCATTACTCTCGCTTTACTTAACGAAAATTTGTTATTTATCTAGACCATAAACGTTACGTGTCGATCTAACTCGTTCAGTTTAAGCTCCTTTCTCCTTATACTTTTCGTCCTCCTTTTCTTTCTCTTTTTCCTTTTAAAACTTTTCTCTATTTATTTTCTTTTTACGTGACTATTTTTTGGATGATTTTGAACATTCACTGTTGTAGGATTTGGGTCTGAAGACCGGCTTTGGCCGCGAAATATTTATTACCAATGGATTTGTAAAATATCCAAACTTTTTTTCTTGATTATATTCAGTCAGTTAAGTGCCATACGTGGTACACGCTTTGGGCGATCATGTCTCGAAAGAGACATGACTGACTGGGCAGAAGATTATCCCGCAGTAGGTTGCCATTGCTTTCTGCGGTAGACTGATAGCTAGCCAAGTCTATAGAACGCAATCTGTCTTGTTATTTGACTCATAGCTAGAAAGGGAAGATATGTATTATGTTAGTATATAGTAATAAGTGGGGGATCAGTTTATTACTTCATAACAATATAAAACTGATCCCCCACTTTATGCCCAGTAGAGCCCTAAATCATATGTTCAACTATTATATTCAGTTAAGTGCCATACGTGATACACGCTTTGGGCGATCATGTCTTGAAAGAGACATGACTGACTGGGCAGAAGATTATCCCGCAGTAGGTTGCCATTGCTTTCTGCGGTAGACTGGTTGCCAACCAAGGCTATAGAACCCAATCTGTCCTGCTATTTGACTCATAGCTAGAAAGGGAAGATATGTATTATATTATTATATAGTAATAAGTGGGGGATCAGTTTATTACTTCATAACAATATAAAACTGATCCCCCACTTTATGCCCAGTAGAGGCCTTAATCATGTGTTCAAGTATTATATTCAGTCAGTCAGTTAAGTGCCATACGTGACACACGCTTTGGGCGATCATGTCTCGAAAGAAACATGACTGACTGGGCAGAAGATTATCCCGCAGTAGGTTGCCATTGCTTCCTGCGGTAGCCAAGTCTATAGAACCCAATCTAAATATATAAATATAATCAATAAAAATTGATATTACTCTGCTAAATTTTGCAGTAAATTTTAACATTGAGTTTGTCTCCGTTGGAATTTACATTAAAAAATACCAAGGATTCTACGTTATAAATATAGTAACACTGATAACGACAAGATATAGGGACCTCAAAAACCCACGTGGCCAAAACAAAGAAGACACCAAACACAAAGGGGGTGATTTTTTATTGGGAAACATAAAAATAAAACGCCCACTAGCGAAGACGACAACCTAAACATACTAACGACAACAACGCAAAATAAAACTTATATCGTAATTTAAAAGTCAAGACTTTCTATGTTTACACTTGTTTAGAATTTCAGATTTATAATTTAACAAACTATATGTGGGTTCAAATGATGCTATAGGTAGTTTTTATTCCCCACACAATCTGCAAAATTTCTGGTCTGCTTTTAACTTCGTACACCTTTTTAAGGTTTGGTGCCTTCTTTGTTTTGGCCACATGGGTTTTTGAGTTCCCTATATCTTGTCGTTATCAGTTTCCTCTTTAGCCAACCTTCCCTGAAGATCCGGTTAGGTGAAACCTTGGTAGGTTTGTTGGCTCTTTAGGTTATTTAGATTTGCTGCTCTGCTTACCGTATTGAGCACTTTTTTTGTTATAGATTACTCGTCTCGGGTTTTTTTTTAGGGTTACGTACTTTGTCTGATGTCCAGCTGGATCCATTGTATTCACTTACGCGCAAATACCCTTGGGAAAGCTATTAATCCGTCTCTTCCTTCCAGTTATGGGTTAAATAGCAGGACAGATTGGGTTCTATAGCCTTGGTCGGCAACCAGTCTACCGCAGAAAGCAATGGCAACCTACTGCAGGATAATCTTCTGCCCAGTCAGTCATGTCTCTTTCGAGGCATGATCGCCCAAAGCGTGTATCACATATGGCACTTAACTGACTGACTGAATATAATAGTTGGAATAATGATTAAGGCTTACATTGGTCATAAAGTGGGGGATCAGTTTATTACTTCATAACAATAGGAAACCGATCACCCACTAATTACTACATAATAATATAATAGATTTCTTTTCCCTTTACCTATGAGTCAAATAACAGGACAGATTGGGTTCTATAGCCTTGGTCGGCAACCAGTCTACCGCAGAAAGCAATGGCAACCTACTGCGGGATAATCTTCTGCCCAGTCAGTCATGTCTCTTTCGAGACATGATCGCCCAAGCGTGTATCACGTATGGCACCTGAACTGACTTTGTCTGATGTACACGTGCTTAGCTCTTTCGTTTTTTTACAACCATTTTTTCCTTCCGCGTATATGCTCGGAAGGTTTTTAGAAACGAGTATAGTGATAAGTTTACATTATATATATATATATATATATATATATATATATATATATATACTAAGTGATAGATAGACAAACAGATAGATAGATATAGAAAACCTATACTGATATTGTGAAAATGAAAGAAGATACTATGATATGATACCAAGATGGAGTATTTTCGTGTCTCTTTTAGTTTATATGAATTTATCATTTTTGCCGGTTTGCTACGTTAACCAGAAATTTTCCTCGTCAGTGATTCCGACTCAGAAATTTGGCCGAAATTAGAATTAAATGAATTTCACTTGTTTAGTTCGTTGTTATTTTTCTTTTCTTTTTTTATCTTGGGAGATTTGAAAATCTGTTGTTGTCCAGGATTTTTCGTATTTCTGAAATATTCTCTCTGGTTGGTCACTGTTTCAACTATATTTGGACTATTGCACGATTAGTTCTTATTGGTAGACGAATCACTGAAAATATCCACTGTATTTGACTATCTTGCGAAAAGAAGGAAACACATTTCTTTATTTGCTTTCACTCTCTGTTTCTTTATCGTTTTCTGATTTAATTCACTTCATATCGATCTGTTTCAAGAAAGTATTTTTCTTTCTTACTTCTTCCTTTCCTGTTTCCTAATTCTGTATTTTTCTTCTTTTTTTTTGCCATATTTAAATCACTCTTTCATTCTGCATCTATATATTTCTTTTACGAATTTTGCTTCCTAAATCATCCATTCCGTTCTATTATTTTTCTCATCGATTTCAAAAAGAATATGAGTTGAATACGAAAAGATGTTGACTCTTCTCACCAATGACTCGTTATCTTTAGTCTTGTTCCTGGTAAGATCAAGGATTTCCATCGACTATCAATTCATCCATGCTGTTATATATATATATATATATATATATATATATATATATATATATATATACTCAGTTATGACCTGAGATTAAGGACAGGATGGTTAAATAAAACAAAGACAATGGGAAAACTGTATTTTAAATCGCCTACGCGTTTCGTCCTGTGGTGGACTTCATCAAGACAAAATAAAGTCCATCAAGGGAGAAACGCGTAGGCGACTTAAAATAGAGTTTTCTTATTGTCTTTATTTTATTTAACCATATATATATATATATATATATATATATATATATATATAATATTTTTTTTATTACCATGTTATTATTACCACGTTTATAATATGATAATACTACGATTATTTTTTATTACTATTTGTTATTTAAAAAATATATTAAATAATTTTGTCTTTTTATAATCTAAGAAATTTTTATAAACATGCTGTTATTACTACATTCATAATAATATAATAATACTATTATTATTTATATTATATCGTGTATTAACAAGAAGAATTTAGAACTTTTTTTAGCGTAGATACAACCCCTTATCTTTAAAATTTAAATGTTAAATTTCAATGTCATGTTTTTCAAAGAAAACAGAGGACTTGCAACTCTGGCTCTGGTCAATACTTCAACATATATATATATATATTAAAACAGAAATAAGGGTTGTTAGAACCAAGAGAATTTGATAAAGAAGGATAAAGTGCGAGAAGCCATAAACATGTTTAAAGTGTAGATTTATTATTATTATTATTATTATTATTATTATTATTATTATTATTATTACTTGCTTTTGGTGTGATATAATATATTAAGTGTCCGTAATGGTATTTGTGTCCCTACCCGTGTTTCGAGTTCAAAGTTGACTCTCTTCAGGCGAATAAACTTGTGCCTTTACATGTCGTTCAACTCTTTCCAGCGTATCGGCGGGTATGTTAGCGATAGCTTGACGAATGTTGTTCTTCAGATGAGCCAGGGTGTTAGGATGATCGTTGTAAACAATTGACTTCAGGTAGCCCCATAGAAAATAGTTACAAGGTGGCAGATCGCCCCTCAAAGAGATGAAGGTGTCCTGGAAAGTTCTGCTGCAAAGCTGTTATTGACACACGCGCTGTGTGTGCCGTGGCACCGTCCTGCTGGAACAAACTTTAAATCCCGCACTCTCGAATAAGACCCTCCACAATATCCTCGGAGGAACCATCGCTTCAGTGCGACAAATTCATATAAGCAAGTTGCTCTGTCCCACCCTGTATATAATCTATATAACACAGATAAAACCAAAAAGAGCGTTTAAAATAATGTGTTCTAGGTTATTTAGTGCGAAGCTCATGAACATTGCGTTCAAGTATAAACGTATTGATTCACTAAGTGTTGACTTCAGTGTCCACTTTTATATCTACACACACTCTATCCCTAATGATAATTTTTAACAATAAAATCAGCCAGTCAATTAAGTGATACACATTTGGGTTATCATGTCCCGAAAGAGACATTACAGATAAGGCAGATGCTCTTCCCGCAGTAGGTTGCCATTACTATCTGTCCTGATATTTAACACTAGCTGTATAGAGAAACGACCGAATAATACATTTTCGAAAGGTATTTGTGCGTAAGTTCATGCAAATAATTCAACTGGAATTCGAAATCGGATCTCCAACTTCTCGTGTTAAGCCGATATTCACTCCAACACAACCATAAAATACCATGACTTAGAACTATTTTTATCATATCTCTGTTTCTCTCGCTCTCTCTCTCTCTCTCTCTCTCTCTCTCTCTCTCTATATATATATATATATATATATATATATATATTCTATTTGTAAACGAGTGATTACCCGACCTAGGTTTCTACCATGTGGTGCCTTCAGGTGATTTACAATAACTGATTTTACCGTTTACCGTTTTTTTAAGAATGTTCACGTAAAGGTGGTTTCGTTTGAATGCACACGTGACACGGAATTTTTGAAAGCGCAATTTTTAAAATTACTAGAAATTATAACGTTTTGATCCATGGTTGTATGAACCTAATAGGTATTTTTAGTATTGTTACACTTAGTCATAATTTCTGTTTTTTCATTCGATAGTTCTTTTTTGTTTGGGAATAGCAGAATCTCTAACTTTTCTTCCTGGGACGTTGTAAGGCTTGACTGTTTTTACTATACTCCACGTTATATCTGGGTTTTTCCATATTTTGATTTCAATTTCCACACGTAGCTAGCCAATTTTGTACAGTTTTTCAAGATTTCTATTTTGAATGTAGACTTATGATTTTAAAGGTGTCTTTAAGACCAGGTGGTTGAATTGAATGCAGATCGCCTGAAGACACCACATGGTAGAAACTTAGGCCGTGTAATAACTCGTTTACAAATGAAAAATATTCAAAAGTTCTACGATATAATTGTATTGAATACTTTTTAATATAAATGAGTACTGGTCTAATTTTATTATGACCAAAAACTAAGTAATTAAACAATGCTACACTGCATGGATTCTGGTACCTTTTTTTCTACATTTTTTAAACTACATTTGCTGTATAACAGGATCTTCTATGTGCCCTGTCCCTTCAGGACGTAGGCGATCATGGCTTTCCACGTCTCCCTATCCCTGGTGGCTCTTAGTATGTTTTCTCTTGTTACACCACGCAACCCCCGTACTGTCATCCATCTGCTCGAGCCCAGAAATCTAGAATATAAATGTATAGAAACTAGCATGGCCACAAAATGAGGTATCAGTTTACATATTGATTATCATATAGATTTGATCCCCCACTTTATATGCACATTATAATTTTTTATAAACAGTTGGCATATATCTTCTTCGTCTATGTGCCCTGTCCCTTCAGGACGTAGGCGATCATGGCTTTCCACGTCTCCTTATCCCTGGTGGCTCTTAGCACGCTTTCTTCTGTTGCATCACACAATCCTGGTTCTCTCATCCACCCTTCAAATATTTTATCCTCTGCTTTCCCCTGTATCTTTAACGGATATTGTGTACTTTTTCCGTATTAAGGTAGTAAATATGAAGCCATATACACACAGAGACATACACAATATACATATATATATATCGGAGTCTAACCGTACTGATGAGCTGTGATACAGCGAAATAGATCTGTCTGCGGATGACTATATATATATATATATTATGGCGTTAAAGACAAGAAGTTTTTACTATGATCGGCCATGCCAAATTTTAAAACAAAATGTCAACAAGTAACTGTAAACAGGAAATAATTCCCTTCCACATGTCTGCTTTCCCGACAGCTACAATCTCCAGGTGTTTAAATGTAGGGTCAATAGACACCTCCTATCACACTAACTTCCAATTATTCTCAGAACACTCTCATCTACCCAACCCTCAATCTCGGTATCCTTACCCGCCTATCACCCACCCTCTGACATTTCCTATATTTAACCATCCTTTCTCCACTCTATGTAGCCCCCTGCGCAGTAGTGGCAGTGAAATCCCTTGCTCGGAGTGAAACGCTTATAAAAAAAAAAATTATGACAACTAGATCTGTTATGCGTGACATGAATGAACGGAAGGGAAAACATTTTTGATTTTACTAAGTGTTATTACATCTGAAGATGCTAAAGACTCATCAGAGCAAGACCAAGTAAAACATTCTCTTTGTTTACAAAGAGAAGGTGGCGTAGACCTGATAAACAGAGTCTCCAACAACTTCAGCTGGAACAACGAGTGTGATCCGGCCAAACCAAAACCATTTCATATGAAACTCCGCAGCACAACTCGGATTATTTATCAAATGATCCGCAATGGAAGACTCCTGTGTATTTCGAATAGTATCACGAAACAAAACATTTTTGTTTGGCATTTTACCAGGGACATATTGTTTAATCCTAACATCCAAACACTGCGTCGTTCTACCTTTGTAGTCGACTCCACAACTACATTTAAAATCGTAATAACAGAATTAATATAGTGTGTGTATGGGGGAGGGAGTATAACGTTTTTACGTATAGATGGAAGGAGAGATCAAGTTTAAGCAACACGTACGTTACATGTAAAACCTGTAAAACTCACTTAATGAAAGATTCACTGGCCAAATTTCATAGTGAATCTTTATTCTGATTGGTTAAAAGGAACACACACATAAATTTTACATCTTCCCACAGATATTAATAGCAAATTTTTTGTATTTAAATGTAAATCATTTCCACAACCAACATCCATCATTGCCTGATTCTATTCCGAAAAATAGAAATTTCCATGTCACAATGTACTTTTAATTCGTAATTATATATATATATATATATATATATATATATATATATATATATCAGAATGATATATAAATATATCAGAATTTGTGCAAGGGAGCTTTTTATTACTACGAAATCTATCTATCTATCTATCTATCTATCTATCTATCTATCTATCTATCTATCTATGTGATTTATGGTTAATATAGAAATGTTGATGACTAAGTGTACAAAAGAACCACATAACGTTAAGTCGTGTCCATTTTCAAACGAAAAAATAACGGAATAAAAAAAAGATTTATCTTTAAGGCCAATAAAACATAACTCAGCTGCAAAATCACCAATCACAAACCACGACGAAAAGATAAATGCTTATTTCCTGTATTCGTACTTAAATAAAAACTTACTCTCACTATCTCTCTCTCTCTATCCGTTTCCCTGGCAACAATTTCTCATAATAGGCTTCTGCATCTTCCTTAAGCTAAGCCAACTTCCTTTTTTTCAGTGTGTGTGTACGGATGCTCATACATGTAATTTCATTTATGCTCATGTATGCTGTTAAACCCGAATATAAAACAACTAATTTTGTCTGAGAAATCGGATTTTAGCTATATATATATACGTAGTTTTTTTATTAATATTTTGTGGATATCATTTTTTATATATTTTAAGTTTTAAATACAATCACCTGCTGTTCATCGATGTTTTTGAAAAGTTATCTATTCATATAAAATCTCCAAGGCCAATGCCGATATCCATTTAGAATCTGCTGTTTCTATGGGATTTTTTGTTTTAATCATATTACCCCGAGCAAGGCAGTAACGCCACTGATGCGCAGGGGACTACGTGAGAGTGAAAAGATTGGAAAAGATAAAGCCAGAAACCACATCCTAAACAGGTAACAAGGGATGAGCCTCTTTACCTGTTCAATAGACGTGAGTGGAGTGTGAACCGGGCGATAGTTTAGTCTATCTACTCCAATTGAAAAAAAGAAAGAAAAGAAAAAAGAAAAGAAAAGAGTGAAAAGATTGGAAAAGAGAAAGCCGGAAACCACATCCTAAACAGGGAACAAGGAATGAGCCTCTTTATCTGTTCAATAGACGTGGGTGGAGTGTGAACCGGGCGATGAATTTCTTATTTTTGAACAATATTTTCAAAAGTATTTATAGATCTCCCTATTTTTGTGGAAGAAACTGATAACATTAATTTGAGTATTTTTCTATATTTCTGAGATAAGGTAGTATTTACAGCATGTATATTATTCAGACTATTGTCCTCATCTTTGTTTCCATTAGTACGACGTTTCGGCCGTTGTACGCTTCCGGCCTTCTTCAGGTGCTAGGAATTTCGAATCAAACCCTTTGTTACAATCACTGGTGTATATCATTCTCATTCCTTGATACATCAGTGTTAAACAAGTAACTTGCAGGGTTAGAGAGAGATAACTTATGACTTCCAAACGAGGCATTACTACGATGGCGCATTATTCCAAATTAACTTCTTCATTCGAAATCCTCTATAGCCATAAGTTCTAAGGTGGGTGTCCAGCCGTGGCCCATGGCTCCTTTTTTCCCCAGTCGTTATATTTAGATCGATAGCAACTCTAACTAAACAAAAAACTCTTCAACTCTACTTTTCTTGTCGCGCATCTATTTTTATAACCAATTTCGATTCTCTCTGGGGATCCGGCCGGCTCACAACCTTCGGTCAATGAAATGGTTTTTCCGCTCACCCGATTTGCGGAAGGTTTTAGCTCGACGAATGACATTTTGCCACATATTATCTTAAATAATTCTTTTGTTTTTAAAAAAAATAAATAAAAATAACAATATAATAGACATCTTTAATTCTCGGGAGATTATGGAATTGTACTTTGAAGGCTGTTTAAGATCTCTCATTAAAATTGTAACTTCGCATCTCTCGAGTACACAAGGTCTATATTTTTTAAAAATCAGTATCACCTCATAGTGCCTAGATTGTGTCTCAGATTAAGGAATCGGAGAGCCGAGTTCGAATCCCAGTCGAATTCATTACATTTGAGAAGAGACGGATTTCTACATTTAGGAAAGGTATGAATCCATCTCTTCTCCTCCACGCTATGGGTTAAATATAAGAACTCTGAAAAGTGGCCTGGTGCACCCTAGGTTAACAGAATAATAACTTTTGAATTATTTTCGCATTTAAAAACTTTATTTTTAAACGCTAGAGACATCAAGCAATGTAAAATCTTAAAAATAACTGATTATTTCGTGGCACTTATATTTTACTTTAAATGTTATTAAAATTTTAAGTATGCCACAGATTTTTATTTAGTCCCCAAGTAAAACCTAGATTTAAAAAGGTTTAGAAAAAAACTGCTGGAGAGACACCAAATTTATTGAAACAGTTGTGGTGCATCCAAGACAAATAGTGTATCCAAGGCAAAATAACTTGAGGAGCCAATTCCACTTTAGGTTGGTTGGATTTTCTTTTCTCCAAGCCTAGTTGCCACCTCAAAAGAAAAGAGCCTAGTTCGATCTGCTATTAAGACCATAGATGGGGTGTTGACAGAAGTTTTGGATTCATATGTTTACCGATGATATTTGTGTGAAAGCCAAGATAACGATATTAGAACTCAAATACCCAAATTCTCTTTCCTGGTCGCTATCCGCACATCATAGGTAGAAATCTTTATTGAACCAAAATTCAATTTAAAGACTTAGTTCATTCTTAATGAAACCTGTTAACACGAAACGACTGTTAAAGAAATTGTTTGTGTTTTGGCACTACATTGTTTACGTCAGGCATTTGTCACTGTTTTATTCTCGGCAGTAATTTGGTGCCAAAGCGTTTCACACTTTAATCATGATTTCTGTTTTATTTATTTCTTCTCAAGTCCAGCCGATAACTGTTCGGTTTCAAACAATCTGGATTTTAGTTAAATCGAAAACATTTTATTCTAACTTTTAACTGGGACACGTCACATTGAAGCAGAATTAGTGGATCACGTGATTTTCAACGATATTTTGCGTGATTTCTCCACAGAAAAAAATAAACGTGGCGTGTAAGAATTACACATTTGAACCACATTCTTTTGATAATCAAATATTGACACGCTACTACATTTTTTCAAGATATTAAGTTCAGAAAACATAGTTTAAAAACGAGGAGCAACCTTTATTAGAAGTAAAATTAAAATCTAAATATGAGTTATTTCATGCACTATATCAAATTATGCCACGAGATTAGATTATTCCAAGTTAGGAGCCAAAATTACGTGAAAGCGTTTATTCTTATCCTTCCTTTAAAGAAATATTAACATTAAAATGTTGATTAAAATCATAATTGTAATCGTTTGTCAACAGATTGCAAAATATTGAAGATTTTAAAACGCGTCAGCCTTTGTGGTTTCATTTTGACATCGTTGGACCCGATTATTATCAGAGAAACGTGGTATCTTTCTTATTAGTGATACCGGCAATATATCCTTTAATTTTCAAACTACGTCGTTTTTTTTCTTACAAATAAATATTAGCTGGGATATTAATTTCTAAAAAAGAAAACTCATTTGACCCCAAGCAAGGCATTCCACTGCCACTATTGCGCTTGGAGCTACACGGGGGAAGGTAAATTGAAAGAGTGGTTAGATATAGAAAATGTCAGAGGTGGGTGATAGATAGTTGGGTGGGTGGGAAGAGTCTTTGAAAGAATGGAAGCGGGTTAGTTTGTTAGGAGGTGTCTATTGACCTTACATTTAAACTCCTGGAGATTGTGGCCGTCGGGGAAGCAGTCATGTGGAAGGGAATTCCACAGTCGGGAAGTACGAGAAAAGAAACTGTTGGAGTAGAAGTTGCGGTTGCATTTTATCGGTTTCACTGTAAAAGGGTGGGATCTAGTTGCTAATCTAGTATCACGTGCAAATTCGTACCTAGGAGGGACCAGTTATCTAAGTTCATCAGAGCAGAAGCCGTGAAAGTAATTATAGAAGAGAAGCCACGTCGCGCCGGTGAGAGAGATTGCAGGCGGTCTGCTGAGTCGGTATCGATCACATTACAGACCCTCCGTTGTACCTTGTCGAGAAGCCCAAGGAGAATAGCAGGGGCAACCGACCAGATATGGCAACAGTATTAAATGTAGAAACGGAGATAGCAAATACTTCCTGATACGCCATATCCTGTATTCATTAGCTTAGCAGAAAGTGCAGCTACTGGTTGATACTTGTAAAATCTTTCTCTTAAAAAAAATTTACAGGAAGAGGTTTTTCAAGTCAATTAGGTATTTCCTGTGTTGATTGGAGAAAACTTGCTCACTTTTTCTTTTAGGCCGTTGAGAATGCCAGTGTCTTCATTATATCATTACTAGCAATATAGCCCGGCGTTGCTCGGGAGTAATGAAAGCTTTAAAACTAATCCATGGTCCTGGAGCTCAGACTCTTTGGACGTTGGCACGAAAGACTAAAAAGCAATAGTTATTTCCAGTTAAAGCGAAACCGTAGAGTGAAAGAAAAACTAATGGTTGCAAGTCAAATTTTGATTTTCTGGTATCGATATCAAATAAATATTTTTTCGTCGTAAACTGAATTTTGAAGGCTAAATAAGTCCTTTGAGTAAATGGTTTCATGGCTGAGACTAAGAACTAAAAAACCCGGAGCAAAAACTAAAATAAAAGAGCTGAAAAAATACAGACATACAGACAGATAAACAGACACACACACACAAACATATTGCCTTTTATATATATATATATATATATATATATATATATTATCGAACTTCTGCACTATTGTAAGAACTGCAACCTTGCAACTTATGAATATCGTTTTTTATGTATTTGTCTATGAGTGTATCAAATTTGATGAAAATCGGACCACTCCTTCTATAACCCGATTTTTTCGATTATGGATTTTCAATATTTATGGAGGGTACCTCAACAAAAAACCTAGCTAAGAACACTCACAGACGCTTATAATACAACTGTGTAAATTTTCGAGAAAATCGGTTCAGCCGTTTCGGAGTCTATAGGTAACGGACACACACACACAGACACACACACACATATACACACACAGAGACAAAGTTCCATTTATAAATAAGTTTAGATTTTCTCATAGCGTTACATGTGCTATCCATTTATCAGGTTCTGCCGTTAAAAGCCATCCAGTAATGTGTTATCTGGGAGAATTCTTTGTGAATCTGTAGCGACAATTCACAACGTTCAAGAAAGGATGATCTTTGCAAAGATCCTTATGCTTCAGTCACTACAGGCTTTTTTTTACCATTGATCCCAGGAAGCGGTTGTATACGACAGACAGATTAGATATTTGTGAGACACATAGAAAAACAGCGCGAGACATATTTGATAGGTTTGGGCAAATGAACGGCAGAGTGGCGAAGATGAAAAACATTGAGAGGAACAAAAGACAGGAGCCAGTGGAAGCTCATGATCGCCTACGTCCTGAAGGAACACGGCACATGAAGATAGTTTGTTTCAGTTTGAGTTTTAAGGCATATTTAACATCTGTGAGTTAGTTAATGCCAAAAAGATGGGGTTTTAAGGCATTTTTTAAATATTTAGTTATAGTGAGACGGCTGATTTAGTCAGATTTTGATGATTTTTTTATATTTATTCCTTTTTTTATTTTAGAAAAGTGAAAATGTCTTCTAGTTTTGTATTCAAAAATGTTTTGCTGAGAAATTTTTTTTTCCTTAGAAAATGTATGATGGCAATAATTTTTTCTTCAAAAATATATTGTTGGTAATATTTTTCCTTCAAAAATGTATATTTTTCTATGAAAGTCTATTTTATGTATATAACTAGCAGTATAGCCTGGCGTTGCTCGGGTGTAATGAAAGCTTTAAAACTAATCCATGGTCCTGGAGCTCAGACTCTTTGAACGTTGGCAAGAAAGACTAAAAACCAATAGTTGTTAAAGCGAAAACGTAGACTGAAAGAAAAATGAATGGATGTAAATCAAATTTTGATTTCCTGGTATAGATATCAAATTTTCTGCACTATTGTAAGAACTGCAACTTGAAACTTGTGAATATCGTTTCTCATGCCTTTGTCTATGAGTGTATCAAATTTGATTAAAATCGGACCACTCCTTCTATAACCCGATTTTTTCGATTATCGATTTTCGATATTTATCGGGAGTACCTCGACACAAAACCTAGCTAAGAACACTCGCAGACACTTATAGTACAACTTCTGAATTTTCAAGAAAATCGGTTCAGCCGTTCTGGAGTCTACAGGTAACGGACACACACACACACACAGACACACACAGACACAGACAAAGTTCAATTTATAAATAAGTTTAGATTTTATAAAAGTCTGTATGTATATATTTCTACAAAAGTCTATTTTTATATTTCCATAGTGTTTTGACCCCGTTTGAGGGTTCACTATTTGCCTATAGTTGGGACCCTAACGGGTACTACCACTCCGGACCAGGGTGGACCTGAGGAAAACAGCAATTAATATGTGGTTCCATGCTCGTCACAACCTTCCAATCAGAGGCCTTGCTGCCGGATGCAGTTTACCGTCATGCCCAGGACTAAGATAGTGTGAGTTTTTTATACAAGTTTTCAAATAATCGCAGTTGCTGGATTCAGAAAAATTGGAGTGATCGAAAAGTGATTCAGTTAGCAATTACTCGCCGAAAGAATGAAGTTGGAACTTGGAATCAGTCTTTACTATTAACATGTTGATGATGGGTTTTATTTTTGTGGCTTATTTGTTAATTCTCATTGCCAGAAAGACTTTCGGTCTCTCAAAACGCGTTTCTTATAAATGTATTTAAAGACGCCAAGCCATTTTTAAAAATAATTTTCAAAAAACGTTAATAAGCACAAAAACCACGGCGTTCATTCATCCTAACGATAGCATTTCAGCTTCCGCGAAAACGGCAATTGCAAGGTCATTACCATCAATAGAATCGGCAGTCAAGATAACAATACCATTATCAGAATCGACAAACGTGGTGACCATACCATCTGTAAAATAGGCAGCCATGAAGACCTGACCATTTCCGAAATCGTTAGTCACAAAGACATCCTCTATAGAATGCGCAACCATGAGGGATCGGACAATGTACCATCTTGTCCATATAGTATTAACAAACTTGAGAAATTTACCAACTGTAGAATCGGGAAACGTGTGTGTATTGACCATCTGTAGAATTTTGACATTACCATCTGAGGTAACATCAACCTTGAGAACGCCACCATTTGTAAATTTTGTAACCGTGAGAACCTCATCATCTACGGAATCGGTAACCAAGGACAATACGATCCGCAGAATCGACAAACGTAAAAAATCTCTACATTTGTATAACTGACAAACAGGAGGTAAGGACTATCTATGGTATTAACAAACTTTAGGACCTACGCATTTGCAGAATCAGCAACCTTGAAGATTGCGCCATCAGTAAATTCAGCATCTTCGAAATAGGTAGCCGCATATCTCACTATCTTCAGATAGTTAGTTTTACTTATTTCTAGTTTTCCCAATCAGCAAAAATTCGTTAACTATTTTTTCACTCAATTAATTTTATTCCATTATTTAGATAGGCTCGCGCGGTTGCTCTGGATATCTCCAAGGCTTTCGACAGGGTTTGGCACCCTGGCCTCCTATGCAAACTACGCGGTTATGGTATTACCGGTCGCCTGCTTGACCTAATCCAATCTTTCTTAAATAACCGCAAAATGAAGGTCGTTCTGAATGGGCGTGCCTCTTCGTCCTACAGCACGAATGCTGGTGTCCCACAAGGCTCTATCCTGGGCCCGACGCTCTTCCTTATTTTCATCAACGACCTCCCAGATGAGATCAGGTCCCAAGTAGGCATCTACGCAGATGACACTACAATATACTCCCGCACCAGTAAGAAACCTGTCGTGGCGGACAGACATAATCTCGCTGCTGACCTTGAGCGGGATCTACACTCTGTGGTGAACTGGGGCAAGAAGTGGCTTGTCAACTTCAATTCCTCTAAGACCAAGCTGTTGTCTGTCAACCATTACAGGCAACCTCTTCTGCCTCCCATAAGCATGGACCAGATGATTCTCCCGGAGAGTAATACACTACGCCTCCTCGGACTTACCCTGTCCTCAGACCTCAAATGGAAGCACTATATTGAATCCATAGCAAAATCTACTGCTAAGAAGATTGGGTCACTATGTCGATCCAGGATGTTTTTTCCACCTGAATCCATCCTGCATATATACAAGTCAACCATCCGTCCGTGCATGGAGTACTGCTGCCATTTATGGTCAGCTGCCCCTGCCGTTCTCCTCAGTGTTCTTGACAAGCTCCAAAGGAGAGTCTGTAATGTGATAGGTACTGATCTGGCGACTCGTCTGCAGCCACTTTCCCATCGTCGAAATGTGGCCTCCCTCTGTCTCTTCTATAAATACTTTCATGGCTTCTGCTCGGATGAGCTTAAGTCACTGATGCCTCCTCAACAGGTGTTTACCCGTTCAACCAGACTGGCAACTGGGTCCCACCCATTCACAGTCAGGTTAGCCAAACGCAGACGACAATTCTACTCCTGCAGCTTCCTCTCTCGCACTTCCCGCCTGTGGAACTCACTCCCGTATTCTTGCTTTCCTGACGGCTACGACCTCCAGAAATTTAAAAGCAAAGTTAATACTCACCTACTAACCACTGGCCTCTAGCTCTCTCTCCCCTCCCCTGTATAACCTTCCCTTTCTCTCCGCCCATGTACCTGTCATTGCACCTGCTTTCTCAGTTTTCTATTGTTCCTTTCTAACTAGCTTGTACTCCTCACTCTTTTCTAATTAATCTTTCTACATTTATGTAACCCCCTGCACATCAGTGGCGTTTCTGCCTTGCTCGGGGTGAAATGATTTAAAAAAAAAAAAAAAAAGACATTATGAATATATATATAAGCTTATTCGAACTGTTATTCTCATCCATTAATATTATAAACAGTACATTTCGAACAAATACTTCAGACTATCTTCGGGTCTCCATTAATAAAAAAATTAATCGAAGCATATGACCAAAAATAATGGATGCCTGACAATGACTACATCGTATTTGGCCGAAACTTCATAAATATAATAGTATCTAAAATAATCAAAATGGAAAACGATAATTCGAATAATATTTTTTTTCAAGAAGTAAACGTAAATATAAAAAAGACTGACATAAAATCCTCTTCTTTGTATTGAACCCTTCAAGATGATAGGATAACCCTCCACAGCTTCCTACACTTTGTGGCTCATAACAATGGTTGATTTTTTAACATTTCTCTTCCTTTCTGTACTGCTGAACAAATTTGTTCAGTCGGTTACTTGTTGCTTTCCTCTGTCTTTCTTTCATTCAATCTATCCTGAGAGTGTCAAACTCACCAAGCTTTCTTTTCACATAATGCATTCCAATCTTGCATAATTATATGCTATGAACACGTTATACTTACGGATATTTATCCCCGTCATTAATATTCGGCATTATTGTACTTGTTTTATGACCCACCAGGTTTTTAATGTGCCACTGAATGAGTCCCGTTTGAACAGTTCGCGTGGTTATCTTTGTATTAGATCATATTTAATATCCTAATCATCTTTTTACACAAGATTCTTCTTCTTCTCTGTGCCCTGTCCTTTCAGGACGTAGGCAATCATGGCTTTCTACGTCTCCCTATCCCTGGTGGCTCTTAACACGCCTTCTCCTGTTACACCACGCAGCCCTAGTTCTGTCATCCACTATCTGAAGCCCATAAATCTAGAATATAAATGTATAGAAACTAGCATGGTCACAAAATGAGGGATCAATTTATATATTGATTATAATATAGATTTGATCCCCCACTTTATATCCGCATTATAATTTCCTCCACTACTGTTTATAAATCTTCTTCTTCTATGTGCCCTGTCCTTTTAGGACGTAGGCAATCATGGCTTTCTACGTCTCCTTATCCCTGGTGTCTCTTAACACGCCTTCTCCTGTTACACCATGCAACCCTCGTTCTGTCATCCACTATCTGAAGCCCATAAATCTAGAATATAAATGTATAGAAACTAGCATGGTCACAAAATGAGGAATCAGTTTATATATTGATTATAATATAGATTTGATCCCCCACTTTATCTCCTCATCATAATTTCTTATAAACAGTTGGCATATATATTCACTTCTATGTGCCCTGTCCCTTCAGGACTTAGGCGATCATGGCTTTCTACGTCTACCTATCCCCTGTGGCTCTTAGCACATCTTCTCCTGTTACACCATGCAACCCTCGTTCTGTCATCCACTATCTCAAGCCCATAAATCTAGAATATAAATCTATAGAAACTAGCATGATCACAAAATGAGGGATCAGTTTATATATTGATTATAATATAGATTTGATCCCCCACTTTATATCCGCATTATAATTTCCTCCACTACTGTTTATAAATCTTCTTCTATGTGCCCTGTCCTTTCAGGTCGTAGGCAATCATGGCTTTCTACGTCTCCCTATCCCTGGTGGCTCTTAACACGCCTTCTCCTGTTACACCACGCAGCCCTAGTTCTGTCATCCACTATCTGAAGCCCATAAATCTAGAATATAAATGTATAGAAACTAACATGGTCACAAAATGAGGAATCAGTTTATATATTGATTATAATATAGATTTGATCCCCAACTTTATATCCGTATCATTATTTCTTATAAACAGTTGACATATATATTCTTCATCTATGTGCCTTGTCCTTTCAGGATGTAGGCGATCATGGCTTTCCACGTCTCCCTATGCCTGGTGAATCTTAGAACGTTTTCTCCTGTTACACCATGCAACCCCAGTTCTGTCATCCACCTGATTAGGTCCTTTAAATATGTTATCCGCTGCTTTCCCCTGTCTGTTTTTCCCTTTATGTGGCCTTTTAGTATCAGGTTCTCCAGGCCGTACTTCCTCATTGTATGTACAGGATAATTAGCTGTCTCTTCCTGATGCTAAGTATTATTTTTTTTTCTTTTCCATCCTTTTTAAAAACCCCATCATTGCTCAATTGCTTTGGTGATATTGTCCAACATTCACTTCCATATTAAAGAACTGATATCACATAGCAATACAGTACTCTTCTTCTTTGTTTCTAACAAAATTTTCCTGTCTCTTAATACTCTACTTAGCTTCTGGAACGCGTCCTTCGACATGCCAACTGTCCTTCGGATCTCTGTATCGCATTTTCCGTCTTCTGTTAGAACACTTCCCAGTTATTTAAATTTTTCTACCTGTTTAATTTCAGTATCCCCTACCTGTATATGGCATATTGGGCTGCTCTTTTTGCTGACATTTTTTCTTCTTCTCTTCCCTTCAACATGTTCTGGGAGTATCAAATATTCCAGTACATTTTCTCATCCTGTGGCTAATTCTGCATCATTTTTCATACTCTCTGTATAGGTGTCTTTATAGGTGTTTGGATTTTCTTTAAAACTTCATTGTTGCTTACATATTCCGTCTTATGTATTCTCAGCATCCTTCTGTAGAACACTATATTACTGTTGTGGAGTAGTTTTCGTACTTAAAGTTATAATCGTGCTATGTCGGTTGCTGGTCGACTTAACGCACTCAAAATGTTAAGAACTTGGTAATCTTCTCCTGTAAGTTGACTCCTTAGTTTTTGGCTAAATGCCGACTAATATCAACAGCCTAGTAGTCCTACTAAACTTCAATAGAACTCTAAAGAACTCTCTAGAACTTCTAAGAACTCCTATGAACTTCACAAGGACCATTCGAGTTAACTTCCTGTTAACGAATATTAATATAGGAGGGAGAGTCCATTATCTGAGTAATAGGTGTGTTTCATTATAACAATTACCTGAAGCTGTTTCTTCATTTTGGAGGCGATTGTGCAGCATTTAATGCCATGAAGGAGGCATATTTTACCGCAATTTTCTTGTTTCTAAATACTTTGCTTAGTTTTTGGAATGCTTCTTTTGCTATTCGAATGCGTTTTTTTATGTCACACTTTCAGTTATCTGGTAGAATAATTCTCAGATTTCGAAAAAAATGAAATTTACATGTCCTCAATTCCATTAAAAGTCGCTTACTGAATAAAACTTCATTGGGTTTTTGCCCCTCCTCTAAATTTGTGGGTGGAAAACAGGAACAGAAAATGTGTTCTTATTGAAGGCAACATCGTTTTTATTTTATTTTCTTTCGAGCGACCTCGAACTCTAGTTTCTTTCATTCTTTTCTCTTTGCCATGATCTTTATTCGTTCTTCACTCCTCGTTATCGATTATCGATCCTTAGCCAATCCACATATGTTTTCGTCGGTCTCCTTTTCTTCATTATTTTGTAAGTGTTTAGATTCCCAGATGAATGCTTTATTTAACAGCTCTTCTTTCCTCTTCCAAATGCGCAAAGTGAATCGCTGTCTTATTTATTCTATAGAGAATACGACACCCGTTGCAGTTTTCCGTAGTGCTATTTCTTTGTTTCGTTCTGTTTCCATGATAAACCAACCATAGCCCTGGGCATATTTGAATATATTCTGCCAAGCCTATCACTTTCCTTTGAAGTCCAGCCTTCAGCACCGTACAACGGTATGCTTTCCACTGTAACTCAAAAGAAACTTATTTGCAAATGGTTTTGGAGACTGAACTCCTATCAGTCAGTTAAGTGCTATACACGCTCATGTTTCGAAAGAGACATGACTAACTGGGCAGAAGATTATCGCGCAGTAACTTGCCATTGCTTTCTGGATTGCATTGATTACCAGTCTACGATTGCGGTAGACTGGTAACCAGACAAGGCTATAGAACCCAATCTGTCCTATTATTTAACCCATAACTAGAGAAAAGAGATGGATTAATACCTTTCCCAAGGATATTTTCATGTAAGTGAATACAAAGGTATTCAACTGGAATTTGAACTCGGCTCCCAGATTTCTCGTTCCGTGTCAATAACCACTACACCACAACGCACATCCCGTTAACTCCTATATACTATTTGAATTTTGTTTATGGAATCTAAAGATTGCCCCATTCTGACTCCCACGTCTCTTTTACTTGACTGAAAGGAACCTGAAGTCGTCTACTTTCGTAATATTTTTTCTTCTAATCTGATATCATTCATTGGTTGGCTGTAGAACATTCACTTAGTTTCTTGAAATTTACATGTAGATAGAATTGCGACCTGCAGTCGGAGGAGGACACGTTTACGCCTATTCTCAGTAGTTCGTGATTAATGCTAGTTCGTCTGTAATGCCGGTATCTTTGATATATGTAGATTAATAGCGAGAAATATGATGTGTTGTTAAGGTAAGCCAAAGTATGTTTCTCAAAATTGAAAGTTCGTTATATTTTACGATATGGAACTATTTTCTAATGACAACAAGATCCTATTACTAACAGTAAATTATATTTGTAGATGGCGAAAAATTATCACCAGTATGATCAAACTTTGAAATTTGAAAAAGAAACCACTTGACCGGTGGTCGAGAGCGAGGGAAAATCTACTCGCTCCAAAATCAATTTACTCGACCGACTGCATTTTCTTAATAGTCGCCTTACGTAAATATAGCGTGAATCACTGACAGAAAACAAAAAATGAAATATTAATTAAAATTTTGAACGTGCTAGAAAGGATTTAAAAAGTTTTTAAAAATAATAGCAAAATTTGATCTTTCCTCTTAACAATAGCATAACTATTTTGATGATAAAACTTTGTGTTTATTAAGTTTGAGCCCTTTTGGCAATTTAGTGGAGGTACCTAAATTCGTAGTTTCTTTCTTCTGTTTGACTACAACCTCCATCTCATAAATGATAAAATATAACAAATCTGATTTTCTCAACGATTTTTTATAAAAAATTATTTGCATAATTTATTTTTCGGTGCGTGGTTGAAAAAAGTATGCGTATTTTTTCTTTAATTCGAATGTTCGTTTTTACTTTTCGTAAGCGGAGAGGAAATATACATTTGAGTCAAGAATAATATTTTTCCAAATGAGTTTCTAAAAATCTGTGAGCGTCTTTAATCTGGGCGTCAGAGACATTTTAGTCCCACTCTGGAAGCGTTAATTAAACAAATGATTACACTGACCAGGACGATAAAAGCCCAAAGAGTTCAATAATGTTATTGTAGGTCATTCTTAGTAACTTGTGAATCTTCAATGGCATACTTTTGTGTTGTAAAAATAATCAGATTTTCTATTTTTCATTGCGAGTAAAGCAATAAACATTAATCGCCCAATTAAGTTTTTACTTGACTGAGTCGATCGAGCGAGTGAAATCTCTGAAAGAAATAGTCACCATTAAAATAATAATAGCCAATCTCTATAACATTTGCACTTCGAATCTGAATATACAAGGTATTAAGCTCATTATAGATGCGTACTCATTGGACCGCTACATTATTTGATTCATTTGACCTTCATTTTCCGGTCCAAACCAAAAATAATATTTTCATTAACAGAGAAAATTATTGGTAATTAAAATTTGAGACCTAAAAATCTTTGGGTGAAAAATCTGTTTTAACAAATTTTAGAACGCATTTTGTATTTTTTCCCCGAATAAAAAAAGAAATAAATAAAGTGGCTAGCAATTAATCATTGTTAGGGACTACTTAATTTGGCTGGCCCGCTAGAAAGAAAAAGCGTGGGGAAGAATTTATTTTTTAATGACTTATGTAGATGAGCATTTTTTAGACTTTATGGACCTTCTAAAGACATGTCATTTGTCAGAAACGAGAAATATTATTTTTTTATCACATTAGGAGGGGTGTTCTGTTCATAATATAAATACAATATCAAATTGATCCCCTACCTTGTTTTTTATCAACACACTTCTAGTTTAAAACTATGTTTAAATCATTTATAAATTCGAAATTTATGAAATCAGTGCAACATTATTACTATGGCGTCATCAATAGCGTAAAGATAATTTCAGAATCGAGCCAATCTTTCCATCTTACCCTCATGATTTTCCCTTCGTGAAAATCGTCTAAACTATGCATAATGTCATTGCATTGCTAAAAGTATTACTACAGGAATTAACTGAAAACAATTCCACTATCATTCAACGATGGCAGTGGCTGAATATATCCTTAAGTCCGACATTGAGCGAATATAGGCATCTTTCAAGCTTCACCGGTAATTCAGTTCTCAACCAAATTTTAAACAGTCTACAGAGTTAGGTAGAAAACCTCCTTAGCTACACTATGAAAAAATATTTTTGAACTTTGGTTCTGTAGAAAAAAATTACATTAAAATATGTGAAGTCCAAAAAGGGAGATCAACTACATAAGTCCAAAAAGGGAGATTAACTACATAAGTCTAAAAAGGGAGATTAACTACATAAGTTTAAAAAGGGAGATTAACTACATAAGTCCAAAAAGGGAGATTAACTACATAAGTCTAAAAAGGGAGATTAACTACATAAGTCCAAAAAGGGATATTAACTACATAAGTCTAAAAAGGGAGATTAACTACATAAGTCCAAAAAGGGAGATTAACTACACAAGTCTAAAAAGGGAGATTAACTACATAAGTCCAAAAAGGGAGATTAACTACATAAGTGTAAAAATGGAGATTAACTACATAAGTCTAAAAAGGGAGATTAACTACATGTCTAAAAAGGGAGATTAACTACATAAGTCCAAAAAGGGAGATTAACTACATAAGTCTAAAAAGGGAGATTAACTACATAAGTCCATAAGTTAATGAGTAACTAACGCTTCTAATAATAAATCTTATTCTTTATAAGTTTTTTCTGTTTAATATCTTTGCATTCGATTTTTAACATTTCAGTTCTGATGATATCTTTTATCATTTTTGTCAATCAAACTTTGCTAATCTCTAAACATATAATCAGAATTGATTATCAGAATTAATTATAAATTATACATTTTCGATTGTTTTTTAATCAATTGCATATAAAAAATTTTCTTTGTAATACGTTTGATGCGGTTTTCAGCATTAAATTCATATTACATTAATAGCAATGCCAGTAAAAACCATGAATTACCTTGAAAAAAGTGCGCATGAAAATTATATACATAAAATAATATGAACGATAGAAAAGAACAGGATAAGTTATTAAACCTTGAAAAGTAAAGGTTGGCTGTTTTGTTTTTATGGCAAATCAACCTCGGCGGGTCATTTATTGCCAACCAAATTTTATTTATTTATTGCTGGTAATACCTTTTTCTTTCAACAATTTATTGTTGTTTTTATATATGTTTTGTGTCTAGCAATACAGTTTTCTGTATCGAGTATCAAGATTCATTGAGATTTATTTTTAAGGACAGGGTCTTCAAGTCCTACCTTTGTTATTTAACCCATAACTGGAGGAAAGGCACGGATTAATACCTTTCCCAAGGGTACCAGTGCTTAAGTGAATGCAGGGTATTTAACTGGAATTCGAACTCGGCTCACCGATTTCTCTTTCCGAGCCGATATCCACTGCACCACAACGCACATCCGTTACTATACGCTTACAGCACCTGGTATTCCCAAACGGGTACCCATCTATGTACTGAGCAGGCTCAACGTTGCTTCCCAAGCGGTTACCCATCTATGTACAGACCAGGCTCAACGTTGCTTAACTACGGTGATCGAGCAAAAACCGGTGTATTCAGCGTCATGTGACCGTAAGCGCGAAAAGCGAAAGACAAGATAATCAAGTAAAATAAAAAATTAAGAAATGTCTTTCTTATAATATTGCAGTTAAAAATAAAATTTGAATGCATTATTTTAAGTAAGAAATTTTTTAATTTTTTACTTCACTAGAATATATTGTTCTTTACTTTTCCAGGTTTAATAGTCAATTAGTATAGGGCCATACTTGATACACTCTTGGAAAATCATATTTCGAAAGAGGGCAGAAGATTATCACGCAGTAGGTTGCCATTACATTCTGCGGTAGACTGGTTGCCAGTCAGGGATATAGAACCCAATCTGTCCTGTTATTTAACCCAGTTGTAGTATAAGCGTCTCCGAGTGTTCTTAGCTAGGTTTTATGTCGAGGTACCCCAGATAAATATCGAAAATCGATAATTGAAAAAATATTGTTATAGAAGGAGTGGTCCGATTTTAATCGAATTTGATACACTCATAAACAAAGACATAGGAAACGATATTCAGAAGTTTCAAGGTTGCAGTTCTTACAATAGTGCAGAAAATTGATGATATACATATATATATATATATATATATATATATATATATATATATATAAGGCAAGATGTTTGTATGTGTGTCTGGTTATCTGCCTGTACGTATTTTTTTCAGCCCTTTTAGTTTAGTTTTTGCTTCGGGTTTGTAGGTATAATTGTAGTTCTTAGTCTCAGCCATGATACCATTTACTCAGAGGACTTATTTACCCTTCAAAAATCTGTTTACGACGAAAAAAACTTATTTGATATCGATAGCAGGAAATCAAAATTTGACTTACATCCATTCATTTTTTTGTCAGTCTACGGTTTCGCTTTAACTGGAAACAACTATTTCTTTTTAGTCTTTCGTGCCAACGTCCAAAGAGTCTGAGCTCCAGGACCATGGATTAGTTTTAAAGCTTTCATTACACCCGAGCAACGCCGTTGCTATATTGCTAGTGCATTATAAATATAGAAAATGGATTATCTGTAGTCAGGAATTAATAAAACGGTGACTGACAGAAAATGGCTACTATTTAATGTCATTTCAAATGAGGATATTTGTTGTGGGACCCTGACTCACCTCAACATGGACTCACCCACTGCTATATTAGTAGGTGCATGATAGCAGTAAGAGGGAGAAGTGAGTGGACAGTAGCACTGTACGCATGTGCTTCTATTGATACTGTCAGCTCTCTGCCTTTGGGTAGGGGGCGCTCTCTGCTTCCGAACAGAGAGCACAAACCCAGTCGTGGTTCCGCCGAAGGGTAGAACCACGACTGGGGAAAAATAGACAGAGATTTTTTGGCCCGGCTATATGGCCGGGAATACCCACTATAAAATGACCATGTGTCACATCTGGCCTTGCGTGGGAAGGCTAGTAAATACAGTAGCACTGTGCGCATGACCGCAGTCTACTACCAAGGACTGTACTGGATTCATAAGCTCTACTTATTGGTACCTTCTTCTTTGTAACCTTTCCTGTAAATGCATCTTTCTTTAACCTACACCTCGTGTTCCGTGTTATATTTCCGTGGACCCAATTTTGGCTCCACATCAATCACTAAAACCCACTGAGAAGGTTATATTTCTACCATTTAACAGAGACTCGGTTCTAAGTGGAAAGTTAAGTAAGAATTTCCAGATGGGCCAAGAGTAGAGTTTAAAGATAATTTACGGGCAAAACATTGTATCAATTTTTTTCTCTATGTGCTGTGTCTCTGCAGGTTGTAGGAGATCACGGATCTCCACAAATTCATGTCCTTCGTTGCTCTTAATAAATTTTGTCTTTTTGTTATTTCCCTGTTCCGTCATCCACCCAGTCCAGCTCACATTGTTATAACATCTCAGTTCTTAATAATTAACGGGTAAATTGAGAATTCAGTAATAAACTAGTAATAAATTCAAACGGATGTCAATAAATCTTGATCATGAAAACCTACAGAAATCATATAACTTTATTAGGTAAGAATTTCCAGATGAGTAGAGTTTAAAGAGAATTTACATGCGTATCATTATGTAAATTTTTATTTTTCTTCTCTATGTGCTTCAGGACAGAAGAGATCATGGCTCTCCACAAATTCATGTTTTTGTCACTCTTAATAAATTTTGGTTTTTTGTTATTTCCCTGTTCCGTCATCCAGTTTCTCAAGCACACGTAGGTATAACATCTAAGTTCCTAATAATTAAAGAGTAAATTTAGAATTCATTAATAAACTAGAATTCAAATAGATGTTAATAAATAGTGATCAATAAAACATGGATGATTCATATAACTTTATTACATTTTCATTAACTGAGACGATTCTAACAATAAATAGAAGTAAAAAAAAAAAAAATACGCGCTACGTTCTTCAGAAGCCGCGTTAGATCGAGGTTTTCATATGACCCTCATGTCTTGGCGACAAACTTGTTCAGAAGTATATCGTCTATCAGCTGAATGCAACTGCTTTCTCAGATCAATGGTTAAAATGGATTTCAGAGAGTAGAACCTGAGAGCCTTGGTGAAGATCACACGTCTTCGAACCTTGCGGATAGGCCTTTATAGAATTACCAAATAACAAAGACGACATCACCTGAAGAGAGTCTGCAGCAACAACGGCTAAGATGGATATCACATGTAACTCAAAAAAAAAATTAAAGAAATAATCATTATGCTGATATTCCACATTAATTCAAATAAAAGAAGGAAGGAAGTCTTCATCAATACTAAAAAGTGTGTGATAGCAGTAAGAGTGTGAGGAGTAAGAGTGTGAGGAGAGCGGGCAGTAGCACTGTGCGCATGACCGGCAGTCGACTACCAATGACTATACTGGATTCATAAGCTCTACTTATTTGTACTTTCTTCTTTGTAACCTTTCCTGTAAATGCATCTTTCTTTAACCTACACCTCGTGTTCCGTGTTATATTTCCGTGGACCCAATATTCAAACAAAGAATTAATGCTGTCAGTCTTATTTTGGCGAATATGAACGAAGCCTGGGATATAATTTACCAGGTAAATTAACCTTAATAATTTTATCATTTTGATTAGTGTTTTTACTAGTTTCTAAACTTTTATAATGTTTAAAGTTTGCGTGGTTCAGAACATCATGATGCATACAACGCGCACAAGTAATGATGTTGTTGGTGAGCACCCTTGTTGGTGAGCACCCTTGGTGAGCACCCTTGTTGGTGAGCACCCTTTTTTGCACAATAAATGGACTCATCTAAGGTGTACACATGATCTTGCATGCAGAGAACGAAGTGATGATCTCAGTGAGTGTTGGAGAGAGTGGGTAACAGGAGTTGAGTAGTTTAAACGGCCGCTTAGTTGGTCAGTAAGAATATATCGCTTACGGTATATCACTTTGAGTACACCGGTTCTCGTTCGATCACCGCAGTTAAGCAACGTAAGCCTGGTTAAATGGGTGACCACTTGGGAATACCAGGCGCTGTAAGCGCTCAGTGACGAATGTGCGTTGTGGTGCAGTGGATATCGGGTTGGAAAGAGAAATCGGTGAGCCGAGTTCAAATTCCAGTTGAATACACTGCATTCACTTAAGCATTAGTATTCTTGGGAAAGGTATTAATCCGTCACTTCCCTCCAGTTATGGGTTAAATAACAGGATGGGGCCTGGAGGCAACCCATCTACTGTTGGTGTCACAATAAAAACACCCTTCGTAGCCCTGGCGAAGAATCAAGTTTTCAGCTATTTGACAAGATTATGAATTTCGCTAGAAAATAGAGCCAGGGTTCCAAATGCACAGGGAATACTGGAGGGGTGTGGTGAGTTCTATCCCGGCCAAGGCCGCAAGACGATGACGAAGAATATAGACATATTACTCGGATTTACTTCTTCATTACAAAATTGTATATATTGGTTCTTACTAAAAGTATTCCTAGTATTCCTGTATTTACTAACCCGGGTTCCAGGTTGTATATATTTTGTTCAATATAACTTACATTTTATCTCTCCATATCTGCTTTTGTTATTATTAATGTGTGGTTTCTAAACAAGAATCCACAACAGATGTTGACTGTGTTTAACCAATTTCCTGAATTTCATGATTTCGTAAGTTCGATATTTTTTTTTCATTGCTTCCTCTGTAGAGTAGAAAGGGAAGTTCTCATTAGATAATGGGGAATTTTCACGGGCATACAGAAGTTGCTTTGTCCATTGTTATATAATACACCGATTCTCGCTCGATCACCGAAGTTAAGCAACGTTGGGCCTGGTCAGTACTTAGATGGGTGACCGCTTGGGAATACCAGGTGCTGTAAGCGTTTAGTAATGGATGTGCGTGCTTACGGACATATCACGTTGAATACACCGGTTCTCGTTCGATCACCGAAGTTAAGCAACGTTGAGCCTGGTCAGTACTTAGATGGGTGACCTTTTGGGAATACCAGGTGCTGTCAGCGTTTAGTGACGGATGTGCGTTGTGGTACAGTTGATATCGGCTCGGAAAGAGAAATCGGTGAGCCAAATTCGAATTCCAGTTGAATACTATGCATTCACTAAAGCACTGGTACCCTTGGGAAAGGTATTAATCGGTTCCTTCACTCCAGTTATGGCTTAAACGACAAGGTTAGGACTTGGAGACCCTGCCCTAAAAAAATCCCAATGAATCTTGATACTTGGAAAAGAAAAAGTATTACTAGACAAAACTTATATTAAAACAACAATAAATTTCTGAAAGAATAAAAGGATTACCAGCAATAAATAAATAAAATTTAGTTGGCAATAAATGACCCGCCGAGGTTGATTTGTCATAAAAACAAAACAAGCAACCATTGTTATATAAATAGCTTTTTTTAAATCGTTTTACTCCAAGCAAGGCTGTTACATAAGAGTAAAAGTTTAGACAGGAGGAGAGTGAATATAAAGACGAATCAGTTACAGGGGGTGTCAGACAAAGGGCCAGAGAAGGATGGGAACACTGATGTGAAAGTCATTGCGAAGTTAGAGAGAAAGAAAAAGAACACAATATACAGGATGGTGTAGAAAGGACTGGAGTCAAATGGATAAGAGATGGGTATTGCATCTAAATTCCTGAAGGTTATAGCCGTCAGGAAAGCAAGTATATAGAAGGGAGTTCCACAGGCGGGAAGTGCTGGAAAAGAAGCTGATGGAGTAGAATTGCCGCCTGCATTTGGTTGATCTAAATGTAAATGGGTGGAACCTTGTTGCTAGTCTGGTTGCACGAGTAAATTCTTGTGGTGTGTGTGGGGGCAACAGTGACTTAAGTTCGTCGGAGCCGAAGCTATGAAAATATTTGTAGAATAGACATGACACTGCAAACGAGATCTGGTTCATAGGTGGAGCTATCCTAACAAAATACGATATGACATCTGCAACAGGCGGAACTCTTGATTTAATTACTCACGTCTTGAAACAAATTATAGAGCTACACAGAGCAACTATCACGTTTCGGAGAGACGGATACCCAAACACGACACACACACACACACACACACACACACACACACACACACACACACACAGTAAGAAAACATTATGACGATTGATGAGAAGTGGATCATTTACAACAATGTTAAGCAAAAATCATCATTGGGCAAGCAACTTTAGCCACCTCAAATGCAGTTGAATACCCTGCATTCACTTAAGCACTGGTACCCTTGGAAAAGGTATTAATCCGTCCCTTCCCTCCAGTTATGTTAAATAACAAGGGTAGGACTTGGGGACCCCTGCCCTTAAAACAAATCTCAATGAATCTTGATACACGAAAAGAAAAAAAGTATTACTAGACACAAAAGTTATATAAAAAACAATAAATTGTTGAAAGAAAAAGGTATTACCAGCAATAAATAAATAAAATTTGGTTGGCAATAAATGACCCGCCGAGGTTTATTTAACATAAAAACAAAACAACCAACCTTTACTTTTCAAGGTTTAATAACTTATCCTGTTCTTTTCTATCGTTCATATTATTTTATGTATATTATTTTCATTCGCGCTTTTTTCAATGTAATTCATGGTTTTTACGGGCATTGCTATTAATTTAATATAAATTTAATGCTGAAAACCGCATCAAACGTATTACAAAGAAAAAATTTTTATATGCAATTGATTAAAAAACAATCGAAAATGTATAATTTATAATTAATACTGATAATCAATACTGATTATATGTTTAGAGATAAGCAAAGTTTGATTGGACAAAAATGATAAAAGACATCATCAGAACTGAAATGTTAAAAATCGAATGCAAAGATATTAAACAGAAAAAACTTATAAAGAATAAGATTTATTATTAGAAGCGTTAGTTAATCATTAACTTATGGACTTATGTAGTTAATCTCCCTTTTGGACTTATGCAGTTAATCTCCCTTTTTAGACTTATGTAGTTAATCTCCCTTTTTGGACTTATGTAGTTAATCTCCCTTTTTGGACTTATGTAGTTAATCTCCCTTTTTAGACTTATGTAGTTAATCTCCCTTTTTGGACTTATGTAGTTAATCTCCCTTTTTGGACTTATGTAGTTAATCTCCCTTTTTGGACTTATGTAGTTAATCTCCCTTTTTGGACTTATGTAGTTAATCTCCCTTTTAGGACTTATGTAGTTAATCTCCCTTTTGGACTTATGTAGTTAATCTCCCTTTTTAGACTTATGCAGTTCATCTCCCTTTTTAGACTTATGTAGTTAATCTCCCTTTTTGGACTTATGCAGTTAATCTCCCTTTTTAGACTTATGTAGTTAATCTCCCTTTTTGGACTTATGTAGTTAATCTCCCTTTTTAGACTTATGCAGTTAATCTCCCTTTTTGGACTTATGTAGTTAATCTCCCTTTTTGGACTTATGTAGTTAATCTCCCTTTTTGGACTTATGTAGTTAATCTCCCTTTTAGGACTTATGTAGTTAATCTCCCTTTTTGGACTTATGTAGTTAATCTCCCTTTTTAGACTTATGTAGTTAATCTCCCTTTTTGGACTTATGCAGTTAATCTCCCTTTTTAGACTTATGTAGTTAATCTCCCTTTTTGGACTTATGTAGTTAATCTCCCTTTTTAGACTTATGCAGTTAATCTCCCTTTTTGGACTTATGTAGTTAATCTCCCTTTTTGGACTTATGTAGTTAATCTCCCTTTTTGGACTTCACATATTTTGATGTAACTTTCAAACCATCCTAAGAAAATCATACTGTGTATCCAATGGGACTGGAAAAGAATCCTGAAGTATGGGCTTCTGCCAAGAAACCAGTTAGTTGGTTTTGTAAAGTAATGCTCGCAACTGGAACAATTAAAGCAGGAAAACGCTAAGAATTGGCGAACAGGAAAAGTGTTCTTTGTTTGCATAAGGATAATCCCAGATTCATGTTTCTTTGGCGATCCGGCAAAATTTTTTTACAGTTTAGCTTGAATGTGTTACGCGACCGTCCATATTCAACAGACATTGCTCCATTGGATTTCCATTTATTCAGTTCCTTGAAAAAAATAATTTCAATGATAAATATTTTAGTTATCTGGTCAACAGAAAAAAAACAAAAACAAAAAAAAATTAAAGTATTCTTTGCCGAGAACCCCGAAATTCTGGGAAAATGGAATCTTAAAGTAAGTAAAAATGGAGAAATGTTGTCCAACAAGATGGTTAATATTTATTCGAATCAATCATTAATGGCATAATTTTGTTTCGTGTGTTAATTTCCCTCAAGAATAGGCATGAACTTTCCGGACAGTCTATTAGCTTAGAGAAACGCTTAATATACTTATTTGTCACTCTCAACATTGTGTCTTTTTTCTATACCTTCCACTGCCTGTTTTTCCCCCCACTTCCGTTTAAAAAGCTTGTTTGGACCTTGCATCTGCCTTTACTGTATCCTCAGAGTGTTAAATTTTCTAAGCCTTTTTCTTTCTTGAGTATTCCCGAAATTTCGACACTTCTTTAGCGTAATTGATCTTTTCGTTTTTATTTTTGTTGAAACTTCCTATTTGATTAAAAGTTATTTCCATGATATTCTTAGCATTCTTCTGTCGAAACATGTCTCTGTTCTGTATTTATTCTCAAAAGAAAATATCCAGTATTCACTGCTATCTTAGAAGATTGATTGCAAATATTGTATAATGAAAATAGATGATACATCACTTTCCGGTGTGATTCTGACATACATGGACAATTTTTCAGAAATCCTTATCGCTTTCCACTGACGTAACTACTACCATATCACTCCCCGATTAAACTTTGGTAATTTTTCTTTAAGATATATAACAGAATATATTCATTAATAAAATCCCGAATTTTGCAAATTTAAATTC
The DNA here is from genome assembly GCA_037127315.1 of Ascarosepion bandense. Lineage (NCBI taxonomy): Eukaryota > Metazoa > Mollusca > Cephalopoda > Sepiida > Sepiidae > Ascarosepion > Ascarosepion bandense. The sequence goes on along the minus strand of JBBBDQ010000159.1, from coordinate 317,894 downwards.
TAAAAATAAATTCAGGAAGATTCAGCGCGTTGTCTTTTGTGAATGAAGAATAGGTAAGTTAAGAATTGTCAGGAGTGAAGAATTGGTAAGTTTAGGATTGTCAGTAGTGAAGAATTGGTAAGTTAAGGATTGTCAGTAGTGAAGAATTAGTAAGTTAAGGATTGTCAGTACTGAAGAATTGGTAAGTTTAGGATAGTCAGTAGTGAAGAATTGGTAAGTTTAGGATTGTCAGTCGTGAAGAATTGGTAAGTTAAGGATTGTCAGTAGTGAAAAATAACTGGAAAAATTCTGACGGAAGAAATCAACAAAGTTATGTATAAAGCAGATGTTCGTCTGAGACAATGACAAAGTACTGAGCATCTCGTAAGGAACCAAGTCTTAGCAGTAATGGGCACTTGTCAGCCTGAGTAAATGAAAGTCAGAACAGGGTTTAGTTGAAATAACAGAAATTCAAAAATTACTACGAGATATAAGATACAGGAAGTAGCGGAGAACCATGATCATCTACGTTCCAAGTGATAAGGCATGTAAAGAAGAATAGCCATTCAGAAAATCTCGGTAATCATTGCTCCATGCCGAGGAACTCTGAAAAGCAATGTTCACTTGGATTGTTACAAGACCAAAAGCAGGAGGGACCCAATGAGGATCAAACTTACTAACGCAGTAGTGATAGTCAACTAGAATAACCTCGTCAATTATTAAGCCTGAGTCACCCTCAAAATCGATTGGTAAATAATACTATTATTAAGACTTCAAATCTATCTTTGAACGAGCAGTATAGCCCGCCGTTGCTCGTGTGTAATGAAAGCTTTAAAACTAATTCATGGTCCAGGAGCTCAGACTCTTTGGATGTTCGCACGAAAGACTAAAAATCAATAGTTGTTTCCCGTTAAAGCGAAACCGTAGATTGAAAGAAAAATGTATGGATGTAAGTCAAATTTTGATTTCCTGGTATCGATATCAAATAAATCTTTTTCGTCGTAAACTGAATTTTGAAGGCTAAATAAGTCCTCTGAGTAAATGGTATCATAGCTGAGACTAAGAACTACAATCATACCTACTTAGAGCCAAACCCGAAGCAAAAACTAAAATAAAAGGCTCAGAAATTGATTTTCATCAGACCCTGTAGGATATCGGGGTATCGATTTCCAATATCAGAGTCAAATAAATCATCCAAAGATAGAACTGCAACCTTGAAACATCTCATTATCTTTTCTTATGTCTTTGTCTATGAATGTATCAAATTTGATTAAAATCGGACCATTCCTTCGATAACACGATTTTTTCGATTATCGATTTTCGATATTTATCGGAGGTACCTCGACTCAAAATCTAGCTAAGAACACTCGCAGACACTTATAGTACAACTTCAAAATTTTCAAGAAAATCGGTTCAGCCGTTTCGGAGTCTATAGTTAACGGACACACAGACACAGACACACACACACACAGACAAAGATCCATTTATAAATAAGTTTAGATTAGATTCATTTCTTAGAAAAAAGATTTCTTCCTTTTCCTCTCTCTTGAAAGCCAAGGCACAAAAACATTTTGATATTATCCAGCTAATTATAGGATAGTCCCCAATGCCACATCATTGAACCTATGTCGTTCTGAATTTTCATAAACGACTTTCCTAATATCATAAGTTTTCAACTCCGTATTCATGCTTAAGTCTAAAAGTTAAGTCTGATCAGTTCAATAAAGTCAATTTTTTTTTAATCATTTCACCCCGAGCAAGGCGGAAACGCCACTGATGTGCAGGGGGCTACAAAAATGTAAAATAATTAATTAGAAAAGAGTGAGGAGTAAAACCTAGTTAGAAAGAACAATAGAAAGCTGAGAAAGCAGGTGCGATGACAGATACATAGGTGGAGAGAAAGGGAAGGTTATACAGGGGTGGGGAGAGAGCTACAGTCCAGTGGTTAGTAGATGAGTATTGACTTTGCATTTAAATTTCTGGAGGTTGTAGCCGTCAGGAAAGCAAGAATACGGGAGCGAGTTCCACAGGCGGGAAGTGCGAGAGAAGAAGCTGCAGGAGTAGAATTGGCGTCTGCAAAAAAGCTAACTTGGGAGCTGATAAAAAAAAAACATATGTTGTTATCTAGACCAACAAATAGCTTTTTAATTTTAACGCTTCTAAAACACGACTGCTTCTTTATAATCGTCTTCAGTCACTCAGTGAAGTGTTACACGTGATACACGCTTGGGGGATCATGTCTCTTTTGATCAATGACTGAGTAGGCAGAAGATGTTTCATTAGGCTGCCATTTCTTTCTACGGTAGACTGCTTGCCAACCAAGGCTATAGAACCCAAATGTGTTCTGCTATTTAACCTATAGCTGGAGGGAGAAGAGATGGATTAGCAATTTTCCAAACGGTATTTGTGCGTAAGTGAATGCAAATAATTCCAACTGTAATTCACACTCGACTGTCCGATTTTTTTCCGTAGCGCGACAATGAACATAATCGTCTTAGAGAACCATTTTTTGCCTTCCATCAGGATGACTGACGTTAATCTCCAAGAGAGTGACTCGTTGCTACTTCTGGGGCTAACGTTTTCCTCCGACAAGTGAAAAATTATCTTGAATCGATTTCTAGATCTTCTGTTCGAAGAGTTGGTTCACTGTTTTTTTTTTCTCACCATCCTACAAATTTAGAAGGCTCTCATTCATCCATGCACTGGATATGGCTGCTAAGTTTAGTCTGGGGCTTCTGACATTAATTTAGGGATTCTTGATAAAATATAAAGAATAATCTGCGATATTATAGTCCCGAACCAGGCATCTTAACTTCAGTCCCGTTCACACCTCCGTAATGTAGCTTCCGTTTGCCAGTTGGATAAATATCTTTTTTGACATTGTACTGATGAGCCTCTTATTGGTACCTCGACTTTATGAATTTAATAGTAATAAATTGTGATATTGCTAGCATCATTTCGCAGTTAACATTGATTGATGTAACCGTAAGTTCTATAGGGATAGTTTCTTTACTTGTACGACTCTCTTGTGGAATTATTTTTTAGGCTTCCGGCTTTCCAGCTAACTTTGATTTTTAAATAGTTAAATGCAATGTCGATCGTCATTTACTGATTTCTTAATATTTTTATTGTTCTCGTCCTTTCTTCTTCTTCTTCTTCTTCTTCTTCTTCTTCTTTGTGCCTTGTACTTTCAGGACGTAGGGGATCATGGACTTCCACGTCTCGCTATTCCTGGTGGCTCTGAGCACACTTTCTCCTGTAATACCACGCAACCCTCGTTCTGTCATCCCTCTGCTCAGGCCCTTCAAATATGTTATCTGTTGCTTTACTCTGTCTTTTTTCCCCTCTATCTGGCCTATTAGTATCAGGTTCTCCAAGACCTTCTTCCTCATTGCATGTCCCAGGAACTTTAGTTGTCGCTTCCTGATGCTCAATATTAATTTCCTTTTTGTTTGCATCCTTTTCAAAACCTCTTAATTGCTCACAAGCTCGGTCCACGATATCCTGAGCATCCTTCTGTAGAACCACACTTCATTTGCTTCAAGTTTTTCCTTCATCTTTGATGATATTATCCAGCATTCCCTGCCATATTGAAGAACTGACATCATATAGCAATCTAGTACTCCCTTCTTTGCTTTTTGTGAAATTTTCCTGTCTGTTTATACTTTACTTAGCTTCTGGAACGTGTCCTTTGCCATGCCAATTCGCCTTCAAATTCTCTTCCTTTAATAATGATTTTTACCATTTTTTTGTGTCGTCATTGATTTGCTTGTTTAGAATTTCAATTTTAGAGAGATTAGGTTGTGTGTCGACATGAAGAGTGTCTGTTATTCTTGCGAAAACGACAGGACACTATCATTTCACTTTGCTCATGGTTTCCTGTAAATGTTGTTTTCTCTTGAATAAATTTTACCATATTGCGAACCCACCTACAGCGAACCCTCCTATATCAAAAGTGGTTACACCAAGCAGATGAGTAAACCCGTCATCCCAAGCCGAAAGCCACTTCTTCTTTCGAGTCTGTGAAGATTTTTTGTTCTACGTATGATTTATCCAGAATTATGGGGAGGCATGGGCCATTACCCTACCTCGCTGGTCTAATGCGTGTTGAGACACGCTCAAGCGATCACGCCACTTTTTGATTCATTCGGACAAGGAGCTCTATATCATCCTGATATAGCCGTAAGCCACTAAACACTTTACATTAATTATTTTTTGAGAGCCACGTGTTGTCGTTGGCGAAGTCTTTTCTAATTTTATAAATTAAATGGCGATGTTTAAATAACTTTCAATTGAACACAGCACCAACGGTCAGCGAGTTGAACTTGCTAAACCTCTCGATAAACTTTTAACATTTACTGATTTTTAAATACATAAATTCATCCACTACAAAGCTCGAGAGAAACTCAAGGTAGAAAATTACTGTCAAAATGGTAATAATATATAAAGAGTGTGATATGAATAAAATGAGATGATAGATATTGACCAGTATAATGATAAGGGTAATGAATAACGATTGAATTATAATACTGATATACAATCATAATTTAGAGCCTAAATTAGTACTAACAGCGTCTGAAACTTTCTACCTGATATTGCTGTGATATCTGTCTTTCAATATGGCATTGAATGCTAGACAATATCATTAAAGATGAGGGAAAATCTTGAAGCAACTGAAATGTTGTCCAACAGAAGGATGCTGCTAATATCATGGATCGAGTATGTGAGTAAAGATGAGGTTTTAGAAGGGATGGAAACGAAAAGAAAATTAATACTGAGCATCAGAAAAAAAGCTAAAGTTCTTGGGACATGTGATGAGGAAGAATGCTTAGAGAATATGATACTCACAGGTCAGATAGAAGGAAAGTGACAGAAGAAAGCAGTGGATAAAATATTTTAAGGGTCTGAGCAGGAAACTGGAAGAGCAGAGTTTGGGTGGGGTAACAAGAGAAAGCGTGCTAACAGCTACAAAGAATAGGGAGATGTGGAAAGCCATGATCGACTACGTCCTGAATGGACATGGCACATAGAAGAAGAGGTTCGATTCTGATTGAATGTCTGTTTTGTACTAACCGTTTATAGACTTGTCTATATCAGTGGTTCCCAAACTTTTTTCTGTTATTCCTCCGACACCCTGTTTAACCATCCAAATTTCCCCTTGATGTGAATGAAAGAAAGAACAGTTAAAACACACTATTTACTAATTTATTTTTCAAATGTACAAATATACTGATAAACTTATAGTTACAGAGCAAAATGGATAGAGAGCAGTTAACAACTAAGCATAGACATAGAGAGCGGTTAGTAACAAATAAAAGGATATTTGCTTACAACAGGCTCTCTCTCTCTCTCTCTCTCTCTCTAATAATGAGAAAATCCATTTGAGATTTTTTTTATTTAGTCAGTCAGTTAAGTGCTATACGTGATACACGCTTGGGCGATCATGTCTCGAAAGATACATGACTGACTGGGCAGAAGATTATCCCGCAGTAGGTTGCCATTGCTTTCTACGGTAGACTGTTTGCCAGCCAAAGCTATAGAACCAAATCTGTCCTGTTATTTAACCCATAACTGGAAGAAAGAGACGGAGTAATACCTTTCCGGAGGGTATTTGGGCGTAAGTGAATGCAAGGAATTCAACTAGAATTCGAACTCGGCTCCCCGATTTCTCGTTCCGAGCCTATATCCACTGCACCAAAACGCACATCCTTTTAATTAGTAGCTAGTGTAATTATTTCCCCGCTGGTAGCTTCAAATTTTCCCCCAGGGGGAAATTTTCCAAAGTTTGAGAATCGCTGGTCTATACGATTAATGCGTAAACAGTTCAATCCCGACTGGATGTCTCTTTAGGACTAACGTTTTGTGGACACGTCCATCCGATTGATGTGTAGCTAGTTTCGAGCCTGATTGGATGTCTCTGTTTGTGGACTTGTGCCAGGCTAAGCTAGGTAAGTATATATATTTATCGAACTTTTCAAAATTGTCTAACGAGTTAAACAAGACTTGAAAGTTTAATGAACCCTGTCGTTTTCCGAAGCGACATTTCCCAAGCAAAAAACGTATTATTTTTCCAACGTTTTGGAAATAAACTCCCAAAAAACAAAGGCAAAAAAAAAAAAGAGATAATTTGCTTCATTTGTTTAACAGCGGAATTATTGTGTTTGGTGCACTAATTAGTTTTCGCAGCAAACAAACAATTACCTTTTATCGTTAGTGTCAGTTATGTAATAGAGTTTAGCTATTTTAGAATCGGGAAGAAGGCAGACGAAAAGCTACGTAGTATGAGAATAATTGAATGAAAAAAAAAAGACGACTACTACTAACTACTGTAACTATAACAATTTCTATTACTGACGTTGATTAGGTAAGGATTAACGTAAAACAATTGGAGAATAATATGCTGTGTTCCAATAATATTGACCAGGCACAGAACTAACATCAGCACAAACCAGCTATATTCCTTCCCTCCCATCTTTAAACAATCACCGATTTTCGTCCGAATATATGAGATGCTAAATTATCATTATTGACATTATTTACACTCAGACTAGTGTCCTTACCTTCATTGTTATTTTAACAAAATTTTATTTTAACGTTTCGACTTTCATGCGTTCCGTCCTTAGTCAGGAAATTGTTGATCTCGGTAAACTTAAACGAATATCTTATTTATTACAGCTCAGTTACTGCTCTCTATTTTCCCACAAAGTGTAATTCTATACTACTTGGGGTTGACATAAAAATCCACAGATCGATACATTAATCTAAATTATTTATAAATGAAACTTTGTCTGTGTGTGTGTGTCTGTGTGTGTCTATCCGTTACCTATAGACTCCGAAACGACTGAACCGATTTTCTTGAAAACTTACACAGTTGTACTATAAGCGTCTGCGAGCGTTCTTAGCTAGGTTTTGTGTCGAGGTACCTCCGGTAAATATTGAGTCAATTATCGAAAAAATCAGGTTATAGAAGGAATGGTCAATTTTAATCAAATTTGATACACTCATAGACAAAGACATAAGAAACGATAATAAGAAGTTTCAAGGTTGCAGTTTTTACAATAGTGCAGAAAATCTATGATATATATATATATATATATAAATCGATACCAGGAAATCAAAATTTGACTTACATCCATAGACTTTCAGTTTACGGTTTTGCTTTAACTGGAAACAACTATTGCTTTTTAGTCTTTCGTGCCAACTTCCAAAGAATCTGAGTTCCAGAACCATGGATAAGTTTTAAAGCTTTCATTACACCCGGGCAACACCGGGCTATACTGCTAGTTCGCTATAAATGTGTAATTTCGTTTCATAAGTGACTGAGATTAAGGATATATATATCAATGAGTTAAGTGCCATATGTGATACACGCTTGGGCGATCATGTCTCAAAAAAGACATAACTGATGGGGCAGAAGATTATCCCGCTGTAGGTTGCCATTGCTTTCTGCAGTAGGCTGCTTGCCAGCTGAGGGTACAAAACTCGAACTGTCCTATTATTTAACCCATAACTGGAGGAAAAAGACGGATTAATACTTTTCCCAAGTGTATTTGTGTGCAAATGAATGCAGCTAATTTAACTGGAATTCGAACTCGGCTCCCCAATTTCTTGTTTCGACCCAATATCCACGCACATTGTAAGGAAATATATACATATTTTTAAAAATCATATTTCAGTGCATCATTTCTGTATGACGTGTGGATCGCAGATTTTCAATATTTTACATGAAAATGAAGGAATATCAGAAGGCTTTTTATCATTTAATGCTTTTTTTTCATTTCCGGAAAAGAAAAATACTTCTACAAAAAGCAAAAATCTTAAGTGTTGTTTATGGAGATGGTGCTATAGTTGTGAGTATTGCTTGTAAATTGTTCTCCAGGGTCAGGTGTGGATATGTTGATCTGTAAATCCGAGAACCTTTCGGTAACCCAGCAGTCATCTATGATTAAACGATGATTAAAAGTAATGAAGATCACACCACACGGAACTGTTTTTTGCTTTTTTATGGGCTGCGTCCTTTCAGGACGTAGACGATCATAGACCCCCTCCACTCTATCCCTTGTCATTCTTAACACTTTCTTTTCGTATCTTTCCAAACTTCCACTTCGCCATCCACTTGCTCAAACCCATTAAGTATGACTAACGTTGCTTTCCCCTCTCTTTCTCTCCCTCTATCTGCCCGTGAGTATTAGATTCTCCAAGCCCTCTTTTCTCATTATTTGTCTCAGAAACTTCAACTGCCTTTACATAATATTAAGCTTATGTTTTCTTTTCACTTGTGTCCTCTCCAAAGTTTTGTCGTTGCTCAAATGCTCGGTCTATGGTGTCGTCAGTATGCTTCTATAATAGACTAAACTATCGCCCGGTTCACACTCTACCCACGTCTATTGAACAGGTGAAGAGGCTCATCCCTTGTTCCCTGTTTTGAATGTGTTTTCCGGCTTTCTCTTTTCCAATCTTTTCATTCTCTCCTTTTTTTTTTCAATTGGAGTAGATAGACTAAACTATCGCCCGGTTCACACTCCACCCACGTCTATTGAACAGGTGAAGAGGCTCATCCCTTGTTCCCTGTTTTGAATGTGTTTTCCGGCTTTCTCTTTTCCAATCTTTTCATTCTCTCCTTTTTTTTTCAATTGGAGTAGATAGACTAAACTATCGCCCGGTTCACACACCACCCACGTCTATTGAACAGGTGAAGAGGCTCATCCCTTGTTCCCTGTTTTGAATGTGTTTTCCGGCTTTCTCTTTTCCAATCTTTTCATTCTCTCCTTTTTTTGCAATTGGAGTAGATAGACTAAACTATCGCCCGGTTCACACTCCACCCACGTCTATTGAACAGGTGAAGAGGCTCATCCCTTGTTCCCTGTTTTGAATGTGTTTTCCGGCTTTCTCTTTTCCAATCTTTTCATTCTCTCCTTTTTTTTCAATTGGAGTAGATAGACTAAACTATCGCCCGGTTCACACTCACCCCACGTCTATTGAACAGGTGAAGAGGTTCATCCCTGTGTAGGATGTGGTTTCCGGTTTTCTCTTTTCCAATCTTTTCTCTCTTACGTCTCTTCTTTACCTTTGAGAAGATTGTTCAGCATTCGCTGCCAAATATTAGAATAGATATCGCGTCACAATTAATTACTCTTTTCTTTGTTTCTAATCAAATTTTCGCGACTCTTAATACTGCAGGGAATTAATATACATCAGGAGCGTTATGAAAAATTTGAAAAGAATTGGATACGTGAATCACGAAGAAGTTTGTGAACCTTACGATCAAGCTATTTTTTATCATTTCACCCCAAGTAAGGCGGTATTGCTACTGATGTGCAGGGGGCTACATAAGAGAGTTAAGGTTCCAGGCAGGAAGAGAGTGAAGACAAAGACGAACCAGCTACAGGGGATGAAAGAGAAAGGGCAAGAGAAGGATGTGAAGACAGGATTGAAAACAGTTGCGAAGGTAGAGAGAAAGGAAAAGAACAAGATACAAATGGTGATGTAGAAAAGGCTGGAGTTATTTGGATAAAAGATGAGAATTGACTTTGCGATTAAATTCCTGAAGGTTATAGCCGTCAGGAAAGCAAGTATGTGGAAGGGAATTCCACAGGCGGGAAGCGCGAGAAAAGATGTTGCCAGAGTAGAATTGTCGCATGCATTTAGTTGATCTAACTGTAAAATGGTGGGACCTTGATGCCCATCCGGTTTCCCGAGTAAATTCTTGTGGAGGGAGCTCAGTGACCTTAGTCCGTCAGAGCTGCATTTTTACACGTAATTCACAAAAAAATAAAAAAATAAAGAACGATGATGAAAAGTAGATAACTTACAACAATGTAGAAAAAGAAGGTTCGTGAGAAAACTAAATGTGCCACAATTAACGACTTCATAATTCTGAATGCAAACGAAGTAGAATAATATGTAGTTAAAAGGGGGTTGTGGAGTAGTTTTCGCACTGAAGGTAATAATCGTGCAATGTTGGTTGATTTAGTCAAATTTTGATGAAAAATTATTATTATTATTATTTTTATTTTAGAAAGCTGAAGACGTCTTCCAGTTTTGTATTGACAAATGTATTTTTTTTTAATCATTTCACCACGAGCAAGGCGGAAACGCCACTGATGTGCAGGGGGTTACATAAATGTAAAAAGATTAATTAGAAAAGAGTGAGGAGTACAACCTAGTTAGAAAGGAACAATAGAAAGCTGAGAAAGCAGGTGCGATGACAGATACATAGGTGGAGAGAAAGGGAAGGTTATACAGGGGTGGGGAGAGAGCTAGAGTCCAGTGGTTAACAGATGAGTATTGACTTTGCATTTAAATTTCTGAAGATTGTAGCCGTCAGGAAAGCAAGAATACGGAAGCGAGTTCTACAGGCGGGAAGTGCGAGAGAAGAAGCAGCAGGAGTAGAATTGTCGTCTGCATTTGGCTAACCTGACTGTGAATGGGTGAGACCCAGTTGCCAGTCTGGTTGCACGAGTAAACACCTGTTGAGGAAGCATCAGTAACTTAAGCTCGTCCGAGCAGAAGCCATGAAAGTATTTATAGAACAGACAAAGGGAGGCTACATTTCGACGATGGGGAAGTGGCTGCAGTCGAGTCGCCAGATCAGTACCTATCACATTACAGACTCTCCTTTGGAGCTTGTCAAGAACACTGAGGAGAACGGCAGGGGCACCTGACCATAAATGGCAGCAGTACTCCATGCACGGACGGATGGTTGACTTGTATATATGCAGGATGGATTCAGGTGGAATTGCTGGTAATATTGTTTTATCCTTCAAAAATATGTTATGGTAATAATTTTTTTCTTAAAAAATGTATTGTCGGTAATATTTTTCCCACTAAAAATGTATATTTTTCTATAAAAATCTATTCTTACGTATATATTTCTATAAAAGTCTATTTTTATACTTTCATAGTGTTTTGTCCCCAGTTTGAGGATAAACTATTTGCTTATAGTTGGGACCCTAACAGGTGCTACCACCCTGGGTCATAGTAGAGCTGGGAACATCAGCAATTTAGAGGTAGTTCATTGCTGCTTACAACCTCCAATTCAGAGGCCTTGCTGCTGGATGTAGTTCATTGTCATACCCAGGACCGGAAATTGAGATAATAACTCTATGAGCGCTTGTTACGGCCCAATGAATTGAATATTAACACTAATATTTGAATTTGTTTTATAAATATAAATTACAAACTAATTCCATAATTTTCCTCTACTAAAGCATCATCATTATCATTAGTCCTTTGTCCGGCTATCTCGAAGCGTCGCTGCGAAGCTGAACACTTGATCAGTTTCTTCCAAGACCCAGCAAGATATTTATTTATGGGTAGCATATTGTTAATTACGGAATAAGGACAGAGTACACCAAAAGAAATGATGTTAGAGTACAAATATAGGAAGTTTGATTTATCCATGATGAGACCTACTGCATACCAAGCACATACATCCCAGCCAAAGATGACCGTTATAGGGACAGGTTTTAATAAAAGCAGCAAAAAGACAAGGTGTGTGTGTGTGTGGGGGGGGTCAAGCTAGAATGCATGTCAGGACGAATTAGACGATGTCCGATTATAGGAGCAACAATTATCATGCGACTATCAAGTCGGTTTAAATATCTCGTCCTTCAAACTAAAAAGTAACGCCATGATGTACCTCAAGTACTCCCGCTCATGAGCACAGATTTACAGAGCGTCAACCCTTAGTAGAGATGCACATATGTTTATTGTCAAACAGCTAATAATTGTATATATGTTATAAAACAGGATATTTACTGTCATCATTTATCCATCACACCCAGATGGTGCATAGGGCAGTAACATTTTGTTGCTGTTTCTGTAACAAACTGTTTTTTACGGGGCAGGGTTGTTAGCCCTGCACCCAACACCCAAACCTGGAGGACCGGTGCACCATTCTTGGTTCTTACGTTTACAGCATTCCCAAATGGTCACCCATTTAAGTACTAATCAGGCTCGATGTTGCTTAACTTCGGTGATCGGACGGAAACCGGTGCATTCAACACGATATAGCCGTAGACACCGCTATTTAGTCATCATAATTTATCCATCACTCCCAACGGTTCATAGAGCAGCAACATTTTGTTGCTGTTTCTGTAACAAACTGTTTTTTATGGGGCAGGGGTGTTAGCGCTGCACCCAAACCCCAAACCCCAAACCTAGAAGACCGGTGGACCATTCTTGGTCCTTACGTTTACAGCACCTGGTATTCCCAAATGGTCACCCATTTAAGGACTGACCAGGCTCGATGCTGCTAAGCCTCGGTGATCGGAGGGAAACCGGTGTATTCAACACGATATAGCCGTAGACTATACATATTTACCCTATCCCAGGTGAAATCCCTAAAAAAATGTATATGTATATGTTAGCACCTCTAATCAATTATTACTTTTATTTTTGTTCGATTTCTGGTATTGTCACACTCCCTACCAGGTCTGCGAGAAAACCTAAAGCGGTTAGTGGTGTGTTGTTATGGCTTCATTTCAGGATTTGATTTTTCTAACGCGCATAACATCACTAGCATCGTATGGACAAAGTTTTTCGTACTGTGTTGGCTGTACTTATCAATAATTTTTTTTTGTATTTTTTTTAAATATGGGGTTTCCAGGGATTTTTACAATGTGTTATTGTGTTCATTTTTTATCACAACCACTATGACTGGTGGATGTGCAACGGGGTGCATTAGACATCGGCTCGGAACGAGAATTAAGACATCAGAGTTGAAATTCCAGTTGAATTCCTTGTATTCATTTACGCGCAAATCAGTAAGTCAGTTAAGTGCCATACCTGATGCACGCTTTTGGCGATCATCTCTCGAAAGAGACATGACTGATTAGGCAGAAGATTACCCCACAGTAGGTTGCCATTGCTTTCTGCGGTAAACCGGTTATAAGCCAAGGTTATAGAACCCAATCTGTCTTATTATTTAACGGATTAATACCATTCCCAAAGGTATTCGTGCGTAAGTGAATGCAATGACTTCAACTGGAATTCGAACTTGACTCTCCGAATTGTCGTTCTGAGTCGATATCCATTGCACTACAACGCACATCCTTGCACCACAACCCTTGGGAAAGGTATTAATCCGTCTCTTCCCTCCAATTATGGGTCAAATACGGGACAGATTGGGTTCTATATCCTTGGCTGGCAACCAGTCTACCGCAGAAAGTAATAGCAACCTACTGCGGGATAATCTTCTGACCACTCAGTCATGTGTTTTTCGAGAAATGATCGCCCAAGCGTGTATTTATTTCACCAGACTTCTAGATTCCATTTATATGACTGTGGTGAAGTGTTGTGTTACATATCGCCATACTTTGATGAAATTCATGACGACGGTGATACCTTGCATATATTTCTATGACTTTAAGATCCAGGAATGTCGTACATTATCGAATACCTTACGCTAATCTATCCAGGCACTACTGAGGGGTTTTTTTTGTATTGAGGCAATTTTCCAAGATAATCATATTAATGAGTAAATGGCCTTTACATCCGTAATAGCCACATTTGCCTCCCTTTTTATTCAAGACTTAGTACGTCATTTATTTTTCTAAGAAGAAATATGTCTGTTTTGTCAGAATAGATGTCAACTGTTTGTAAGTAGTGGAAAATCATGTAATTATTCTGTATTAGCAGTATCTCCCGGCGTTGCCCGGTTGTAATGAAAGCTTTAAAACTAATCCATGGTCCTTGAGCTCAGACTCAGCCTAAAGAATATTTGTGTGAAGTTTGGTGAGAATCAGATAAAAATTGTGGTTTGTATAAAGAACATACACACAGATAAACAGACACACACACACAAACATCTTGTCTTATATATATTTTATCGATTTTCTACACTATTATAAGAACTACAACTTTGAATCTTCTGAATATCGTTTCTTATGTCTTTGTCTATGAGTGTATCAAATTCAATTAAAATCGCACCACTCCTTCTATAACCCGATTTTTTCGATTATCGATTTTCAATATTTCTCGGGGGTATCTCGACACAAAAACGAAGCAACTAGTCCGGACAGTATTGTTAAAAACCAGAAAGAAAAAAAAACTTACCTATTATTTGATATGGCTTGTCCAGTGGATTGTAACATAGCAACCAAAGAATTCGAGAAACTGTCAAAATATAAAGACCTGGGAATTGAAATAGAAAAAATGTAGAAATTGAAAACAAGACTCGTGACAGTGATAGTAGGTGCACTTGGAATGATAAAAAATGGAACAAAGCAATACATTAAAAGAATCCCTGGAAACCCCAGATTAAGAGATAAAAAAATTGTCTTTTTAAGTACAGCCCTCACACTAAGGAGAACTTTGTCTATGTAATGCTAGGGATGATAGGAGAGATATAAAAAAATATGAAATCGAGCCATAACAACACACCACAACTGCCTTAGGTCTTCCTGCAGACTTGGTAGGTAGTGCGACCATAGCCGAAATCGAAATATGATAAAGTGACAAAATAATAATAATAATAATAATAATAATAATAATTATTATTATTATTATTATTATTATTATTATTATTATTATTATTATTATTTCCTTCTGTTGTATACACACATCTTTCCTGATTCCAACCAGGGATCTAAAATCAGAAAAGGGCTTCATGACATTTTTCACTGATCATTAAAAGAAAAAAGAAAAAGGAAAACAAAACACACGATAACACATGCTTTACATGGATAAATCTTTTCGTAATGTGTGAGTTGTCATTGTGGGTAGAATATTTGTCTATTTGTTTAAGGCATGTGCTACCAGGAATCCTTTTCATAAGTCTATCGGAATCTTTTCCAATCAATCTGAGGGATCCAACTACAACTGGACGTATTGTCTCACGTTCTCTTGTGCCACATTTTGGAGTTTCCCATTTCAAGTTCCTTTGATTTCAATAGTTTTTTTGAATATTTTCAAAGATTTACGTTATTTTAACTTTTCTGCTGTTCTTTATTGTCATAGGCGAAACGTTGAAATTTTAAAACGAACCCTTTATTTCATCTACTGGGGTAGGTTTTTCTAGTTCTACGTGACATGCCATTTGTGTATATCTCAGCTTTAGTTATTTGTCAGTTGTGAGTTCAAGAACTGGTCCCAGCAGAGGTGAGCAAATCTCGGAGCATACAACGGCTGGATTGTCGTGAGTATGACAATAAAGATGAGGCCAAATGTCCGAACAATATAAATAGTATAAATAGTTTAAATATCTTATCTGAGAAATATTGAAAAATCTTCAAACATATATTAAAATCTACAGGGAAAGCCATGTTTAAAAAGAATGCACAGTCTGCTTGTGAGGTTTTTATTAAAATTATTTAATTCTCTACTTCCGCCTAGTTTTTCGTTTTCAAATGAATTTATTTTATCAAGAGTGTTTTCCATCAAGACGTACAAACTCAAACAGTACTTTTCCTAGAATATCAGTTCCAAGCGACTCAGACTTCTGAAGAGATAGAATGTTGGCTTTGTTCAGATAATTCTTAATGTAAAACTTTAAATTCCGTAGTATAGATCCCAACGCCCTATTAATAATCAGAACAAAAGTAGCATAAACATCCCACATTCTGGGATTTAGAAATAGGAGGTTAGTACATTTCTTTTTTTAGTTTGATAAACAGGATCATCTGCGTCGAGAAACGGACATTTTTAAGCAAAGGGGATATTTGGTTTGGTGTACACACGATTTTGACTTGGTCATTTTCAGTCACCATCTATGGCCTGCGGCAGTACCTTTACACGTCGGCTTCAAGTCCATACATCCTACATAGGCATCAATGCAAATGGAAGGCCGTTTCAGCATAGCGTCGATTGTATTCCTTCTGCACAAGCATTACAAAAGTGCTAATGATGTGGGTGACATTTTCCACCTCCATGACAAACAGTCTGCACTTGTCCGAATCCAGTTGGTACTAGGTATTCTTCAAGACAGAAACAGTTTTCAGAACTTGTGACTTGAGTGGCTTTTCAATTCATATAATTTCAATTCTCTTTTTCTATATTCATCTTACGAAACTTTTGTTCATCGCAAACTGAACGTCAAGCTCTATTGCCTCTCTGGCCTTTTATATGTCATCTATTATTATGTCATTTTTCATCATACTTCTACTTCTGCTATGGTCGCACTATCTACCAAGTCTGCAGGAAGACCTAAGGCAGGTTGTGGTGTGTTGTTATGGCTCGATTTCATATTTTTTTATATCTCCCTTCTCATCCCTAGCGTTACATAGACAAAGGACTGGATGTTACAATTAGTCAAATAACATGAAAACAGAAAGAAAAAATATTCAATAATGAAAGAAGGCAGTAAATACAAACAAGATTTACATTTAATAGATTCTGTAGACAACCAAAACAGAAGCCAAGAACCAACCATTGCGTCATTTTTTTAAAACACTGGGGTGTCTTAATAATTATGGCCGGTAGTGTACGTCGGCACAGTTACATCCACCAATTGGCTTAATCAGTCAGTTGAGTGCCATACGTGATACACGCATGGGCGATCATGTCTCTAAAGAGACATGACTGACTGGGCAGAAGATTATCCCACAGTAGGTTGCCATTGCTTTCTGCGGTAGACTGGTTGCCGACCAAGGCTATAGAACTCAATCTGTCCTGTTATTTAACCCATAACTGGAGGGAAGAGGCGGATTAATACCTTTCCCAATGGTATTTGCGTGTAAGTGAATGCAATGAATTCAGCTGGAATTCGAACTCGGCTCCCCGATTGGCTTAATATCTTTTCCATATGAAACATGATTTCTTAGCAGTTCAATAGCTTAAAAATATTACTGCTTGAAAAATGTTACTGTACACAAATATTTGTGAATACTTTCATTCCATTCCATTCCTTGTTTGTTGATTTAATGCCGGTGTTTATATGTGGCACCCAGTGAGGTTCGAACGTACTACTCAGTAGTAACAGCCATTCGTACTTTTCTTCCTCACTCGTAGTCTCTTTCCTCGTCTATACTCCCGTCACTATGCCTTACAAAGAAAGAAATCATAATTTCCTCTCACTTTGTGTGCGTTGAGCAAATTTCACTTTTAGATCACATCTCGTAAGTAATATTTCATCGAAAGCGAATGCGAGTAATATTCGTAGTTTTCCTTATTACGGGCTGTAGGGAACTCGTATATAAGTTCATTAAATTAGTTCAACTTACAAACTATGCTCACCGCGATCAAACAAGAAAACATTTTTTCAAACACATTTGACGTGGCCATAAAAAGCCGCGAAGAGAAACAGTTCACGCTCGATCACTCACATTTTTTCTCGCAACTTTCAGATCCATCACTGTCCATTTTGTTGCTGTTTTTACATAACGTCTACTCGCTTTCAAAGTGGATTGCTCTCTGACAGGCTTCCCATAATGCATCATTATGTTCATCCATTTTCTGGTTGATATCCATTATTGAAATTGGATGCGTTTATAATTGAATGTGCTTTCTGGCAGAAATAGTAACATTAAAAAACGATGAAAAGATAGAAGTATTAAAAGGTGGTAGAGAGAAAAAGGAAAACCGTCAGAAGAGATAGAAAGAAAGGAAGTAGCGTAAAAGAAAAGCGTGGAGGAAAAATATGTAAGATTTAGAAAAAAAAAAGAAGAAGAAAAGAAACAGTACAAACATCGCCAAAATCCAAATAAAAATCTGCAATGTTATTAGTCCTGATCTGGCATCTTGACTTTAGTCACTTTCCCTAGCATTGACGTAGCTTCTATCTATCATTTCTATAAAAATTCTCATCGCAGTTGTTGTTAGTTGGTTCATTTAACCAGCATATCAACCTTCATCATGTCATTTAATGCTGAAAATCGTTTTGATCTGTTTTATTTGCAAGGTTCAATGGGATTTGTTTTTAAGGGCAGGGTCCCCAAGTCCTAACCTTGTTATTTAACCCATAACTGGAGGGAAGGGACGGATTAATACCAGTGCTTAAGTGAATGCAGGGTATTCAACTGGAATTCGAACTCGGCTCACCGATTTCTCTTTCCGTGTCGATATCCACTGCACCACAACGCACATCCGTCCATAAACGCTTATAGCACCTGGTATTCCCAAGCGGTCACCCATCTAAGTACTGACCAGGCTCAACGTTGCTTAACTTCGGTGATTGAGCAAGAACCGGTGTATTCAACGTGATAGGCCATAAGCCCGCATTTGTTGTAATGAATTCACGTCATTGGTACTTTTATGACGTGAATTTAAGCAAATCACTCGATTGGCAAATAAGTTCCTTCGTTTTACTGTTTGAATAACTAGGTAAAATCGTATGTTCTATTTTAATAGTATCTTTCCTTGCAATACTTGCCAGTGGAACCATCTCCAGTTGCTTGCTTGCCTACAGCCTTTTTTTTTCTTCGTTATCTACTTCTACGCATCATGTCAGTTCAGGATTTTGGCGATCATGGCTTTTCAAAAATTACTGTCCTTTGTGGCGGCTATCGGATTTTAACTTTTGGTTATCTCTCCTAAACCTTGTTCCGACATCTATTTGCTACAACTTTTAAGTTTTTTTTATCCTCTGTTCCCTTCTGTCCTGGAAATATATAATTTTCTAAGCCCTATTTCTTCATCATGTTCCCTAGAAATTTAAACTATCTTTTTTTAATGTTAATCCTGTGTTTTTTTATCCATTTCTCTAAAACATCTTCGTTGCTTACTTGTTCAGTCCATGGTATCCTTAGTGCCCTTCTGCCGAACCATATTCTTCTTTCAAGTTTTTCTTCATTTGTGAAGAGAATGTTTAGCATTTACTGTCATATAGAATGACTGATATTATAAACCATTTCACTACTCTTTTCTTTGTTTCTAACAACGTTTTTTTCTGTTTTTTAATACTTTACTTATGAAAATGAAAATGGATCGGTTTTCTAGTATTTCACCACTGTTGTATATAACATTTATTGTCTGTAAACTTAAACTGCTGCGCCAATCACTATTTTTGTACTCATGTAATTTGTTTGTTTTTTTTTTACCATTTTTCTGATTGCTTCCCATTCACTCTCAGTAAGCCCTTGCATTTGCGGGGCATTATTGCCTTGCTTGATATGAAGTGATTAAAAAAAGAAAAAGAAAAGAGAAATCCGAAGAGTATTCGTAAATGTCTGAAAAGACAAAAGCCAAATGCCAATTTAACATATATTATGGCGAGGAAATCCCAAAAGTAAGAAAGAAAGAAAAATAGTAAAAATAAATAAAATTTTAAAAAGTTCAGTAGAATCAACTCGATCGTTACCCCAGATATCTTGGTCCCAAATCCATTTCTTTTACATATTCCATTTAATTTCACAGAAGAATTTTTTCTTCGTCATTATTTATGTTGTCAAACCTTTATCATTTCTTACAAATATTTCATGTAACCAAACGATAAGCAAATATGTTAGCGGGTCGATTCGTTTAACGATTTACGAGCAACGTTGAATTTTTTTTTACAATTTTGTAACGGCCACATGATAAATCGCATGAACTTTCCTTTTTTTACGTCTGGATCGTTGGGTAAATATCTGGCGAGACATTTATTTGTCTGGAGTATTCTTACACTGACACAACATCGATTTAAATAAATGATGATAAAAATAGTAAAAGCAATGGTTGTCCTGGAGTGGCTAACAAAGTACATCGCGTGAAATGGTCTTTGTTACGAAAATTCTTACGCTGGCCAGTGACACGAAAAGTGGTTTCAAACACATTTTAGATCAGCGGTTCCCAAACTGAGGCAGAGAGAGAGCTAGAGAGAGAGCTAGAGAGAGAGAGAAAACTGGGGCAGAGAGTGAGAGAGAGAGAGACTGTTGTAGATGAGTGGTGCCGTACCTTTTTAAAAAAATTTTTTAAAAGCATTTCACCTCGAGCAAGGCATTTCACTGCCACTACTGCGCAGGGGTCTACATAGAGTGGGGAAAGGATGGTTTAATATAGGAAATGTCAGAGGGTGGGTGATAGGCGGGTAAGGATACCGAGAATGAGGGTTGGGTAGATGAGAGTGTTCTGAGAATAATTGGGAGTTAGTGTGATAGGAGGTGTCTATTGACCCTACATTTAAACACCTGGAGATTGTAGTTGTCGGGAAAGCAGACTTGTGGAAGGGAATTCCACAAGCGGGAAGCGCGAGAAAAGAAGCTGTTGGAGTAGAAATTACGGTTACATCTTATCTGTTTAACTGTAAAAGGGTGGGACCTAGTTGCCAATCTAGTATCTCGTGCAAATTCGTGCTTAGGCGGCATCAGTGATCTAAGTTCATTGGAGCAGAAGCCATGAAAGTACTTGTAGAAGAGGCACAGGGAAGCCACATCACGCCGGTGAGAGAGTGGTTGCAGCCGGTCTGCCAAGTCAGTATCAACCACGTTACAGATCCTCCTTTGTATTTTGTCAAGAAGTCCAAGGAGAGCAGCAGGGGCACCCGACCAGATATGGCAGCAGTATTCAATACATGGGCGGATGGTAGATTTGTATATGTGCAGGACAGAATCAGGCGGGAAAACCTTCCGAGCACTGCACAGAGAGCCGACTTTCATAGCGGCAGATTTGGCAATGGATTCAATATAGTGATTCCATTTGAGGTCCGCCGAAAGCGTAAGGCCAAGGAGGTGTTGTGTTTTACTCTCTGGGAGGCAAGCCTGTTCCATGCTACCTACCTGTCTGTTCACGTTCAAACAATTCTGGGTTAATATGTGTGGAGCATACCCAAAACTCAGCAACAACACATTGAAAATCGTCATTTTTTGTGAGTCAGGATTTTCTACTTTACTCACAATCAAGCCCAAAGCACGAAACCGACTGGAGGTAGAATGTGATATACGTTGCGCCCTTGCCAAAACTAACCCTGATATTGATACACTGGTGCACAAGAAGCAGCATCACCCTTTTTACTAATTTAATTCTGAAGTAGAAGAGCAAACAAAAGTCCTTTTAATTGTTACTAACCGCTCTCTAGGGCTATGCTAAGTTGTTACTAACTGCTCTCTATCCATTTTACTCTGTAACTATAAGTTTATCAGTATATTTGTACATTTGAAAAATAAATTAGTAAATAGTCTCAGTGTGATTTAACTGCTCTTTCTATTATACACTTGAAGGGCGAAATCTGGAGGGTTGAACTGGGTGTAGGGGGAAATGACGGAAAAAAGTTTGGGAACCACTGTTTTAGAAGGTGATAAGATTAGTGGGACCAATGTTTATCCATGAGCTGGTGTTTAATTTTTTTTCCCGATATAACCTCTCACAAAAATAATCCGCACTTACCTGGTTCAATCAAGATTCGTGCAATTACACTACCAAATCTTGATGTGAAGTCCGTTGATTTTTGTTTAAAAGCAAAACAACTTCATGAACACATACAAGAATTTGTATTTTTCTATTAATGGCGGTAAATACTAAATACGAAATTCTGCATTTCTGATTTCTGATTTTTTCGATTGTACTCGTAAACACGATAAAATGTACAGATAGGTTTTAAATCAGTGTATATAACTATAACTGGTATTTATCTATTTTTAAGCTATTTGGTTGACCCATTCCTTATTTAATTGTACATAACTTATTATATATTAAAAACGTTTTTAAATTACCTTGATATATAGATATTTATATTTTCATAATCCTTTTGGAAACAATTTTTAAATTAAACATATTTGTAGATAATTGTATTTCTTTTAAGCGAATTTTGATAAATTCTTAGACGGATTTTTTTTTAGATACGTCAAATTATATACAATTCTAGATTTGTATATATTTTAAACAAACATTGATTAATTCTTAGTCGAGTTGTTTTTTTTTTTGCCACAAGTAAATAGCTTCATACTTTTATGTTATTCTATTTTTTTTAAATATAGGACGAGTTCATGTACGGTTAGCCTCTTTATGCGAAATGGCATTGACTGTCGCCAATGGGAAGCGTATGCAAGACTTTGTACGGAGCCTAAACTTTATAAATTTCTGTTTCTAATGTCTGAAAGCGCTCAGTGAGGGTGGACCGGAGACTGATCATTTCTGGTCGGGTCGGCGTGGTGATGGGGGTATGATGTTGAGAGACCCGAAACCCCCTAGTGATCCACGTAAAGACATCACTGACGACACCCTCTAGCGCCCCCCCCATTACGGGGCGTATGTTTGAAATGCAGGTGTTCCGTGTCCCCAGCATGAAGAAATAGAACTAAGGCGCAATAATAAATTGCTCTGAATTATCATGAGAATAGAAGACAATATGGTGTTAACAGGATACTCTAAAGGCAAAAAGAGCACATGAAGTCAGCGAAATTCTGTAAATGATTGTCTGCATGGAGAGGGACAGAAATAGTTAAAAAAAAACAAACATTGCTATGCTCTACGTAGCATATGGAAGATGTAAACAGCGATGATCGCTCACGTCCTCAAGGGACAATATACATCTATATATATAAAAGGCAAGATGTTTGAGTATGTGTCTGTTCCTCTGATGTCTGTCTGTAAGTCCTTTATACAAATTCACGATTTTTATCCAATTCTCACCAAACTTCACACAAATATTCTTTAGGCTTCCGGGCAGGTAATGAGCTACTCATTTTTTTCGATTTCTCCCCGATATCGGAAATCGATACCCCGATATCCGATCAGGTTTAATCAAGATCAGGATTTCAGCTCTTTTATCGTGGTTCTTGCTGCAGAATTTGCTCTAACTTGGTAAAATTATAATTTTTAGTCTCAAACATTAGTAGATCTCGGACGACTCATTTTCTCCGGTATCTGAAGTCGAAACCCCCGTAATTCTATCGAATCTGATCAAAAACCGATATTCAGCCATCAATATGACTTATTTTCTCCAATTTTACTCCCGATGGGTACGATAAGTTTTCATGGATTTGCTTAGGTTAGTTTATTCTTGGATGACTTATTTGACCCCGATATTGGAAATCGATACTCCGATATCTTATCGGGTTTGATCAGAATCAGGTTTTCAGCCCTTTTATTTTGCTTTTTGCTTTTTGCTTCCGGTTTTGCTCTAAGTAGGTATCATTGTAGTTCTTAGTCTCATCCATGATACCATTTACTCAGATGACGTATTTAGCCTTCAAATTCAGTTTGCCACGGAAAACATTTGATATCGATACCAGGAAATCAAAATTTGACTTACATCCATTCATTTTAGTATTTTCTAGGGCTTTGAGATCAATATTTTAACAACCTATGTTTTTCGTGCCAACGTCCAAAGAGTCTGAGCTTCAGAAATATGGATTAGTTTTAAAGCCTTCGTTACACCCGAGCAACGCAGGGTTATACTGCTATAGAATAATAAAGTCAGATATGGCATTGCAAACATGTTTGTCATAATCAAAAGACATTTATAAATATAACTCAACCTGGGTACAACGATAAGCTACTTTCGGGAGCAAGGCCTCTACCATGGATTATGGAACCCCCACTTAATTGCTGTTTTTCTCAGGTCCACTTTGACCCTAGGTGGTAGCGCCTGTTAGGGTCTCACCTATGTGCAAATATGAACAGCCAAAGAAAATTTAAAAGTAAATCACTGGTGCCCCCTAGATGTGAATTTGCACGAGATACTAGATTGGCAACTAGGTCCCACCCTTTTACAGTGAAACCGATGAAATTTAACCGCAATTTCTACTCCAACAGCTTCTTTCCTCGAAATTTCCGCCTGTGGAATTCCCTACCGCATGCTTGCTTCCCCGACGGTTACAACTTGGGGTGACACGATTAAAAAAAAAGATTATTTATAATAAAATGACCAGCAATAAATTTTTATAGCAAAATGGTAATCAATGCAAAATTAAGAAATATAAATATAGTAAAAATACCAACAGTACATTTTATGATCTACACCTTCACTCTTTATAAAACTATATACTAAATATCTGTAGTTGAAGCCATAAAATTGCGTACTAAATACTTAGATTTAATGCTGAATTCAGTTTTCATATTCGTATAAATGAAAAAAAGATTTCTGTATTAAATAACCCATAAAGTTGATATGACATTAAACAAAATTAACCAACCAAAATCCAAATATTTAGAATTTAGCATTAAATAACCCATAGAGTTTGATATGCCGCTACACAAAGTCAACCAACCAAAATCCAAATATTTAGATTTCAGCCTTAAGTAACCCATAGAGATTAACATGACACTAAACAAAATCAACCAACCAAAATAAAAATATTTAGATTTCAGCATTAAATAACCTATAGTGTTTGATATGCTACTAAACAAAATCAACCACCCACAGTGCAAATATTTAGATTTCAGCATTAAATAAGCCATAGAGGCTGTTTTGTCTTTAAAGAAAATCAGCCAACTAACTTTACAAAATATTTCGTAGAAAGTTTGAAACAGTTTTCTTTCAGCAGGAAATTTCTTTCTTTCTTTCTTTCTTTCTTTCTTTCTTTCTTTCTTGTGTGGAGTTCTTTCAGGACGTGAGTAAAAATTTCCTCTTCAAAATTTTCTTTATAACTCATATTAAGGTGTATCTTTTGACAAGCCTTATAATCCGTAACCCATTGCGCACTAGTGACAGTCCTTCCTTGTTTGAGGGTGAAATGATAAAAAAATATAGTTCAATAATCTTTATCTAATAACATATGCCCTCCTATATGGCAGTAGCTGCTGGACAATCACTTCATTGTTTTAAGTTAGTAATATGAAGTAAAACTAAAATGAAAAAAAATGCCACAACGATATTTTATTTAATAATTCAATGTCAAACAACTTCTAGAATATATTTGTTCTATGAACTACGTAGCTTTAGAACGTAGGCGATTATGGCCCTCCCCAACTTTCCACCCTTTGTAGCTCTTTGTAAAGATTTGTTTCCGTTACCCCTTTCAATCAATTTACGCAAATTTGTTAGGTTGCCCACTGCTTTTTCTATCTCCTTTGCCTTCAATATGTCCTGTGAGTGACAGATTCCCCTGGCCCACTTTCCTCATTATGCGCCAAAGAACGCTCAACTATCTCTTTCTGATTCTTAGTGTATGTCTTTCTTTTGTTTCTATTTTTCTTGAAACTTCCTCGCTACTCACGTCTTAGATCCATGATATTCTCAGCATCTTTCAGTAGAAACACATTTCTCTTTTCGCAAGTCACATGTTCATCTATGAAAAAATTGTCTAGCATTCACTGCCATATAGGAAGACACATGTAACACAGCAATCCTGTACTCTTTTCTTTGTTTCAAGAATTTTTTCCTCAATCCATTGCTTAGCTTCGGATTTCGGTGTCGCACATCACGCTTTCCATTAAGACTTCATAGACATTTATTTTTCTCCATTTTACTTAAAACATTTCTTAATACATTTCATGGCATTATTTACATCCTTCTGTAGAAACATATGTATCTTGTTTTAAGTCTCTTCTTCATCTCTGAGATATTGAATGACAGGTTACGCACATAAACATTTGGCCGGAATAATTAGAAAATATAAAGAATAGCAGCAGAACTGTGGTTCGTTAATGTCTCTTTATATTGCAAAATCTATTATGAATGGTACATAATTTCGTAAATTGTATAGTCACATAGTAAGTTAAGTGCCATATATGATACAGGCATTGATCGATCATGTCTTTAAAGAGATATGACTGACTGGGCAAAAGATTGTTCCGCAGTAGGTTGCCATTGCTTTCTGCGGTAGACTGGTTGCCGACCAAGGCTATAGAAATCAATCTGTACTATTATTTAATTTTTATATCGCAAAATCTATTATGAATGGTACATAATTTCGTAAATTGTATAATAGTCACATAGTGAGTTAAATTCCATACGGGATACACGCTTTGGTCGATCATGTCTTGAATGTGACATGACTGACTAGGCAAAAGATTGTTCCCCAGTCGGTTGCCATTGCTTTCTGCGGTAGACTGGTTGTTGACCAAAGCTATCGAACTCAATCTTTTTTATTATAACTGGAGGGAAGAAACGGATTAATACCTTTCCCAAGGGCATTCGTGCGTAGGTGAATGCAAGAATTTCAAGTGGAATTCGAACTCGGCTCTCCGATTTGTCATTCCGAGTCGATATCAACTGCACCACAACGCACACCCAAAAAGCACATTACAAAAAAATTGTCTAAAAACGGCAACACGTTCTAATGTTTAAAAGATGTGAGAAAAGATATATAAAATACGCTGTTTATTTTTATTGAGAAAAAGAAAGGTTTTACAGAGTGAAACACTCTGTAAAACCTTTCTTTTTCATGTCATTTCACTTGTAAATATCTGAGTAATTACATAGTCTAGCTAAATTGGCGTAGATAGACTAAACTATCGCCCGGTTCACACTCCACCCACCTCTATTGAACAGATGAAGAGGCTCATCACTTGTTCCCTGTTTAGGATGTGGTTTCCGGCTTTCTCTTTTCCAATATTTTCACTTTTATTTTTATTTTTTTTCGATTGGAGTAAATAGACCAAACTATCGCCCGGTTTGACACTCCACCCACGTCTATTGAACAGATGAAGAGGCTCATCACTTGTTCCCTGTTTAGGATGTGGTTTCCGGCTTTCTCATTTCCAATATTTTCACTTTTCTTTTTATTTCTTTTTCAATTGGAGTAGATAGACTAAACTATCGCCCGGTTTGACACTCCACCCACGTCTATTGAACAGGTGAAGAGGCTCATCCCTTGTTCCCTGTTTAGGATGCGGTTTCCGACTTTCTCATTTCCAGTCATTTCACTCTTACGTACTTACGTAGCCCCCTGCACATCAGTGGCGTTACCGCCTTGCTCGGGGTGATATGATTAAAAAAATGAGACTAAACTCTCTTATAGTTGAGCAAAAAAGTCTTGTTTATCCGAATTTGAATTCAAAGGCATGTTGGTTTGTGAGTTTGTCGCGCTGCACAGACAGCCTTCTTTTTTCGAACGATTTGTTTTGGTGCTATGTCCAAATCTACATTGCAGTAGGTGTACTTTCAGCTAATTATTTCCCAAAATGCACGCTGCTCAATATTGTTCGACTGTGTTTGAGCCAACTCTAACGCATAAAATGCATTTTCTTGTCCGGTGAATTGCATTCCTATATCCGAAAATGAAAACAATATAAGCAGATCATTTTGAGTTGTTTCCACTAATAATGTTAAAATTTGCAATCATTTGAACAAGAATGGGTCAAACGATTAGATTCTGAAATTATATCAATTTTTCTAAAATAGCCTGTATGTTAATGTAAAAAAGAAAGAAAGAAAAAAGTGGAAAAGAATAAAAAAGAACAATAAAGAAAGTAAAAAGAAAGAGAAAAGGAATACAAGAAATAAAGAAAGACAAAAAAGGAAGGAAGAAATACAAAACGAAAAGAAAGAAAAAAAGAAAGAACTGCAAGAAAGAAAAATACAAGAATAAATACAATACAGGAAAAACAAAAAAGAAAAAAGAAAAAGAAAGAGAAAAGGAATACATGAATTAACTAAAAGAAAAAAGAAGGAAAGGAAGAAAGAAAGAACAAAGAAAAATACAAGAAATACAGAAAAAAATAAAAGCCAAAAAGAAAGAAAAAATGAAGAAAAAAGTAAAAAGAAAAAAATAAAGAAAGCGAAAAGAAAGGAAGAGAAGAGAGGATGTGAGTCTTATGAGTTTAATGTTTAACCAATAATACACAAAGATGTGGACTGACCAGAAATATTAAAGTCTTAAGTGGAATCTGCAATAGCCAAACTGAACAGAAACAAAGCAGCAGGACCAGACGGCATAGGCATAGAGCTGCCGATAGCCCTGGAAGAATTTGGCATTGAGAAAATTACAGAAATAATAAATGAAATTTATAATAGAGGCGTAATACCAGATGACCTCATCATGTCAATCTTCATAGCACTGCCTAAAAAGCCAGGAGCAAACGAGCGCGAATTCCACAGAACCATCAGTTTAATGAGCCATATAACAAAACTGATCGTCCGAATTCTGATGCATAGAGTGAGAAGCAGAATCAGGCCAGAGATAGGACGATAACAGTGCGGTTTCGTCACTGGAACAAGGAACGCCATATTTATTATTAAGATGCTCTCTGAAAAGGCAATACAAATGAAGAATGACTTGCACCTATGTTTTATTAATTATGCCAAGGCGTTTGACAAAATACGCCACAAAGTATTGATGGAGATGTTCGGCAGCCTCGACATATTTGGGAAAGCAAACGGACAGGTAACGAATTCAGCAACTATATTAAGATTGAAAGGGGCGTAAGACAAGGATGCGTCCTTTCACCGGATCTATTCAACTTATCCAGCTAGACTATTCTGAGAACTCTAGAAGTTACGCGAGGATTCGTCATCGGATGCCACAATTTAAACAATATAAGGTACGCAGATGAGAGTGCTGATAGCAGACACAGAAAGAAAACTATAAGACTTCTCACAGCTGATAAGAGTAACTATAAAGGACGACAATGCATGGTCATCAGCTAAAAGGGAGGCCCAAAATGCCAATTACAGCTGAGTGACTCTAAAATCAAACAGGTACAAAAATTTAAATACCTGGGAAGTGTTATAACATAAGACGGAAAGTGCGACACGGAGATCCGAAGGCGAATTGGCATGGCGAAAGAAGCATTCCAGAAGTTGAGTAAAGTATTAAGAAAAAGGACAATTTCACTAGAAACAAAGAGGAGAGTATTGGATTGCTATGTGATGTCGCTTCTTCAATATGGCAGTGAATGTTGGACAATATCTTCGAAGATGAAGGTAAAACTTGACACAACCAAAATGTGGTTCTATAGAAGGATGCTGCGGATATCATGGACCGATCATGACGAAGTTTTGGAAAAGATGGAGACGAAAACGAAATTAATACTGAGCATCAGGAAGAGACAACTAAATTTCCTAAGACATGCAATGAGGAAGGCTTGGAGAACCTGTTACTAACAGGCCAGATAGAGGAAAAAAGAGACAGGGCAAGCAGCTGATAACATATTTGAAGGACGTGATCAGGTGGATGACAGAACGAGGGTTGCATGGTGCAACTGGAGAAAGCGTGCTAAGAGCCACCAGGGACACGGAGATGTGGAAAACCATGATCACCTACGTCCTGAAATGCCATAGCACATACAAGAAGAAGAATATATCAGATAATAGCCTGTATCTAAACTTATCAATAAATGGAATTTTGTCTGTGTGTGTGTCCGTTATCTATAGACTCCGAAACGGCTGAACCAATTTTCTTGAAAATTTACACAGTTGTACTATTAGTGTCTGCGAGTGTTCTAAGCTAGGTTTTGTGTCGAGTTATCCCCGATAAATATCGAAAATCGATAATCGAAAAAATCGGGTTATAGAAGGAGTGGTCCGATTTTAATCAAATTTGATACACTCATAGAAAAAGATATAAGAAACGATATTCAGAAGTTTCAAGGATGCAGTTCTTACAATAATGCAGAAAATCAATAATATATGTATAAATATAAAAGGCAAGATGTTTGTGTGTGTGTCTGTTTATCTGCTGTATGTCTGTATTTTTCAGCCCTTTTATTTTCGTTTTTGCTTCGGGTTTGGCTCTAAGTAGGTATAATTTTAGTTCTTATTCTCATCCATGATACCATTTACTCGACTTATTTAGCCTTCAAAATTCAGTGTACGATGAAAAACACTTATTTGATATCGATACCAGGAAATGAAAATTTGACTTACATCCATTCATTTTTCTTTCAGTCTACGGTTTCGCTTTAACTGGAAACAACTATTGATTTTTAGTCTTTCGTGCCAACTTCCAAAGAGTCTGAGCTCCAGGACCATGGATTAGTTTTAAAGCTTTCATTACACCCGAGCAACGCCGGGCTATACTGCTAGTAGGTATATATATATATATATATATATATATTAGGTGCGATTGGTAAATTGTCGCAATTATTTTATTATTTCAAATATTCGTTAGTCTGAGCTCCAGGACCATGGATTAGTTTTAAAGCTTTCATTACACCCGAGCAACGCCGGGCTATCCTGCTAGTGATAATATAATAATATAATAATAATGATATATAAGATAATTGCTTGTATGATAATATAAAAAGTGGAAAATAAGGATAGAAGAAATGCAAAAAAAAAGCAGAAAAGTAATAAAAAATAAAAGATAAAAGGAATAAAAGGAATGAAGAAAGAGAAATAAAGAAAAAGAAAGAATACAATAAAGAAAAAAAAGAAGGAAAAAAAGAAATACCAGAAATAAAAAAGGAAGAAATACAAGAATATATAAAAGTCAGGAATAAAGAAAAGAGAAAGAAAGAGAACGAAAGAAAGAAAGAAAAAAAGAAAGAAAGAATGAAAGTAATACAAGAAAAAAAGAATGGGAAAATAGAGAACGCGTGTCTTATAATGTTAAAGCTTAATTAGATATCGAAATTATATCAATTTTTCTGAAATAGCCTTTATGATAATATAAATAAGGAGAAAAAGAAAGAAAGAAAAAAATGGAAAGAAATGCAAAAAAGAAAGAAGGAAAATAAGAGAAAAAGAAAGAAAGAAAAAAATGGAAAGAAATGCAAAAAAGAAAGAAGGAAAATAAGAGAAAAAGAAAGAAAGAATAAAAGAAAGAATAAAAAACAGAACAAAGAAAGAAATACAAAAAAGAAAACAGAAAGAAATATATGAAAAATAAGACAGGTATAAAGAGAAAAGAAAAAAAAAAAGAAAAAAGAAAAGAAAAAAGAAAAAATAAGAGAAAAAGAAAACAAGAAAATATGAACGAGAAAATGAATAGAAGAAATAAAGAAAAGAAAAAAGAAAGAAACGGAAGACAAAAAGTGTGAATGTTATGAGTTTAATATTTGCTTCGCTAAAATACACGAACTTGTATATTTTTAATATTATTTGTACCCTCTTTCTTCTTTAGTAACCTGTATCCATACTTATGTTTGTGATTGTAATATCTTGTTAAGCCTAAATATTTGACAAAGCAATCTACTCTGTGTTCTATAACCGTGAAATTCGCAAAGAGCATATTCAATTATTCAATAAACAATTGATTCATCAGGCACATAAACAGGAAAACCTTAAAATTTCTTGTATACTTTTAATTTTATTTGTACCCTCTTACTTCTTTAAAAAATAACCAATATTTATACTTATGTTTGTGTTTGTAAAATTTTGTTAAACATAACCTCAAATATTTGACAAAGCAATATATACAGCTATTCTATAGCCGTGAAATTTCTAAAGAGCAGCTTCAATTATTCATTTAACAATCGATTCATCAGGACACTTAAACAGGAAAACCTTAAAATTTCTTGTATATTTTTAGTTTTATTTGTACCCTCTTACTTCTTTAAATAATAACCTGTATTCATACTTATGTTTATAATAACCTGTGTTCATACTTATGTTTGTGATTGTAATATTTTGTTAAACTTAAGCTCAAATATTTGACAACGCAATCTATACGGCTATTCTATAACCGTGAAATTCGCAAAGAGCAGATTCAATTATTCAATTAACAATTGATTCATCAGAACACTTAAACAGGAAAACCTTAACATTTCCGATGGTATTCCTAGTTTATATTAATTGAGTTTGAATCATCTGGAAGATATCAATATTTCCATGTCAATATTTTCTATATTCGAGCCTTGAAGATGAAGCATACGTGTATACCTCATTGATTGCCTGTGTTAATTCATCTGCATCTGCGCGAATGCACCTCTGGTGTATTTACGGGGCTGGCAACGTGTTTACTTCGTGATAACCTCAATCACCTCGAATTGCATCTGTGATATTTATACTCAAGCCAAGTGTCTTTTAATCTGTCTAGGGCCGCCCTTGGAATTTCATAGTGTCTGTACAAAAGGTTTAAATATAGGTGTTTGCTTTAGACAACAGGGTGGAACTGAGGGGAAGGGTTGCCGTGTGGAAGGTCGATTGTGTGGATGTTAAGCGTAGTTATAAAAGAAAAGGAAGAGTATTGTCAGTTACCCGTTGGCTTGTTGATCAGACTTCCCCGACAATCGGGTCTCGCTGACATGATTAATTGCATACAGACTAGGCAAGAGCTAACCTCTCGATCTATACGCTTCAACGACTGCCGGTTGTTCGATTATTTTTACAAGAAAAGAAGATTAGTACAGGAAAAACACAGGTAATAAAGAAACAAAAGTTACAAAGAATGAATGAATAACTTAAGAAAGAAAGGAAGAGAGTAAGGAAGCTAGGAAGGAAGGAATGAAGGAAGGAAAGAAGGAAGGAAAGAAGGAAGGACACGAGCGAGCGAAGGAGGGAGAAAGGAAAAAGGTAGGGGAGGAAAGAAGGAAGGAGGGTATAGAAGCTAAGAAAGAAGGAAGGAAGGAAGCGAGCGAGGGAGGGAGGGAGAAAGAAAGAAAAAGATAGTAGACGAAGGAAGGAAGGAAGGAAGGAAGTGAGCAAGGGAGGTAGCAAGGAAGAAAATGAAGAGAGTGAGGAAGCTAATAAGGAAGGAAGCTAATAAGGAAGGAAGGAAAGAAGGAAGCGAACGAGGGAGGGTGAAAGGAAAAAGGTAGGGGAGGAAAGAAGTAGGAAGAGAGGCAAGAAGAAAGAAAAGAAGAAAGGAAAGAAGAAAGGGAGGAGGAAGTTGAGATGGAAGGGAAAACGAAATAAAACGAGAAAGAAGCGTGATATGAATAAACAAACGAATGTTTAGAAAATTAAAGGCAGGAAGGAAAGAAGGAGGGAGAGAGATATAGAGAGAGAGGGGGGAGAGAGAGAGGGAGCAGGAAATAAAAAGAAACAGAAAGAATCGAGATATAAATGAATACAAAGTATACAAACGAATGTAACAAAGAATAAAGGAAGGAAGGAAGGAAGGAAGGAAGGAAGGAAGGAAGGAAGGAAGGAAAAAGAAAGAAGGGAGCAAGGAAGAAAGGAAGGAAGAAATGGAGAGAGTGGGGAGGGAAGTGTGAGAAAAGGAAGCAAGAAATAAAAAAAATTAACAAAAAGAAACGAGATATGAATATAGAATTTTCAAGATTGAACGTCACTATGAAAAGAAAAAAGAAAAACAAAACAAAAAGAAAAACAAAACAAAACAAAAAAACAAAAAGCATCACCAAAGAACAGAAAAGGAAAAGAAAGAAAGTAAGAATCAAACAAGAGTAAACAAAAATGCAATGCCCGAAAAGCAAATGAATTCTTCAAATGAAGCAGATCTACTCTTTCAAATTCCTACATTTGCATGTTATTCCTTTGACTAATGTCTGCCAACACATCGGTCGCCATTCATGGTACAAAAACAACCATAGCCAGTCCATCAATGTTTATTTTTACTGCTTTTCTTCTTCGTCCTTTTTCAAATTAAAAAAAAAAATAACAAAAACAAAACCGAAATCAAGGATGGTGGACGGCTGCTTCTTGATAAGTAGGTAACTTAAGTGCCATACGTGATACACACTTTGGGCGAACATGACTGACTGGGCAGAAGAATATCACGCAGTAAGTTCCCATTGCTTTCTGCAGTAGACTGGTTGCGAGCCAAAGCTATAGAACCCAGTATGTCTTTTATTTAACCCATAACTGGAGGGAAGAGAAGGATTAATTCTTTTCCCAAGGGCATTTGTGCGTAAGTGAATGCAAGGATTTCAACTGGAATTCGAACTTGGCTCCCCGATTTGTCGTTCCGAGTCGATATCCACTGCACCACAACGCACATCTTGATAAGCAAATAAAATAATTTCAAATTTGGAAATTTAACTAATAGAATGAAGTTCAAAATTTAAACAAAAATAGAAGATTGAATTTTTGTTTATAATCATACCGCCCCAAGCAAGGCATAATACTGCGACTGTTGTGAAGGGGGTTACATAAGAGGAAAGTTATGAGAAGGAGTGACAGAATACAGGGGGTATCAGGAAGCGGGTAGGAGAGGGATGAGAATACTGCAGAAATGAGAGGAGAGCATGAGAGATAGGATGCAAGTTAGCAAGATAGGAGATAACTGTTGACTTCACATTTAAATTCTTGGAGATTGTAGCTGTTGGGGAAGCAAGTAAATGGAAAGGCATTCCACAGGCGGGAAGTGCGAGAAAAGAAGCTGATAGAGTAGAATTTACGTTTACAATTAGTTTCACAGTAAAATGGTGGGACCAAGTTGCTAATCTTGTGGTTCAAGTAAATTCGTACATAGAGGGCAACGGTAAGTTCATCAGACTAGAAACCGTGAAAATACTGTAGAAGAGACACCGGGAAGCCAAATTGCGCCGGTGAGAAAGTGACTGCATCCGAGCTACCAAGTCGGGATCAATCACATTGCAGATTCTCCGTTGAATTTTGTCGTAGGCCCCTAGTTGGGTAGCAGGATCACGCGATCAGATATGACAGCGGTATTCAATGCAGGTGTTAGATCTATATATTTGCTGGAGTGTTTCAGCGGGGAAAAAACTTCCTGGTCGTGCACAGTGAACCAAACTTCTTAGCAGCGGATTTAGACATTCCAGTTGAGGTCTGTTGTTAGACTTAAGCCGAGGAGGCGTAGTGAATTTACAAATAAAAATAAAGATACACCAGTATTTCTATTTAACAACTAATTTGCATCAATTTTTCTTTATTTTCTTCCTATTTTCAAAAATTGAGGCGGGCATTTAAAAGTTAGAAGTTTAATGCATTTATGAAACTTTCGGTTGATGGATTTTTTTCCCAGGCTTTCTATTTTAAAGCATTTTCTCACGAAAAAAAGATTTTAGGATAATTATAATTTTCAGACATTTAAGAATTTTTTTTTTATGTTAGATGAGTGCGTGCAAAAATCCCCAGCTGTTCATAAAACATTTTTCTGCGATATCTTCAATCTTTATTTTTCAAAAACTGGGTGCCGAGAACTTTTTTACATATCTAATATATGTCCGAGTTCGAATTCCAGTTGAATACTTTGCACTTCATTTACACACAAATACCCTTGAGACAGACATTAATCCGTCTCTTTCCTCCAGTTATGGGTTAATAATAGGACAGATTGGGTTCTATAGCTTTGGCTCGCAACCAGTCTACTGCAGAATGCAATGGCGACCTGCTGCAGAATAATCTTCTGCACAGTCAGTCATGTCTCCTTCGAGACATGATCGCCCAAAACGCGTATCACGTATAGCGCTTTACTGACTTAATATATGTCTATGGATGTGCGTTGCACTGTAATAAATATTAGAATGATAAATCGAAGTTTCGAGTTCAAATTCCAGTCGAATATATCCTTGTAAAAAGTATTAATCCGTCTTTTCCCTCCAGTTATGGGTTAAAGAACAGGACAGATTGGGTTCTATAGCCTTGGTTGGCAACCGGTCTACCGCAGAAAGTAATAGCAACCTACTTCGGGAAAATGTGACTATCTCGAACTAGACATGATAGCTGTTCTGCCTAGTCAGTCATGCCTCGAAAGAGACAGGATCACCCAAGCGTGTATGACGTACGGAATTAACTGACTGACTGAATATATGTCTATTTTAAAGGAAAACATTTGATATGATTCAACGCAAAACTTATTTGAACTACTACGTAAACTCGACTTATATGGTAACGTTATAAGAATAATTATAGCGGAAACACTGTCTACATATGGATAAAAACATTTTAAGCAAATCTTCTTCTTCTATGTGCCCTGTTCCTTCAGGACGTAGGCGATCATGGCTCTCCACGTCTCCCTATCCCTTGTGGCTCTTAGTATGTTTGCTCCCTGCAACCCCAGTTCCGTCATCCACCTGATCAGGTCCTGCAAATTTGTTATCCGCTGCCTTCGTCTGTCTCTCCTTCCTTCTATCTGACCAGTCAGTATCAGGTTCTCCAGGCTCTCCTTCCTCATTGCATGTCCCAGGAACTTAAGTTGTCCCTTCCTGATGCTCAGCATCATTTTCCTTTTTGTTGCCATTCTTTCTAACACCTCGTCGTTGCTTGTATGCTCAGTCCACGATATCGGGAGCATCCTTCTGTAGAACCACATTTCGGCCGCTTCCAGTTTTGCCCTCATTTTCGATGATATTGTCCAGCATTCACTGCCGTATTGAAGAACTGACATCACGTAGCAGTCTAGCACTCTTTTCTTCGTTTCTATTGAGATTTCCTGTGTGTTAGTATTTTGCTCATCTTCTGGAACGCGTCCTTTGCCATGCCAATTCGCCTTCGGATCTCCGTAAATACACACCAAAAAAAAAAAAGAAAAAAAAGAATGAGGATTAAGGCTAGGTTGCAATCCCTACCGGATTTATTTAACATATACAGCAAGATGATCTCAAGAGATCGTGAAGATCTAACTGGACTTATCATTGGCGGCCACAACCTTAGCAATACAGTATACGTGGATAAGAGTGCACTGATGACGAACTTAGAACGAAAATTATAAAAAGTCCGTTTCGGAGTCTATAAGTAAAGGGGACACACACACACACACACACACACACACACACACACACACACACACACACACACACACAACACACACACACACACAGACACACACACACACACACAGATGTAGTTTAGATGTAGGTGATCACAGTACCTATTTATAGCAAAAACCTAGCAATACCTGTTTATAGCAAAATGACTAACAATAACTCTTTAGAGCAAAATAATCGACAATACAAACTTATAGCAAAATGGCTACCAATACCTGTTTAAAGCAAATGAACAACAATACTTATTTTTAGCAAAATGATAAAAAATACCTTATTTTACTAAAATGATCCGCAATACCTATTTATAGCAAAATGGCCAACAATCTCTGTTTATAGCAAAATGATCAACATTACGTTTTTGTAGCAATACGATAAAAATATATATTTATAGCCAAATGGCCAAAAAACCTATTTAAACAAAATGAAAAACAATGTCTATTCATAGCATAATTAGCAAAAGTACCTATTTATAGCAAAATATTCAACAATACCTATTTATAATAAAATGCTCAACAATATCTATCTATAACAAAGTGACGGATAATAGATTACTTTGTTATAGATACATGTTGTTGAGCATTTTGTTATACATAGATATCTATCTATAGCAAAATGATCTATAATACCAATTTATTGCAAAATCCACAGTAATCTCTATTTATAGCAAAGTGATCAACATTACTAAGTTATAGCAAAATGATCAACATTACCTATTTAGAGCAAAATGATACAAAATGCCTAATTAAAGCAAAGTGACTAATAATACCTGTGTATATCAAAATAATCAGCAATACCAAATTATAGCAATATAACAAGTAATACCTTTTTATAGTATAAATGGCCAGTAATACCTATTTATAAAAAATGGACAATGATACCTATTTATAGCAAAATGATCAACAATAGCCATTGATAGCAATATGACTAACAATACATTTTACAGCAAAATGATAAAACTACGTATTTATAACAAAATGATCAGAAATACCTATTTATAGCACAAGTATCAACAATTTCAATTAATAGCACAATGATTATCAATATATATTATCTGTGTTTGAAAGCATAACTATGTTCAAAATATTTACATTCCAGCGTTGATCACTTTTTTTAATCATTTCACGGCAAGCAAGGCGGTACCGCCACTGATGTGCAGGGGTCTACATAAGAGAGTTAAAGTTTTAGGCAGGAGAAGAATGAAGACAAAGACAAACCAGCTACCAGGGGTAACAGAGAAAGGGCAAGAGAAGGATGTGAATACAGGAGTGAAGACTGTTGCAAAGGTAGAGAGAAATGAAAATAACAAGATACAAGGGGTGATGTAGAAAGAGCTGGAGTTAAGTGGATAAGAGATGGGAATTGACTTTGCATTTAAATTCCTGGAGGTTGTAGCCGTCAGGAAAGCAAGTATATGGAAGGGAGTTCCACAAGCTTCCCATTAGTGGAAAAGAAGCTGATGGAGTAGAACTGTCGCCTGCATTTGGTAGATTTAACTGTAAATGAGTGGGACCTTGTTGCCAGTCTGGTTTTTCGTGTAAATTCTTGTGGAGTTGGCATCAGTTACCTAAGTTCGTCAGAGCAGAAGCCATGAAAATATTTATAGAATAGACAGAGGGAAGCCATATACCGCCGATGAGAAAGTGGTTAGAGTTGTGCTGCTTGTTTGGGACCAATCACATTACAGATTCTTCTCTGGAGTCTATCGAGAATACTGAAACGAACAGCCGTGTTTTTCCGCATTTGTTATATTTTGAAGCCTCTTGTATTTACTCTTATCTATTAGATTGTTCTTTGTTCCAACGTTTTTACAGTTTTCATAATAGTCGACCCTCATACTCTATCTGTGTGCGTGTGTGTTTTTGTGTGTATTTGCGCCAAGTATTTGAGAACGCAATTTTTAGTGGGAAATCCGTAGGAGTCGAGCGAACGTCATGCTACTCAGCACGCACCAAATTTTATCATTCTCATTTCTCTTTTGGCCTACGGCTATATCACGTTGAAACACCGGTTCCCGCACGATCACCGAAGTTAAGCAACGTCGAGATTGGTTAGTACTTAGTTGGGTGAACGCTGTGGAATACCAGGTGTTGTAAGCTTGGATAGGCGGGTGGTGTAATGAATAATGGCTCGGAAGTGTTAATCGGAGTTCCGAGTGCCGATTCCAGTCTCGTTCGTTATATTCCCTTACGCCTAAAAAAAACCTTGCGAAAAATATAAATCCACCTCTTTTCTTCCTAGCAATGAGTTAATTAGTAAAACATATCACTGAGACCATTATTAGCTCCTCCCACCAGAATAAAAAAAATATTGCCTCCAAAATTGTTTTAGCACTAAATAATTCATACTGATCAATATGCAGCTTAATGAAGACGCCCAACTGACACACACACACACACACACACACACAACACAACACAAGCCTGCAAGCATACATACATTCAGACATACACACACAGGAGGTAAGAGAGAAAGAGATACTGAAATTATACGTTTAACTCTCACAACAGATCTCAAGTGGAAAGACTATATAGAATCTATAGCTAAATTCGCTGCTAAGAAGGTCGGTTCACTGTGGAGGGCCAGGAAGTTTTTCCCGTCTGAAATAATCCTGTACATACATAAATCTACCATCCGCCCTTGCATTAAATACTGTTTTCATATCTGGTCGTGTACCCCTGCTATCCACCTAGGGGTAATTGACAAAATCCAGCGGAAAATCTGTAATGTGATCGATCCCCACCTGAAGATACAGTCACTTTCCCACCGGAGGACCGTGGCTTCTCTGTGTCTCTTCTACAAGTACTTTCACGTCTCTTGCTTCAATGAACTTAGCTCACTGGTTCCCCCTATGCATAAATTTGCTCGAGCCACAAGATTAGCAACTAGGTCCCACCCTTTTACTGCGAAGCCAATAAATTGTAAAAACAAATTTATCTCCATCATCTTCTTTTCTAGCACTTCTCGCCTTTAGAATTCTCTTCCGTTTAATTGCTTCTACGACAGCTGCAATCTCCAGGAGTTTAAGTGTAACGTCGTCATCTCCTATCATGCTACCTTGCGCGTAGGTGATTGTAACGAATTCAACTAGAATTCAAACTCGGCCCTCCGATTTCTTGTTCCGAATCGATATCCTCTGCACCACAACACTCTATAGTTTTTAACGAAAAGATTTCAAGTTAATTTCTGTAAAAGTTACTGCCATTAATTGGCAGCGACTTTGTTCAGTTGATGCAAGGTCATCAATCTATTTTGCAAACGCCTAGCACATGAAACCATCTTTTGTTGTGTCGTGGCTTGTACCATGTGATATCCGGTCGCC
Source organism: Ascarosepion bandense (assembly GCA_037127315.1). Classification (NCBI taxonomy): domain Eukaryota; kingdom Metazoa; phylum Mollusca; class Cephalopoda; order Sepiida; family Sepiidae; genus Ascarosepion; species Ascarosepion bandense. The sequence goes on along the minus strand of JBBBDQ010000159.1, from coordinate 278,281 downwards.
CAGATGTACAAAACACAATGTGACTTTAGCACGGGGAGTTGTCATTATCACGGACTTCGTGAAGTAAAACCTACTTATGCGAGAGACTGTAAATATTGTATATACCTCTTGGTTGTGCTACTCTGGTAATAACGTAGTTTATCTACATTTCACTGTGTAGCTCTTCATTCCACGATACAACATCTTTCAACCGAGCTTTGTAAATCAAAATAAAACATTAGGTTTTGTCTATGGTTCTATGAATTCTTTCCAGAATTTTCTGTTATCATCCATTTTTTTCTAGCAAAATCTTAAAGATTTTTCCTGGATCGAAACAAACGATTGTCTGAAGGGTTGACCTTATATATAGAATAGTTTACTATGCTATTTTCATGATCGCTAGCTTTGAAACTATTGTGGGATCTCCCCTTTGTATCTGATAATGGACTCGACTGAGTATACTCTTGCCATAGAGAGAACAGCAGTTGAGAGTTGAGATTAATCGTAGAGATCCGTCCGAGGTATCGGAGAGTACCGGAACTGATACGTAAGTTACCGAGAAATACCGAAGTTATCCAGAGGCTACCTCATCAGAAGTCAGAATAGATAGAATAATATACGCGGATATACTATTTCCAACGACTTCATCTCAAAAGTTGTATATATTTAATTTTACTAATAGTATTCCTGGATTTATTAATTTGCTTTAATGTTTGTATATTACGTTCAATATAAACTACTTTTCTATCTCAATATGTGTTTTTGTAGTTACAATTGTCTCTATATCTTTCATATTATCAGCACACAGCTATTCCGAAATATCCACGTATTTCTTTACACTTTTCTTCAACCAGCGTCATCTTTTTTGCACTCAAACAATTTTGTATTTTTTCTTTATCTTCAACATAGCTTCTTTTATCTGATGTTTTCTCTGTGTTGCCATCTCTTTTTCTTTTCTCTTTTTTCTTGATAAATTACTTGGTTTCTCTTTCTTTTTCTCCTTCGAATCTTTTTTCTTTCAACAAGTATGAATCAGCATGCAAATAATATTTATAGCTTCTTTCGTCATCGTTTCTATATTTTTTCTTTCTCGATAACCGGCAAGGTTCCGTTTTCTTTCTTCTTTTAATGAATAAGAGTTTATACATTCGGTCTTTTTTCTTATCCGGAGTTGCTTAAGATGAAATGGGATAATTGACGTTATTTTCTCAAAATGCGTTTTTCCTTCCTCCATGGAGCTCAGCGAATATGACTTGCTCTGTCGAGATCCAACTAGCAACTGATTCAAGCACTGCTTTGGGTTTTGCTTTGAGTTGACATATTGAATTCTTTCTTATCTTTTTTTTGCATTTCCACATTAAATTAATTTTCTCATCGTTGATAACACGTTTAACAAGATCTGTAGAATGAGTCACCATAAATAGAACGTCCGTCATTTGCTGACAAAAAAGATTTTATTTACTGGATAAGAAATTAAATTCGAGACGATTATGAATAAGTAAAGGGTTTCTTTAAACTCTCAAAGATGTAATGTTGTGACTTTAAATATTCACTATAGATATTTACAAAGGTTAATCTTATTACGAAAATCGGTATGTTTATGGGGTACACGTGTTTGAGTTGACCGTTCTCTCTTCCTTTCTATTTTCTTTAGCAGAGAAAATAAGATCAACCGGCCAACCATAAAGAGGAAACACGTACCTCCAGACTTGGAAAAATTTTTATCATAGTCCCCCATTCATATCAGAAGCATACCTTTACTTATTTGGCCTCGGGTGTCTATCTTGATAAGAGAAAGCTCAACTTCTCAATTCAAAATTACACATCACTTTTTGGGTTCTTCGAATCTATAACTGCAAGGTAAACAGTAATTTTTTAAAGTCAGCATATTAATTTTGGGGTAAAATTATATTGAATAAATATGGTGTACACCGTAAAAAATACTTCTTTCATAGCCTGTTATGCATTCTATTAAAGCGGTAACCGGTTCCCTCGCAAGTAAGAAAATCAAGGACAAACAATTCTATCAAGGTTTCTGGTCATCGTTTATTAAACAAAGAAAATTATCACGAGATATATCAACAGCTGGTCTAAATAATTTGACAGCCATTGCTAGAAAGCCAATATATGTTTCGTCAATACTAGCTTATTAATATGACACGCGGTTCTTATGTAATTATTAATTAAACACTTGCGATTGGGATGATTTTGTGTGTGGCAGTATCGTTTCCAAACGTTTCATCAGCTGCCATAGAAACAATTTTTTTTACATCTTATTCAGCTTCAAATTGTCTACAATCAATTCTTGGGATACTGTTAGAGTTAGAAGGTTCAATACAAAGACATTTCTCGGGATGTATCTCACCAGCTTTCTCATTAACAACATTGACTTTATTATCGTTATCGAATTGATATATAATATCAAACCATTTTTGAATCAATTGCGCTAGGAAAATTCGTCTATCACTATCCAGACAATCTTTCCTGTCAGAAACCATTTTTCCCATTTACAAGTTTAACAATCACTCTTGCTGTCTTATCTGGTGTATTGCCGTTTTTAGATATCTATATTTTCGACAGAATTCAAAGAAGTTTCTGTAATATAATTTGTTTCGGATTTTGACCCGCCATATTGACACTTGTTCTAATAAATCATCTTTCTTGGTTTCTCGATCGCATGAATGTGAACGTACGACTGGATCTACAAATAGGTCTCATCGTTTTACGGTTGAATTGAAGCTTGATGTAGCCGTATTTCTAGTTTCTTATTTCACCCGTGGAACTCTTTTCCGGTTTCTTGCTTCCCTGTCACCTGTGTTGCTTCAGGATTTAAAGAAAATAACCTATAGCGTTAAGTTTGAGGAGGAGAGACCAGACTGAAGGCGACGCGAGCAACTCCTGAATACCTTAACGGTGGAATAAGCAAATATCTAGACGATCTCAACGGCCCAACAGGCAGAACAGAACAGCGCCAGTCAGGCTGGCATTGCCAAGGTGTACCCTGATAGACGAGGCAATTGGCAACCCGATGAAACCAGGTTTTTCAATCTCACCTGTCTCAAACGCTTTTGATAATCGATGGAGGCGCTTCTAGTCAAGTGTGTAACTTTATCCGTTGTTGTTGTTGTTGTTGTTGTTGTTGTTGTTCTTCTTCTTCTTCTTCTTCTTCTTCTTCTATGTGTCCTGTCCCTTCAGGACGTAGGCGATCATGGTTCTCCACGTATCCCTATCCCTTGTGGCTCTTAGTATCATTGCTCCTGTTATTCTTGGCAGTCCCAGTTTCGTGATCCACCTGATAAGGACCTGCAATATGTTATCCGCTGCCTTCCTCTGTCTCTTTTTCCTGCTATCTGGCCTGTCAGTATCAGATTCTCCAAGCCATCCTTCCTCAATGCGTGTCCCAGGAACTTCAGTTGTCTCTTCCTGATGCTCAGTATTAATTTCCTTTTTGTTGCCATTCTTTCCAACACCTCATCGTTGCTTGCATGCTCAGTCCACGATATCCGCAGCATCCTTCTGTAGAACCACATTTCCGCTACTTCAAGTTTTGTCCTCATTTTCGATAATATTGTCCAGCATTCACTGCCTTATTGAAGAACTGACATCACATAGCAATCCAGCACTCTTTTCTTTGTTTCTAGTGAAACTTTCCTGTGTGTTAGTATTTTACTCAGCTTCTGGAAAGCGTCCTTTGCCATGCCAATTCGCCTTCGGATCTCTGTGTCACATTTTCCGTCTCCTGTTAGAACACTTCCTAGGTATTTAAATTTTTGTATTTGCTTGATTCTAGTATCCCCCACCTGTATTTGGCATTTTGGGTTGCGCCTTTTATGCACAATTAAAATCAAATTCATGCGAATGGCCAGGGCTAATTCGTTCTGAGTCACAGTTATTTCCGCCACCGCAAAGAAGTGGAAAGGAAAAGAGGATGACAATCGCTATGATCGGATGCGAGGGAGTGCTGACAAGGAAATGCAGCATCAATTTCTCTTTTGTGTCTTTCTGAAAGCTGTTCTTTATTTTCCTTTCTTCTCATTAGTCTTTTCATTTTTTTTCACTCACAGTAATCCTTGAAGTCTTAGTGACATTATCTCCGTCCTTGAGCTGAAATAATTAAAACGAATATTCTTGTCAAAAATGTATTCCAAGATATTTCATAAACGGGTTTATAGGGGCAAATAAACGGCATGATTATAAAAGACACAGTTTCTTTAAATAAAACAGCACTATCTTCAGGAAAATTTTCGGTAAAGAAAATTTTAAATAATAACTGCTATAGTTCTTGAAGTAAGAAAGAAAATCTGCCTAATCTTATGACAACCGTTTGTATTAAAAGCACTGTAAATTTGAAATTAGGTTTTGCGTTAAATATGGCAAAGGCTAAAAATATAATCCTTGTTAGCAGTAGAGATTGCATTTTTATTTTACCACAAAAGTATTTTCTTCCTAGTCCTAAGAAAATTTAATCCGATAAGTCTGTCAGAATTCCCAAAAGTAGCTATTCACACTTCAGCACGCCAGAAAATACTCGGGGTACACTGCCACAGAATTCATTATAAGGAAAATGATACGACAAGACGAGACTCAACAGTCAAATAAACCACTTCCATATTTGCCAAGAAAGTAATGATACAAATCTTCCTAGAAAATCCGACCCGATTATTTGGCGCGGACAATGACAGCTGAGCACTTTGTTGGAACCAACTTAGAGGACGAAAAGAAAAAATAAATTGAAAGAAAACATATATATATATATATATATATATGTGTGTGTGTGTGTGTGTGTGTGTGTGTGTGTTTTAAATGAGATAATTCTGTAGCGAACAAGGGCAATAACACTAAAGGCAAAGCATCAAACGATAAGAAAGAGTGAAGTTTTGGAAAATATAGCACACACACACACACACGCACACACACACACACACACACACACACACACACACACACACACACACACATATATATATATATATATATGTATATATATATATATATATATAATGAGTTCTCCGGAAAGATCATGCTGATTTTTAGTCGTTCTCGTTCCAACACGTCAGAAAACGTCAAATTTATTGAAAGATAAAGTATGCTTCTATATCGGATTAGAGCACACATTAATATATCTCTTGAGAAAGAATATTTAATACTTCTTATTGCGTCCCTATAAAACTAGGAGAATATAAGGGGCATTTTGATTCTGATTGTAAATGTCAATGTATCAATTGTTCCAATCGTGAATAAATCCAAATGATTGATTCTTTTGTTTAACCGTATATCAAGTTCTTATGGGTTATTTAGTGTTGGATATTTTTTGTATAATCATATCAGTCCAAGCAATGAATTTTACTGCCACTCTTTTCCAGGGGGTTGCATAGGAGGAATGTTATGAGAAAGAGTGACAGGTTATAGGGTGTGTCAGAAAGTGGATAAGAGAAGGAAGAGAATACTGATGAGAGTGGAGTGAACGGAGAAAGGAGCATGAGAGAGGATGCAGGTTAGTGAGATAGAAGATGACGATTGACTTTACATTTAAATTCTTGAAAATTATAGCTGTCGAGAAAACAAGTAAATGGAAGGGGATTCCACAAGCGAGAAGTGCGAGAAAAGAAGCTGAAGGATTTGCGTTTACAATATATGTTATTCTGCTTTCACAATTGATTACATGGTAGATGGTACTCAGCTTCTGGATATATACATGTTTCTGTAGACATAATTACTAGGGGTGGTGATATGTGTATTTTATGTTGTAGTTTTGTTGAGGTTATATCTTTTAATACAGTTTGATTTCTTTAAGAAATTGTAGGATATTATGTCGATTAATCTCATGGAAGTATTATTTCATGTCGGCTGTTTAGTTTGTGCTGCATTCTGTTTATTAGCATACCAAACTGACAGATAAAATATGCTTCTATATCCGATTAGAGCACACACTAATATATCTCTTGAGAAAGAACGTTTATGAAACTGGTAGAATATAAAGGGTATTTATATTTTTTATTATATTAAAGGCAAACATGCTTCCCAAGTGACAAAAACATATGTGCTGTTTACTGTGAAATTATTTTGACTGACTGAATAGCATGGAACTGGTTCTCTAAGTTTGGAGGTGCTGCTTGTAACCCTATTGATGAAAAACGCTCAAACCCCGCTACAAATAACTATGAAATAAAGATATCGGTTCAGAATAACCCTTATCTCACAAAGCAGGAAACACTAAATTTATCAAAATCCAGCATCCTTTATAACTTAGAAATATTTGGAATAGCCTGATCGATCAGAAGTTTGGGTACCACATTATCTGAGGGAAAAAAAACTTTTTTGAATCGCGTTTCTATCTGAGATTTATTGAATAGACGCAATTAAAATGAACCCTTTATGAAGCAAATTGTGATGAGTGACGAGAAATGTATAGTATACAACAATGATTAGCGAAAAATATCTTGGGGTACGTGATATGAAACAACTTTATCCACCGTAAAATCAGTTCTTCATTTAAGAAAATTATGAAGTGCCTCTGGTGAGATTGGAAAGGAAAGATATACTATGATCTTCGGCCAAGTAACCATTCAATTGATTCTGAAAAGAATAGCTCGCAGATAGATGTATTAAAGGCAGCATTTCAAGGAAAGGTGTTGTTTTCCATCAGGAGAATGCCAGAACCTAAGTTTCTTTGGCAACGCTGCAAACATTGTTGCATCTTCGCTGGGAGTGGGATGTTAAATCCCTTCCGCCATATTCAACAGACATTCCTCCTTCGGGTTTTCATTTATTCAGGTTCTTGCAAAATAATCTCAGTGGTGAAAAATTTAATTCTTTTGATGACATAAAAACACCTTAATGAGTTTTTTTTCTAGATGCCACCAAAATTCTAGGAAGAAGGAATTTTAATTTGAAAAAAAAAAAAGATGGACAAATGTTGTACAACAAAATGACCCATATTTATGAACTTTTCGAACAACTCAGTATATATATATATATATATATATATAAACGGACCTACCTAGTTTTCACTTAACGGATCGTCAGGGCAAGCTGGCTCTCTCTCTATATATATATCTGTATATAAATAAATTTGTATTTTATCCAAAATTAAATAAATTTACATAGCGACATGGAAATTTTTATGTTCCGAGAGTTTACCTCCTCATCAAGCAATGTTGACTTATTGTTGTGAAAATGATTTACATTTGAATGTAGAAAACAATACACTTATTATGTAAGAGTTTATATGGATGGAGATGACAGAGAAATGTATGTGTGCGTTTGATTTAAATAATGAGAATGCAGTTCAAATTTTAAATGTAAAAATATAGGGTATATGTTTAACGAATATTAATTAAACAGGTATTAAATATTTTTACAGATTAAGAGTTTATAAAAAATTGAGAACGAAAATGCATTCTGAACCAAAATAGAATAGTATGATCATACTCAAAGGTCTTTTTAAGTCAGATCAAAAATAAATAAAAAAATGCATTCTTTCTTTCTTTTTGTTTTTAAAAAACGCTGGAAAACAAAGAAAGCTAAGACAATAACCTTGTAAGAGTAATAAATAAATTACACAGGAAAAGGGCGGTCTAGATGTACTGCCACTTTCCTGTTAAGAGTGAAAGAGAAAACCCTGTATTCCCAAAACATATAACCTATATTTTCAAATTTAAAAGGTAAACTTCATTCTGATTATTTAAATTAAACACACAGAAGCTTTTCTGTTATCTCTTCCATATTAACTCTTTAAATAACAAGCGTATTGTTTTCTATATTCAAATATAAATCATTATCCCAACAATGAGTCAGCATTGCCTGATGTCGAATTAAAATCTCTAAACATAGAAATATCCGTGTCACAATGTAAATTTAATTGTAAATAAAAAAAAACAAGTTTAATATTAATTATATTATTCACTACGACATATATTGTATTGAGCACTTTTTTAAGAAAGCAAATGCCGAAGAACTTTGAATTTTAAAACTGTTGGGTCATTTCACTTGTATGTATATATATATATATATATATATAGTCATCCTCAGACAGTATCACAGCTCGTCAGTACGGTTAGATATCCGATTGTTTTTTACCCATATATATGAGGTCGCATCGAAAAGTCCCTGGACTAGTTAGCTTTAAAATATAATATATTTACCTACGTTTTAACATCATCTTCTTCGAAATAATCACCAGTCGTAGCAATATACTGGCTCCAGCGTTCCTGTCACTTTTGAAATCCATCCTGGAATTTCTTTCCCATCATTGAATCGAGTATATCGGCTTTAACAACGGTGTTAAAACGACGACTTTACAGCTGCATTTTCAGGATATGGAAATTCGCAGGTGCTAAACATCGCAAAACGGACGGGAGCGGTTGCAATAAAATTTTGTTTTTGGTTAAAAACTCACGAATGAAGAAAAGTTGGTGACAGGGTCCATTGTTCTAGTGAAGAATCCAATTTTTAGCGCTTTAAAGAGCGAGTAGCATTCGCCGAACGTCCTTCGTCAAACATCTCAGAATGTTGCAGAAAACGTTCTATCCTTGCGGACGAATTATCGATGCACAATATCGTGGATGTCGAAAAAACAAAAAAAAAAAACGATGAGGATGCTATTGAATGAGCTACAGCTCTGTCAGTCGTGAAGATAAAGAAGAAGTATCGACTGCTGTTTCATCTTGGGCTCGCACTAGTAGACCCAGATCTTGTCACCGGAGATGATCCTTGACATGAAAGCTGATTAATTTTTTTTACCCATTTCCAACTTTGACGCTCGTGGATTTTCCAGATAATTTTTGTCATACCGTCCACCCGTGTATTGGATACTGCTGCCACATCTGGTCGGGTGCCCTTGCTATTCTCCTCGGGCTTCTTGGCAAAATACAGCGGAGAATCTGTAATGGGATCGATACCGACTTAGCTGACCGCCTGCAGCCACTCTCTCATCGGCGTGACGTGGCTTCCCTGTGCCTCTTCTATAAGTACTTTCACGGCTTCTGCTCGGACGAACTTAAATCACTGTTGCCCTCTAGGTGTGAACTTGCACGAGATACTACATTGGCAACTAGGTCCCACCCCTTGTCAGTAAAACCGATGAAATGTAACTGAAATTTCTACTCCAACAGCTTCTCTTCTCGGACTTCCTGCCTGTGGAATTCCCTTCCGTATGATTGCTTTCCCGACGGCTACAACCTCCAGGAGTTTAAATGTAAGGTCAATAGACACTTCCTAACACACTAACTCGCACCTATTCCCTCCAACGCTCTCCCTACGTACCTCCTAACTCGTCTATCACCATCCCTCTGACATTCCCTGTATGTAGCCCCATGCGCTATAGTGGCACTGGACTGCCTTGCTTGGGGTGATATGATTTAAAAAAAATATTCCAGGGATGTTTTTCCGCTTTTGAAGCGCAAGTGCTACTCGAAACAATGCATACGACCCACTGCCTCGTAGTGAGTCTGCCAAAGGATTCTCAATAAAGAAGACTTACCAAGTTGAACGCAAGATTTCACGTTGGCTCTTTGTTCCAACTTCATGATCATGACAAGATCGCAAGCTACTGCATACTATGACGCAGTTAGTTAGAGTTTATCCTTGACAACATGGCACCAGACGTGACGACGCTCTCGGGTCGCTAGTCGTGAGAGCTTCGACACAGTAGCTGGTTTTCAAATCGTCTATTACATCGGTGTTCTTCCTCACCCACGCTGTGAACTTTCATCCTGAGGAAGACGCGTTGAAATCTTGCTAGCAGTCTCTTTACCACCTTAGCCAGACCGGACGTGCGCGCACAATTGGGTTAATAAGAACGGCACCAAAAGTAAATTGAAGAACGTCTGAATGAGTTGCGAAAAAAGTTTTTATATACAAAAAACAAAACAAAACAAAAAACAAAACAAAAAGAAATAGAATATAACAGTCGTCAATTTCTTATCCTTCCAATGGAGCAAAAGTTTTCATTTAAGAGTGATGTTCGTCTTCTTAACATTAATTCAAATTCTCAGTTGGTAACGTTTATCACTCCATTTGGAGTTTTCAAGTGTGACGATTCAAAATGTCTTTTTCGAGCTTTCCACCGAAGCTTTACGGAAACTGCCGACGAGGGGTCTCTGTGATTACAAAAGCACAAATTTCAGAAGTTGCGAAATGAACGAAGCGAATCGGCACACTGACGAATGAAAACCACTGCTGGCTCTCACTGCACGCGCAACCGTGTGCTGTCATTTGTTGACGCGCAACAAAGCTAGTATAGGCACATTTTTTTATATCACTGTAGCTCTCAGGAGATGGTTAATGTTTATTTTGATTCGGCCTTGTCTCATGCATAACCGAACTCCCTACAGCTTACAAATTTTATCCAGAATTATCATCAGAATTATCAGAAGGTTATTTTTGTTATCATCAGAATGTTGGTTGTCTTTTGGAATGTGTGGAATAGTGGGGAATAATAATATATACATTTTTCATGTTAAAATAGAAATTTATTAAAAGAAATGTATAACATGAATAGGTAGTAGTTTAAATTTCTATGAGAAAGTTAAGAGTATCAAGAGTTCGTACAAATGTTCGTAGTAGTAATTTGTTGAAAAAGTATATTCGTACGTATGTATGTATGCATGAGCGTTTGTTCGTACTAGAATCTTTGAAGGGAGAAGAAGAAGTAAAAGGAATCACCACACGAGAAAGAAGGAGAAAGAGGACAAGATGCGTCGTTACCGTATGTCTGGGTCGACTTAAAGTTGAAGTTACATATTAGTTGTGTCTCTCTCGCTGTTCCCATCTGACTGACTAACTGACGCTGATCGAGGCCATTAATCTAATCTTTTAGAATTTTGCACTGGATCGCGAAGTGCCTTTTAGTCCTGCAATTCGCTTCCATTGGTCAGAAAATCAATTTAACATCTACTTGCAAAATCCGGTTTCGACTTCTTTTTTTCAGCCCTTGTAGAATGTTGGTTTTAATTCTTAATTTTCTATCCCACGCCACCTCGTATATATAAATGAGGATGTACTGTAACGTTCATAGACTGACTATAAACGAGTATCTTTGAGCCGTGAAATCTTGCATGCATTAATTAAAACTCTTCCTCTTAATAACTGCATTGATTATTTCCGGGTAAACTAGCATACTATTGTGGAGAAGTTTTCGCACTGAAAGTTATAATCATGCTATGTCGTTTGCTAATCGACTAAACGCACCCAAAATGTTAGGAACTTGGTAATCTTCCACTGTAAGCTGACTCCTTAGTATTCAGCTAACTGCCGACTAATATCAACTGCCTAGTAGTACTACTGAACTCCAATAGAACTCTAAAGAACTCTCTAGAACTTCTAAGAAACTCCTATGAACTTCCCAAGAACTTCTCGAGTTAACTTCCTGTTAAGACTTTTTAATATATGAGGGAGAGTCCATTATCTGAGGAATAGGTAGGTTTCATAATAACACATATAAGCGTCCGAGATGTCGTCAAATGTACATAATGGCGACTTTTCTTGAAAAATATAACCTCACTGGCAGTATAGCCCGGCGTTGCTCGGGTGTAATGAAAGCTTTAGAACTAATCCATGTGTCTGGAGCTCAGACTTTTGGACGTTGGCACGAAAGACTAAAAAGCAATAGTTGTTTCCTGGTAAAGCGAAACCGTAGACTGAAAGAAAAATGAATGGATGTAAGTCAAATTTTGATTTCCTGGTATCGATATCAAATAGGTTTTTCGTCGTAAACTGAATTTTGAAGGGTAAATAAGTCCTCTGGGTAAATGGTATCATGGCTGAGACTAAAAACTACATTTATACCTACTTAGAGACAAACCCGAAGCAAAAACAAAAATAAAAGGGCTTAAAAAATACAGACATACAGGCAGATAAACAGACACACACACAAACATTTTGCCTTATATATATATATATAATCGATTTTCTGCACTATTGTAAGAACTGCAGCCTTGAAACTTCCGAATATCGTTTCTTATGTCTTTGTCTATGAGTGCATCAAATTTGATTAAAATCGGACCACTCCTTCTATAACCCGATTTTTTCGATTATCGATTTTCGATATTTATCGGAGGTCCCTCGACACAAAACCTAGCTAATAACAATCGCAGACGCTTATAGTACAACTGTGTAAATTTTCAAGAAAATCGGTTTAGCCGTTTGGGAGTTTATAGGTAGTGGACACACACACAGACACACACACACATACACGCACAGTCAAAGTTCCATTTATAAATAAGTTTAGGTCATCAGTACATTTTCCAACCAAGCCTTTTTTTTCATGTTGGAAAACAGATATTTTTCACATGGGGCCAGATCAGGAAAACATGGATGATGATCAACTAGTCCAAAACCACAGTGACGCACAGCAGCCACTAGACTAAAACAAAATCCTGATACAACAAAACCAAATTTTGCTGATCACTTGAGTGTTTGCTCTCGATAGCTTTTTATTGTTGCCTCGGCAATCTTGCATAATACTCTTCATTGACGGTATGACTTTTGAAGAAGAAAGACAATAAAGACAATGGCTTTTGCATCTCAAAACAATGAAGTCTTTACCGACTTGTTATATCATTGAGTAGGTGAAAAGAGGTTTTTCCGCCGTATGAATTGTCTCTTTGTCTCTGGATCACACACACCTTGGATTAAATAACGTTGAAAGGGACCGGCTGAATGTGTCTCAAAAAATTTCAGACAATGACTTTTGCATCCCAAAACCATGAAGCCTTTAACACCTTGGTATATCATTGAGTAGGTGAAAAGAGGTGCTTCCGCCGTATGGATTGTCTCTTTGCCTCTGGATTACACTCATCTTGGATTAGGAAACGTTGAAAGAAACCTGCTGAATTTGCCTCAAATAATATCAGATTTCCCGGTAACGTTATCAACCTGTGTGTTTTTAGATCAGGTGTTAGAAGACGTAGCCTCCACCAAACAAATAAATTTGTCATTCCAAGTTCATTTTGCCTAATATTCTCAACTTTCTCACGGTTTATGCTAATAGCATTAGCTATTTGATATAATTTATAGTTATTCACCTGTCATCAATTACCATGTTATGGACACAGTCAACGTTTTCCTCGGTGGTGGCAGTTGCAAGATGTCTGGAACTTGAGTCAAATTCAAAACACTTCCTTACCCTCCTAAATCAGAACACTTCCCAGATATTTAAAGTTCTGTACTGTTTCATTTTAGTATATCCGACTAGTAGTTCGTGTTTTGGGATCCTCTTTTTACTGATGACCATGTATTCAATTTTCTTGAAGTTGATGTTTAGTTCTTTCTGTTATGGTGAACTCACCTATCTAGGGATAGTGGACTCTCCCTCCCAATACAAGTAACAAACAGTGTAGTGAGTAGTCAGAGAAAAAAATATAAGTCAGCGACATAGTAAGTTACTCTGCGTTCTCACCAGTACGTCGAACCTAAAGGGTCGATATTTGTACTTATATACATTGCACAATCTTTGTTGTACTCCACAACACTTTCTTCTAGCTTTACTTTGCTACCTTCTGTATAAGGTCATATATTCCTTTTTCCGTACCTGCTATCAGAATTGTGTCATTTGTGTATCTTATGCTACTGAGATTGTCTGTCAATGAAGAATTCTGGTAGCACTTCTAGGTTTCTCAGAATTGTTTGGCTGTACAGGTTGAATAGGTCCGATAAAAAATGCATCCTTGTCTTACACCCCTTTGTATTCCTGAATTAATTTCCTGTACGTATGGAGGCGATTTGCTGCCGGCATGGGTTCTTGATTATTCTGATGTCTTTCCCGAATATGTCAAGGTTGCTGAATATCTCTAACAAGTCTTTGTGACGTACTTTGCGTAGTCTATAAAACATATTTGAACATGCTGCTGCTTGTGATCAAGCAATAAGGTTTTGGCGTTAAAAGCTCTTCAGTTTGAAATTCCTGATCAGAAAGCATCGAGATCGATTATTAGAAATTATTTATAAAAGGGGAAGGCATATACATGCGTATGGAGACGGTAAATAAAAGAAATGATGTTGTGTCCCATTTCTGCCTTAGGAAAGAGGTCGAGTATATTGTTTTTCGTCAAAGAACTGATTGGAAATGTCAATGGATCAATTGTTCCAATCGTGAATCATTTAAAATGATTGATTCTTTTGTTTAACCGTATATCAACTTATGGGTCATTTAGTGTCGGATTTTTTTTTTATAATCATACTAGCAGTATATCCCGGTGTTGCTCGGGTGTAATGAAAGCTTTAGAACTATTCCATGGTCCTGGAGCTCAGACTTTTGGACGTTGGCACGAAAGACTAAAAAGCAATAGTTCTTTCCAGGTAAAGCGAAACCGTAGACTGAAAGAAAAATGAATGGATGTAAGTCAAATTTTGATTTCCTGGTATCGATATCAAATAATTTTTTTGTCGTAAACTGAATTTTGAAGGCTAATTAAGTCCTCTGAGTAAATGGTATCATGGCTGAGACTAAGAATTACAATTATACCTACTTAGAGCCAAACCCGAAGCAAAAACTAAAATAAAAGCGCTGAAAAAATACAGACATACAGGCAGATAAACAGACACACACACAAACATTTTGCCTTATATATATATATATATATATATATATATATATATATATATATATTATCGATTTTCTGCACTAGTGTAAGAAGTGCACCCTTGAAACTTCTGAATATCGTTTTTTATGTCTTTGTCTATGAATGTATCAAATTTGATTAAAATCGGACCACTCCTTCTATAAACCGATTTTTTCGATTATCGATTTTCAGTATTTATCGGGGGTACCTCGACACAAAATCTAGCTATGAACACTCGCAGACGCTTATAGTACAACTGTGTAAATTTTCAAGAAAATAGTTTCAGCCGTTTCTTAGTCTATAGGTAACGGACACACACACACACACACACACACACACACACACTCAAAGTTCCATTTATAAAACAGTTTATATCACCCGAAGCAAGGCATTTTACTGACACTGTTTTGCAGGGGGTTACATAGGAGGAAGGTGATGAGAAAGAGTGACAGGTTATAGGGGGTGTTAGGAAGTGGATAAAAGAAGGACGCGAATTCTGATGAGAGTGGAGTGGATGGAGAAAGGAGCATGAGAGAGAGGATGTAGGTTAGTGAGATAGGAGATAACTATTGACTTTACATTTAAATTCTTGGGGATTATAGCTGTCAAGAAAACAAGTAAATCGAAGGGAATTCCACAGAAGGGTAGTCCGAGAAAAGAAGCTGCAGCAGTAGAATTTGTGTTTACAATATGTTATTCTGCTTTCACAATTGATTACATGGTAGATGGTACTCAGCTTCTGGACATATACATGTTTCTGTGGACATAATTACTAGGGGCGATGATATGTGTATTTTATGTTGTAATTTTGTCGAAGTTATATCTCTTAATACAGTTTGATTTCTTTAAGAAAGTGTAGGATATTATATGGATTAATATCATGGAAGTATTATTTCATGTCGGCTGTTTAGTTGGTGCTGGATTATGTGTATTTGCATACTAAACTCGATAGGTTGTTTAAAGCTGAAATCTAAATATTTTTAACGCAATTGTATGCCTTTAACTACAGCTAAAATGTATCGTTGGTCGTTTTCCATATGTAATGTATTGTTGGTCATTTTCTTATAAAATGTATTGTTGGTCATCTTACTATATAATTTATTGTTGGTCATTTTGCGATAAAATGTACTGTTGGTCATTTTGCTATAAAATATATTGTTGGTCATTTTGCTATAAAATGTATTGTTGGTCATTTTGCTATAAAATGGATTGTTGGTTGTTTTGCTATAAAATATATTGTTGGTCCTTTTACTATAAAATGTATTCTTGGTCATTTTACTATAAAATGTGCTGTTGGCCACTTTGCTATAAAATGTATTGTTGGTCATTTTGCTATAAAAATGTACTGTTGGCTATTTTGCTATAAAATGTATTATTGTTTGTTTTTCTCTAAATTGTATTGTTGGTCATTTTGCTAAAATGTACTGTTGATTATTTTGCTATATAATATATTGTTGATCATTTTGCTATAAAATGTGCTGTTCGCCATTTAGCTATAAAATGGATTGTTGGTCATTTTGCTATAAAATGGATTGTTGGTGATTTTGCTATAAAATGTACTGTTCGCCATTATACTATAAAATGTATTGTTGGTCGTTTTGCTATAAAATGTATTGTTGGTTGTTTTGCTATAAAATGTATTGTTTGTAATCCTATAAAAACATGAATTGTTTGTCATTTTACTTTTAAAATGAATTGTTAGTAATTTTCCTATAAATATGTATTGATGATAATTGCAATATAAATATGTATTGTTGGTCAGCTTTTACATTAAAATGTATTGCTAGCTTTTCCCTTTCTTTTATAGTTCATTATTTAAATATATTTGGGACCTTAACAGGTGTTGTCACTCCGTATCACGGTGAGCCGTTGTATTTAAAGTGTGTTTCTAATCTCCTCAAAAACTCTACTCTCCCGATCAGAAACCATGCTACTGCATGTAGTTTATCGTCATACCCAGGCGAGGAATCATTTAAAGCAATAAGAAAGGAAACAAATATTATAAAGTGGGCTCTTGGTGACTGAATGAAAATAGAGAATTTTTCATACAAATTGCTAAACAGTTAATACAAACAGATGTTACAGCAAACTTAAAATGTGATAATATCAAGATTGAGAAAGAGGATATCATCTTGGCCACATAGATAATATTCAGACGACATCAATTGAATATCTAGATATTTTTTAATTATTTCGATGCATCTAAGTACCTGTTCAACGCACCGGTTTTGAAATCAATCAGTCGAGTTGCAATATAGCAATCTAGCCCCCACCCGAAGAAGGTTGAGGCAATCGATGATATTTCCCGTCGATGAAGGGGTCAGCGAACGACAAGACAGGTGTTTGAGAAATACATCCTGTCGGGGCCTGGAGCGGATGTCGCAGGGTTATGAGTCGGGCTCGTTTGAACTTATTTCCGACAGCGGCGGAAATGACTACGGAAGTAAACAAAACAGGTGTCTCTTGGAATTACGTAGGCGTTGCGTAGGCGAGGCAAAACCGGAAGGAAAAGTCCCAGTTCTAGAAGACTATAAAAAGAAATCGACACACAGATTCGCCAGCAGAGAACGGCCAGTGGAAGCAGAGAGACACCACAGGCAAGACTTACACTCCCGTCGACTCATTCTATGTGCGCTCTCACTCTTCCATTCTCTGTTCCACACAGGCTCGTCGTCAGGAATTGAAATATAATCTTATATTTTTATATATGCGTGTTCTCGTTGTTTGTCGTCGTACAGTGATATATAACAGAGTGTCATACGTGATACACACTTGGGCTATCATGTCTCGAAAGAGACATGGCTGACTGGGCAGAAGATTATCCCGCAGTAGGTTGCCATTGCTTTCTGCGGTAGACTGGTTGCCAGCCAAGGCTATAGAACCCAATCTGTCCTGTTATTTGATTCATAGCTAGAGGGAGAATATATGTATTATATTATTTAGCAGTAATTAGTGGGGGATCAGTTTATTACATCAAAACAATATAAAACTGATCCCCCACCTTACGCCCAGTAGAAGACTTAATCATGTTTCTAAATATTATATTCAGTCAGTTAAGTGTCATACACGTTTGGGCCATTATGTCTCGAAAGAGACATGACTGGGCAGAAGATTATCTCGCAGTAGGTTGCCGTTGCTTTCTGCGGTAGACTCGTTGCCAGTCAAGGCTATAGAACACAATCTGTCCTATTACTTAACCCATAACTGTAGGGAAGAGACGGATTAATACCTTTCCCTAGGGTATTTGTGCATAAATGAATGCAATGGATTAAACTGGAATTCGAACTCGGCTCCCCAATTTGTCGTTCCGAGTCAATATCCACTGCTCCACCATACACATTCAGTTTTGAACAACCAAGCTAAATTCTTGACAGAGAAGAACTTCGTCTATTAGGATCATTCCGAAATTAATCGTTTTTTTACAGAAATAACTTTACTGTAAAGTAACATCCCCTTCTCAAAGGTGAGCTTGCGAATGGGGGGGGGGGTATAGTGAACTCTGAATTAATTGATTGATTACTTCTACGGCTTTTTACATTTTATTTTTGGGAAAATAGGGAGGCATTTCAAAATCTGTTAATGTCAGGTAAAATTAAGACGCCGAGTTGAATTTAGCATAGCACTTAGCATTTCTAGCGTTGCCAAAATAGAAAAAGATCCCGATGGGGAACAACGACACTGACGACAACGGCAGCAGTATTAACAACAACAAAAATAACAATAATAATTATAAGAATAATAGTATTGGCCTTTATACCAGCAGTGTATTATGTAAATACACGGGGATCACGTTCTGAAAGAAAAAGATAGTGAATAAAACTTCACTCTCTTTAAAAGATCAAGACTAATAAATTTCAAAATTGCAAGAGACTTGCGTACTTTTTTCTTTCTTTCTTTCTATAGCCACCCTTATTTCCACCATTTGTATTTTGTTTGTTTGTTTGTTTGTTTGTTTGTTTGTTTGTTTGTTTGTTTCTTTCTTTCTTTTCCGAGTCATTTCTCTGTTTATTTACACATTTTATTTTTTGTACTTATTTCCTACGTCTTTATTTCTGTTTCTTTCTTTCTTTTACTTCACTTCATTTTCTTTCTTTCTTTCTTTCTTTCTTTCTTTCTTTCGCCACCCTTATTTCCACCCCTTGGTATTTTCTTTCTTTCTTTTTTTCTTTTTTCTTTCTTTTCTGAGTCCTTTCTTTGTTTAATTATACATTTTATTTTTTGTAATTACTTCTTTATTTCTCTTTCTTTCTTTCTTTTACTTCACTTCACTTCACTTGTCTTCACTTTCTTTCTTTCTTTCTTTCTTTCTTTCTTTCTTTCTTTTCCCAGTGATTTCTTTGTTTATTTATACATTTCTTGTACTTATTTCCAACGTCTTTATTTCTGTTTCTTTCTTTCTTTCTTTCTTTCTTTCTTTCTTTCTTTCTTTCCCCACCCTTATTTCCATCACTTGGTATTTTCTTCCTTTCTTTCTTTCTTTCTTTCTTTCTTTCTTTCTTTCTTTCTTTCTTTCTTTAGCCCCACCTTATTTCCACCCCTTTGTATTTTCTTCCTTTCTTTCTTTCTTTCATTTCACTCCACTTCACTTTCTTTCTTTCTTTCTTTCTTTCTTTTTTTCTTTCTTTCTCCCCTCTTTATTTTCACTCGCATTTCTTTTCTTTTTTCTCTAGCTTCCTTCCTTGTCCAATACTCTTCCCTGACGCTTTATCAATGAACATTCCTTCCCCGTTTCCAGTCTTGCTGTCCTATAGAAATACATGCTTCTATTCATTCAGGTGTATATTTAACTTACTCATTTCATTTCAAGCAAGGCGATGAACCACTAAGTCTCAAAGGATATTGAATTTGAAATCTTATAAGAAAAAGAAAGACATTATTAAGAGTTAAATACCAAGATGAAGATTAATGTACATTGACTTTGCATTTAATTTTTGAAGATCAATTTAACTGGACAGCAAAAAGAAAAGAGTTTCATAAACGAGAAGGGTAAGAGAAGACAATGTTAGCATAGAACTACATATACATAAAAGTTTATTGTTTTACTTGCAATGAAAAAATCTCACAATGAAACGTGTCTCTTAAAATAAAGAAAAAGGAAATCTGATTCCTTTTACAACCCAAAAGCATGACATTGAAAATTCACAAGTTACTTAGAATGGACTAAAATGACATTATTGAGCTTCTTGGCTTCGCTTTTATCGTCCTGGTCAGTGGAAACATTCGTTTAATTAAAGTTTCCAGAGTGGAGCCAAAATGTCTCTGTCGCCAGATTAAAGACGCGCACAGATTTTTAGAAACTCATTTGGAAAAATATTCATGTATATTTTTCTCTGCTTCCAAAACATAAAACGAACATTTGAAAGAAAGAAAAAAAATACGCATACTTCTTTCAATCACATACCGAAAAACAAATTATAATTGTTTTTTATAGAAAATCGTGGAGAAAATCAGATTTCTTATTTTTTATTATCTATGCGATGTTTGTTGTAGTCAAACATAAGATAGAAACTACGAATTTAGGTAGCTCCACTCAATTGCTAAAAAAGACAAAAACAAAAAAAAAGAAAAAAAAAAGCATATCATGATGTTAACAGGGCTCAAACTAAATAAAAACAAAGTTTTATCATCAAAATGTTTATGCTATTATTAAGAGAGAAAAGTTAAAATTTTGTTGTTATTTATTTTTTTAAAATTTATAAAATACTAACACGTTCAAAATTTTAATTAAAATTTTCTTATTTGCTTTTAGCGATTCACGCTATGTTTACGTAAGGGAACTAATAAAAAAATGGAGTCGGTTGAGTAAAATGATTTTGGGGCGAGTATGTTTACCCTCGTTCTCGACAGCCGGTCGAGTGATTTCTTTTGCAAACTCAAAGGCTGTATATATATATATATATATATATATATATATATGTTTTAAGGAATATTATTTATCAGTTAAAGTGGTCGACATCAGAGATAGATTATATGTAAATACAAAAATGGATATTCAGGTCAGCATCGAGTGACAGCTGTCTGTTTTACGTTTAAACACACTATTCAGGTCTGAATATTGCATGAAACAGACTGTCAGCACGGGGTGGTGACCTCAATGTCCAATTTATGTATATACACACACGCACATATGTGTATATATATATATATATATATATATATGCTATTAAATATAAGAGACAATGAATATCTATTATGTTTAATCATGTGCCGTCGTATTTTTGCTTTAATTTCAGTTGAAAATAAAAACAAAAATTCTCCAACATTTGGATAATTATTTATTCGTTTTCTTCTAAGCTTTCGGCTCACATGAGCCATCTTCAGAGAGGTAGTTTAAACTGAAATATTATAAAATCCACCATCACCGACGATTTTATTTTGTGTTGACATAAAACTCCGCTTGGCAACGGCAATAGTTACCAACAATAATACACGCAGTTCTTAAGTTTGCGATGCGGTTTTATGACGTCACACCGCGGGATAGCGCGAAATGACAACAAAACCATCTAGTCAAATGCAATGTAATATGTTATTTCCTGTTTTAAAGTTGATTTTATTGAGTGTTGGTTGTTTTGATTTGATGTACATGGCCTCCAATATCTGCAGGTTCCTCTTACTGTGTGTATGGGTAAGGATCATCGTATTGTTGACCAAAATCTGTCTGATATTACCTACATGTTTATGTTTTTCAGAGAAATGTTGTTTAATAGTACTCTGATCAGAAAGATGACATGTAAGTCTACGGGAGAGCGTGATTGTAGTAAAACCAATATATGTACTAGGTTTTTGATTAGTATCAGAGATGCAATCTCTGAATGGGCATGTAAATTGGTACACTACATTGGTTTTTGTAAAGAATTTAGTTTAGTGCTTGTTGGGTTATTATAGACTATGAGGTCAGTTGTTTTAAACTTTTTATAATATATAATGAGTTTAATTTGATTATTACTTTCGACTGGTTTAACATTTCTACGTATTATGTTTTTGAGAGTTTTTTCATCTTGTTTATAATTATCATGTATTTGGTTGCAATAGTATAAGTTAATAGTGTTATGTTTATAATATAGCATATGTTTAGAAAATTACTTGCTGCCTCGATATACTAAATATATATATATATATATATATATATATATATATATATATATATATGTATATGTATATGTTTATATATATAAGTTTAAATATATATATTTATATATATATATATATGTATACACGTGTACGCATCGCTCATTCAGTAAAAGGAATTAGAGCACTCTGGCTATTGGGTGCGTATAATGATAATATATGCGCAAAAAAGTCTGCCTTCTTCCACCGAGCGCCTGTACCTATAGCCCAGAGGTAGAATCGCCGACTGACGCCAATTCGGTTGGATTTCAATCCTTGGTAAAAAAGCAATCGTTGTCTAACCGTACTGATGAGCTGTGATGCAGCAAAACAGATTTGTCTGCGGATGACAATATATATATATATGTATGAATATATGTATATATATATATATAAATTGATAGATAGATAGCATAATAAGATAAATAGATAGATAGATAATAGTATTATAATATGAATTATTTAGAGTAATATTCGGAAGTATAAATAAATTATTCATTTTTCTTTTATTCATTTAGTCACTTAAGTGCCATACGTCATACACCATTCCCAAGAGTATTTTATGTATTACATATAGCACATTTTGCTCTTGGAATCATTCATTTATTTCTATGTATTGTATTACTAATTTATATCCTATTTACAACATCATTTAATATTTTTATTAAAATATTAAACTTATGTAATAATAAATATTGAGAGTAATATAATATTAGAAATTATTTACAATGTTATTCGGAAATATTAATATATTTTTCTGAATATATATTGGTAGGCATAAGTTAGATTCTTGAAGTATGGGTTGTAGCAAGATGATGAATTAATGTAATTTTTCTGCGAGTTTTTATAGTTGGTAGTAATGCTATTAACATATTTTCAAAATACATTCACTTTAAAAGTTTTTTTTAAAATTAAGTTTGCATTAGAGAAATCAAAATAATGTCTCACGTCATTTCGATGTAGCACAAAAGATTTATAATGTTTTTCTAAACGTAATCGCCTTTGTATTCGTAGATGCGGGCTTTATAATTACGTGATGTCTCTTCTCCGGATCAGCTTTGACATTATTGACACTTCTTCTATGTGTCTTGTCCCTTCAGGACGTAGGCGACCATGGCCTTCCACGTCTCTCTATCTTTGGTGGCTCTTAGCACGCTTTCTCTTGTTACACCCCGCAAACCTCGTTCGGCCAACCACCCGCTCAGGCCAGCCAAGTACGTTACACGCTGTTTTCCCCTGTCTCACATTTCCTCTCTCTGACCCGTTGGTATCAGGTTCTCCAAGCCATCCTTCCTTCATACATATCACAGGAACTTTGCTGTCTCTTCCTGATGCTCAGTAATTTCTTTTCGTTTCCATTCTTTCCTAAACCTAATCATTGCTCACATGCTCGATGTATGATATCTACAGCATCCTTCTATAGAACCATATTTCAGTTGCTTCAAGTTTTTCCTTCATGTTTGATGTGTCTTGTTCTTTTAGGACGTAGGCGATCATGGCCTTCCACGACTCTCTATCTTTGGTGGCTCTTAGCAAGCTTTCTCTTGTTACACCCCGCAAACCTCGTTCGGCCAACCACCCGCTCAGGCCAACCAAGTACGTTACACGCTGTTTTCCCCTGTCTCACATTTCCTCTCTCTGACCCGTTGGTATCAGGTTCTCCAAGCCCTCCTTCCTCATTGCATGTCACAGGAACTTTGGCTGTCTCTTCCTGATGCTCAGTATTAATTTCCTTTTTGTTTTCATTTTTTCCAATATCCTCATCATTGCTCACATGCTCGATGTATGATATCTACAGCATCCTTCTATAGAACCATATTTCAGTTGCTTCAAGTTTTTCCTTCATGTTTGATGATATCGTTCAACATTCACTGCCGTATTGAAGAACTGACATCAAAAGTAATCCAATACTCTTTTCTTTGTCTCTTAATACTCCTCAGTTTCTGGGACGCGTTCTTCGCTATGCCAATTCGCCTTCGGATCACTGTGTCACACTTTCCATCTTCTGTTAGAACACTTCCCAGGTTATTAAATTTATCTACTTCTTTAATTTTAGTATCACCCACCTGTATTTGGCATATTGGGCTGGTCTTGTTGCTGCTTTCTTTTTTTCTTCTCTTACCTTCAATATGTCCCGGGAGTATCAAATATTCCAGTACATTTTTCTCATTCTGTAGCTAATTCTGCATCATTTTGCATATTCTCAGTATAATTGTTTTTTTTTAAATTTTCTTTAAAACGTCATTTTTCCTTACATATCCCGTCTTGTTAATTCTCAGCATCCACCTATAGAAACACATTTCAGTTGCTTTAAGTTTTTCCTTCATCTTTAATGATACACTGTATGTGTTAAATTTCTGCATTTGAAATGGTGTTTGTTTATATATTCTTCTTGATTATATGACCATTAGTTTTAGAGGTGATGCTAATGGTTCTAGTGATTGAATAGCCAATTTGTTTAGTTGAAAGTTTGTTAGAAGGCAGTATTATGAAATGTGTATAAATTTTGTTAGAAGTATCTGTTATCTTTTGGTTTTGTGGATTTTGTAAGCATGCTTTTAGCATTAAGTATGAAACATTGATAATAATAATAACAATAATAATAATATTATATATTTTGTACTTGCCCCAAATGAATATAAAAATTGTCACGATAGAGTGGGGCAATATTTACACTCGACAATGTGCAAACACTAGAGAAAATATGTAAACAAAGACTGGCATGAACATCACCCAGCACTGGTTACAGAAATAGATGTCACCATTCGATGAGATTACACCACCAGACAGAAAAATTGAAGCAAATAGGCCGGCCATTATTGTTAAAAAGCAAAAAGACAAAAAACATGCTTATTAATTGATATGGCTTGTCAAGCGGATTGTAACCTAGCAACCAAGGAGTTCGAAAAATTGTCAAAATATAAAGACCTGGAAATTAAAATAGAAAAATGGGGAAATTGAAAACAAGTATCGTACCAGTGATAGAGAGTGCACTTGCAATGATAAAAACAGGTTAAATAAATTCCTGGAAACCCCAACTTAAGAGATATGCAAAAACTTGTCTTGTTAAGTACAGTCCATACACTAAGGAGAACTTTGTCTGTGTAACGTTAGGGATGTTAGGGAGATATGAACAAATATGAAATGGATCCATAACAACACACCACGACATACCTTAGGGCTTCCTACAGAAGTGGTAGGTAGTGCGACCATAGCATGAATAGAATTATGATGAAAAATGACATAGTAACAATAATAATAATAATAATAATAATAATAAAACAAGAGTCGTGCCAGTGATAGTAGGTGCACTGGGAATGATAAAAAATGGAACAAACAACACATTGATAAAGATATACACAAAATTGTCTTATTAAGTACAGCCCAGACACTAAGGAGAACTTTGTCTATGTAACGCTAGGGATGATAGGGGAGATAAAAAAAAACATGAAATAGAGCCATAACAACACGCCACGATCTCCCTTAGGTCTTCCCGCAGATTTGGTTGGTAGTGCGACCATAGCAGAAATAGAAATATGATGAAAAATGACAACATGATAATAATAATATATAGACTTAGTACAACAAAACAAACGTATTTGCGCAAGAAAAAGACATCGAATCAAGAATTCATCATTGACTAATCGTGTCCTTCTGATACAAGAATAAACAGTTTCAACTCTGGCCCGTTGAAGTCTGAACTCACAAAACATTAGAAGTCACAAACATATTATTTGTCATTCGTGTAACTTGTTACGGTGGCAGAATAGAGACAAGAATATGAAAATTGCGAGCCAAGTGCGACTGTTGCAGAAAGGAAGCATTTTAAGAACAAGTATAGCGGTGAACCCTCACGGTTAGTGGAAAATGATTTGGGGATAGCGTGGTGGTCCAGTGGATATCGGCTCGGAACGAGAATTCGGAGAGCCGAGTTGGAATTCCAGCTGAATTCATTGCATTCACTTACGCGCAAATACCCTTGGGAAAGGTATTAATCCGTCTCTTCCTTCCAGTTGTGGGTTAAATAACAGGACAGATTGGGTTCTATAGCCTTGGCTGGCAACCAGTCTACCGCAGAAAGCAATGGCAACCTACTGTGGGATAATCTTCTGCCCAGTCAGTTATGTCTCTTTCGAGACATGATCGCCCAAGCGTGTTTCGCGTATAGCACTTAACTGACTGACTGACTTAAGGCTTCTGGTTGTAACCCGCTATTCATTAATTAATTATCGGATGTTAAGACTTTGCTCATATAAAAATAAAGCAACAACAACAACAACAACAATATCAATAATAATAATAATGTATAATATTGACGAAACGCCGTCTTAACAATAGCAGTAGGACATTAACCTGTTGAAGTTGAATTTACACAAACAGCTCATTACGAACGATGATATTGTTTGGCCAGAATATGATGAATTATAAATTCCGAATCAGACGATCGTATCTCATGCAACTGCGGAAATGTCAAGAATAAAATGCGCTAATATAACGATCATTATCGCCATCATGACCGTCATGAGTGTCATGATGCGATATTACCTTTTTTCCCACTGATGCAACTAAAGAAATTTATTTTACCAATTATTTGTTCTATCTATCTATCTATCTATCTATCTATCTATCTATCTATCTATCTATCTATCTATCTATCTATCTGAATCTTTTTGTATCTATCTATCTATCTATCTATCTATCTATCTATCTATCTATCTATCTATCTATCTATCTATCTGAATCTTTTAGTATCTATCTATCTATCTATATATCTATCTATCTATCTATCTCAGCCTGTTCTCATCTATCTATCTATCTATCTATCTATCTATCTATCTATCTATCTATCTATCTATCTATCTATCTCAGCCTGTTCTTATCTATCTATCTATCTATCTATCTATCTATCTATCTATCTATCTGAATCTTTTAGTATCTATCTATCTATCTATCTATCTATCTATCTATCTATCTATCTATCTATCTGAATCTTTTAGTATCTATCTATCTATCTATCTATCTATCTATCTATCTATCTGAATCTTTTAGTATCTATCTATCTATCTATCTATCTATCTATCTATCTATCTATCTGAATCTTTTAGTATCTATCTATCTATCTATCTATCTATCTATCTATCTATCTATCTATCTATCTATCTATCTACTGTTCCTTATTCTTATCTATCTATCTATCTATCTATCTATCTATCTATCTATCTATCTATCTATCTCAGCCTGTTCTTATCTATCTATCTATCTATCTATCTATCTATCTATCTATCTATCTTCGTATCTTCATATGTATATATAGAGAGATAAATATATAAAAGTGGATGAGCAAATAGGTAAAATCCCCAAAATCAGATCAAATTAATATTAATTTTATTAATATTGAATTGATCAAGGTAGAGGGCTCGATGTAGATAATATTATCTATTTACTGAGTCAAATATATGTAGTATGTAAAGTATTTTTTTAAAATTTATATTTCTTGAATGGCCATTTCAGCGAGAAAATTCTCGCTTCATCAGCAGCGATCTAAAACAAAAAATTATTATTTCAAATATGGTACAAAATTTCTACCGGAAGATGTACAAAAGTATATCCATACACAGGAAGTTTTTTTTAAAAAGTGATATTTACGTTGATGCGAGTAAAATTGTACTTAATATATAAAGTTATTCTTGATGTATAAAAAATTATATATATTTCTTCTATATTTACGTTTATACTTACCTAGAACAGGAGTTAAATTTTACTCATGAGTACTTACTAAAACATGATTATCACCCTGTAATCCTGTAAATGGATCTATGTTCCTTCTCATTATAGATGAAGAACGATGCTCAACACCGGAGATTCCAACTTGCAGCGGCACCTCAATAAAGATGTTGGATCAGTGAAATACCGGTGATAGCGTAAACAATTGTCACAGTGGCTGGGCAAAAATCAATTTTTGTCTTTGGCTTATATGCATAAGTATACGTATGGCACTCCTCAGATTAAAAAACACCTTGTCATATCCAGCCTTGAGGAAGAGGCTGGTAAAATATTCACAGGGAAATCGTTAACGTTCAATGGATTTGAACGTTTGCCCAACCCAAATAGATCCTGGTTTGTTTTCTCCGTATTTAAAACGGTTCTTTATGCGAAATTCTTATTTTTAATATTTTATTTTGATTTTGTTATTTTGCTTATATATTTTTTCACTTTGTCTAGTTTTGAGATGAGGTAGTATTTACAGTATTTACATTATTTGGACTATTGTTCTCATGCTTATTGCCATTTTTATAACATTTCGGCTGTTGTAAGATCCGACCTTCTTCAGGGGCTAGGAATTTCGAACCAAACCCTTTATTACAATCACTAGGGTATATTAACTCCATTCAATGCCAGAAGCCTGATTAGAAGTCATGAGTTATCTCCCTCTAACCATGCAAAGTTACTTGTTCACCACTGCTGTAGCCTGGTATTGAACTCACAACTTTAAGAGTGAAGTCAGGAACTACCGTCTATATTCACTAGGCCATTGTCCTTCCAGTCGAGGCTTCCCCCAAGAAATGAAGTTCGTATACCCCAGTGATTGTAATAAAGGGTTCGGTTCGAAATTCTTAGCACCTGAAGAAGGCTGGAGCGTACAGTGGTTGAAACGCCGTACAAATGTAACAAAGATAAGGACAATAGTCTGAATAATGTAAATACTGTGAATATATAATTGTAGCAATTCGCAGTATTTTATATATGCAAGCTGACTTTCTTATTACATGATGAGGATTAAGTGATGATATGAAATTTCTTTTTCTTCACGGGTTTCCCAGGTTTTTTGAAGAAACTGTATGGTTTCCTAAAGTGAAATTTCAAAAATATACTTATTACTTTGCAATGAGAGATGGAATTCTAGAGCAATACTATCTCTTTTGACATGCGCACCTCAGAGTGGTGTAACGATTAGAAAGCTTGTCTTGCTAGAACCTATTACAATTGAGTAGTGAGTTCGATCCTCATCAGATACCACATACTTTTGGTCTCGTGCCACATGTAAGTGGCGTCTAGAAAATAAACCCTCTATTGATCAAATTTAGGCACCTCGGCATGGTGTAATGGTTAGCAAGCTTCTTTGCTAGAACCCGTTACAACTAAGTAACCCATATTTTCGACCTTGTGCTACATCTAAACGGCCCTTAAGAATTCAACTATCTCTTTTGGCATTTATTTTACTAACGGAGAAAAAAGACACGCTACTCGAAATTTGTAGATTCATCTCTTACGAATGGGTGGCCTACTTGTTTACCGACCAAATCAAAAATGCAGATGGTTATCATAAGCTATGTAGTAGATTGCAGGCTCTCAAAAGTATGGAACTCCGTGAAAAGGTTTTGAAACCCTCGAAACTGGAAATTCTAAGATCAAAGTGGGCAGAATGGTTAATCAAGTTCCTTCAATATCTTTATTATGTCCTTAAGAAAAAGGAAACACTTCAGCTTACATTTATTTTGGCAAAGCAAAATTTATATATTAAAATTAATGTAACTAGTCTTTATTAATTTTCGCTATATAACTCTTATTATTAGTAAGTTTCTAATTGTATTAGAAAGTTTCCAATTGTTGTTTATTTAAAGCGTGTATGTTAATTCATACCATCCAATTAGATCATTAGAAATTTGAAAAATAAAGCTTCTGAAATATTTTGATTTCATTGTGTATATAGTAAAATCGAATTTTCTGTCTGGGATGACCTTTTTCAAGAACTACACTAAATTAATGCCTTTTTCAATGTTTTTGAACAATTTTGATTTGTGGCACAGGAACGTAGGGTTACACCCTCCACACACACACACACACACACACACACAAACACACACACACACACACATATATATATATATATATATATAATAATGTTGTATATCAACAAACAACAAACACGCATATATATAAAAATATGAGTTATATTTTTATTAATGACGATGAACCGTGTAGCATAGGGGACAGAGAATTAAGAGAGCGCGCTTCTAATGGGTTGACGGGAGTGTCGTCGTATCTGTTGTGTCTCTCTCTCTCTACTGCTACTCTGGTCTGTCTACTGGTGAATCCGTGCGCCGAGGTCTTTTTATAATCTCCAAACCGGGACTTTTTCTTCCGGTTTTGCCTCGCCCACGCACGCCCACGTAATTCTCAGAAACACCTATTCTGTTTGCCTCTGTAGCCATTTCCGCTACTGCCGGAAATAAGGTCAAACGAACATCCGTTCCTTTCAACGACCGGAAACACCCCCGCTTGCATCAGCCTTCCTCGGGTGGGGCGAGATTGTTATATTACAATAACACATACAACCAAT
The DNA here is from genome assembly GCA_037127315.1 of Ascarosepion bandense. Classification (NCBI taxonomy): domain Eukaryota; kingdom Metazoa; phylum Mollusca; class Cephalopoda; order Sepiida; family Sepiidae; genus Ascarosepion; species Ascarosepion bandense. Next base: position 248,293 of record JBBBDQ010000159.1, on the reverse strand, counting down.
ACAGAAAGCAACGAAAAACCATATATACATTAACAAAATTTGAAACACCTTCTAACGTATTCAAGCACATAACTATATCCACAAGCGAAAAAATATAGTGAATAAAAGCAACATAAAAATATTCAACGAAAACAAAAAAAAAAAGAAGAAATATACGAATCAGCACTAACAAATAGCGGTCACAAATTAGAATACCTAAACGAAAAATAAATCAAACAAAAACAATCCATCGTACAATAATCTAAAAACAAAAATACGAAAGATATTCTTCGAAATTATCGAAAAACATTTCTCCAAACACAGCAAACTGTCAAAATTCATCAACAAAAAACAGTGAAAATCAGTTACAGCCTCATGGATAACATAGAGAAATCAATAACGAAACATAATTAAAAAAAATACACACAAAAAACAATAACAACTGCAACAACATAAACTAACAAAACAACACCAATAAAACAAAAAACACTTAGCAACAACTGTCTAACCCCACCAAAATAATATATAAACCTACCATAACAAATAACATTAACACAGAAGAGAAAATTACATAGGAGCAGCAGAACCAACCTTTAAAGTTTTAACAATCACAAAACATCATTCAAAACAGAAAGATGCATAAACAACACAATTTTTATAAAAATATATCAGTCAGTCAGTTAAGTGCCATACGTGATACATGTTTGGGCAATCATGTCTCAAAAGAGACATGACTGACTGGGGAGAAGGATATCCTGCAATAGTTTGCCATTGCTTTCTGCGGTAGACTGGTTGCCAGCCAAGGATATAAAACCTAATTTGTCCGGTTATTTAACCCGATTCCTCGTTTCGAGCTGATATCCACTGCACCACACACACATCCAAAATTTAAAATTAAAATATATATGGAGCTAAAAAAGAACTAATAGCACCACAAAAATTAAATGGGAAATCAAGAAAACAGTAGTCTTCTATTCTATGTGCCCTGTCCTTTCAGGAAGTAGCCAATCGTGGCTCTCCACGTCTTCCTATCCCTGGTGGCACTAATCACGCCTTCTGTTACAGCATGCAACCCTCGTTCCATCATCCACCTGATTAAGTCCTTCAAATACGTTATCCGTTGCTTTCCCCTGTCTCTTTTTCCCTCTATCTGGCCTGTTAGTATCAGGTTCTCCAAGCTCTCTTTTCTCATTGCATGTCCCAGGAACTACAGCTACCTCATCCCGATGCTCAGTATTAATTTCCTTTTCGTTTCCATCATTTCCAAAACCTCATCATTGCTCGATCCATGATATTCGCAGCGTCCTTCTGTCGAACCACATCTTTGATCATATTGTCCAGCATTCACTGCCATATTGAAGGACGGACAACACATAGCAATCCAGTACTCTCTTTTTTGTTTCTAGCCCAAAAAAATTCAAATTGTGTTTGAAGGAAAATCGAGAAATAATCATCTTTTAAAAGCAAAGCAAACTACTAAACAAGAAAAATGAACTAATAGGAAATGCAGACACTCAAACAAATTTTTACTTTGCTATTTAAACGCTAATACAAACAAAACAAAAAATACAATATAGAACGCAATTCTATTACAAACACAATTCCTCACACCTAACACCTTTTCTCCATCATTATCAAACGATAATTAATTAGAAAAGAATAACTACAATATCAATAAAAAAACTAATTCCTCAAACCTGCTAACAAAAAACAAAAAACAAAAAAAAACACATTCAAAACTAACTCATTGGTCTACATGATATAAAAACCAAAATCCGGTTACACTCATTACAACATTAAAATGCACATATGCAAATACATAGGAGCGGGCATATGAACATCTATGTATACGAACTTAAATCACTGCTGTCCCTGCCATATGAGTTTACTCGTGCAATCAGACTGGCAACAGTTAGATCAACCAAATGCAGCCGACAATTCTACTCTTCCAGCTTCTTTTCCCACACTTCCCGCCTGTGGAACTTCCATATTCTTGCTTACTTGACGGCTACAACCTCCAGGAATTTAAATGCAATGTCAATACTCATCTCTTATCCACTTGACTCTAGTTTTTCTACATCACCCTGTATATTCTTTCCTTTCTATCTTTGCAACTGTCATCACACATGTATTCCCATCTTTCTCTTGCTCCTTTCTCTGACATTTCCTATAACTGGTTCGTCTTTCTCTCTACTCTCCTCATATCTAATCTTTCTCTCTTATGTATCGCCCTGCGTATCAGTGGCGTTCATGCCTTACTTGGGGTGAAACGATTAAAAACTTACCAATAATAATAGATAATAAAAAATAAAAAATAAAAAATAAAAAATAAAAAATAGCAAAGCCCCACAAAAAGAAGTGCAAAAAATACAAAATGCATGAATTTATATTAAAAACACATACGCAGTTAAGATCTGCAGCTATGCGAGTATGTGCGTGGATGTGTTAGCACACGTAAGTAAACACACACACAGACACAAACATACACATACACGCATGCACACATACACAGAAACACACTCACAAACACACACACAAATAAACACACGCATACAAACATTCAACCTTCACCCGTAACACCAAGCGGTAAACACACAAAAATAATAAATCATTCAAAACCCATGACTTCATAAAAACAGCAGAAAACTAGAAAATAACGGAAGAAAGTAGGAAAAGAAAAAAAAAAGAAGAAATTCGAAACAGGGATGAAATTTCTTAGTTAAAGTGACAAATCCTTTGTTTCAAAACTATATATATATATATATAAATATATATATGTGTGTGTGTGTGTGTGTGTGTGTGTGTGTGTGTGTGAGTGCATTAAAGTGATGAATGAGTGAATATATATATATATATATATATATATATATACATATATATATATATATATATATATATATATATATATAAGTGTAATTTATAAGTTTGGCAGATGTCTTTGTCTGATACAATAGACAACAAGAATATTTGAAGCAATTAATTCTCAAAAAATATTTTAAGCGTATTTCAGGAATAGAAAATTTTACCAAGAATCAATTTAAAAGGAAAATCATTGGTTAGTTGTCAAGTTTTTCTCAATTACTTAGGATCGATGAGAACATTTTATCATCACTCATATAATATGAACTCTGCATCAGATGTGTTTATACATATTTGCAGGACACACACACAGACACAGACACACACACACACACACACACACACACACACAACCGGTTTTTCTTATATATATATTTTTTATATATACATATAGTTTTTTAAATATTTTTATATATTTTTTCTGATATATATATATATATATATATATATATATATATATATATATATATATATATATAGATTGTTTAATTACTGAGATTTTGGTCATAATGAAATTAGATCAGCGCACAGATGTATTTGTATTAAAAGTGTTCAATACAATTATGTTGTAGAACTTTTGAATATTCTTCATTTGTAAACGAGTTATTACGCGACCTAGGTTTCTACCATGTGGTGTCTTCAGGCGATTTGCAGTAACTGATTTAATCGTTTACTGCTTTTGATTTTTAAAGAACGCTCACGTAACGGTGATTTTTTTGAACGCTCACGTATCGCGCAATTTTTAAAATTACAAGAAATTATAACGGTTTGATCCATGGTTGTATGCACCTAATAGGTATTTTTTAGTATGGTTACACTTAGTCATAATTTCATTCTTTCATTCTTTCATTTGTTTGGGAATAACAAAATCGCTAACGTTTCTCCCTGGAAGAGTCTACATATTTTTCCACCGTTGTAAGGCTTGGCTGTTTTCACTATACTTCACTTTTAATTTTAATTTTAATTTGAACGAGATACTAGATTAGCAACTAGATCCCACCCTTTTACCTTGAAACCGATAAAATGCAGCTGTAACTTCTACTCCAACAGTTTCTTTCCTCGCACTTCCCGACTGTGGAATTCTCTTCCACACGATTGCTTCCCCGACGACTACAATCTCCAGGTGTTTAAATGTAAGGTCAATAGACACCTCCTAACACACTAACCTGCGCCCATTCTATCAAGCACTCTTCCCATCTGCCCAACCCTCATGCTCGGTATCCTTACTCATCTGTCACCTTCCTCCTGACATTCCCTATGTCTAACCACTCCTTCTCTTTACCTTCCCCTATGTAGCCCCATGCGCAATAGTGGCAGTGGAATGCCTTGCTTAGGGTGAGATGATTAAAAAAACAAACAAAAAAAAACAAAAAAAATGTCTAATTCTTTTCCATATTTTAATTTTCCTGTATATTATTTAAAGAAAATTTTTCTCTACAAACGCGTTTCCTTTTTTGAGGAACTTTATTAATATAAATGTTGGGATTTTATTTGTAACTTATATTTATAGACGGAAGTGAGGTTAAGGAAAATTATCGTTAAATTTTTAGATTTTGAGGTTCAGAAAAAATATTCGTGAAGCTTAGTATACAAGGCATAGTTAAACATGGATGATGTGAAGTGATGCAATTAATTTCTAATAAGTGAAAAGAAGTAAATTTTGGATTTTTATTTAATATTATTGTTATTTATATTTATGCATTTTATTTTGTTTAACTATTTATGTGTTTATTTATTTTAAACTAGCAGTATAGCACGACGTTGCTCGGATGTAATGAAAGCTTTAAAACCAATCCATGGTCCTGGAGCTTAGACTCTTTCGACGTTGGCACGAATGATTAAAAAGCAATAGTTGTTTCCAGTTAAAGCGAAACCGTAGACTGAAAGAAAAATGAATGGATGTAAGTCAAATTTTGAAGTTTGGTGAGAATCGGATAAAAATTGTGGATTTGTATAAACGACATACAGACAGATAAACAGACACACACACAAACATCTTGCCTTATATATATATATTATCGATTTTCTGCACTATTGTAAGTACTGCAATCTTGAAACTTCTGAATATCGTTTCTTATGTCTTTGTCTATGAGTGTATCAAATTTGATTAAAATCGGACCACTCCTTCTATAACCCGATTTTTTCGATTATCGATTTTTTATATTTATCGTCGGCATCTCGACACAAAACCTAGCTAAGAACACTCGCAGACGCTTGTTGTACAACTGTGTAAATTTCCAAGAAAATCGGTTCAGCCGTTTCAGAGTCTATAGGTAACGACCCACACACACACAGACACACACACAGACAAAGTCCTATTTATAAATAAGTTTAGATATTTAAATGACTTGAGCTAATTGTTTTCCTTCAAATTTTAATGGTCATATCTGTTGCCCTAGTAAAGGAGTATTCATTAAAAAATAAATTTGAAAAACTCCAAGTGTAAGGGATCATATTGACAAGACTCAATAATTGCATTTTCAAGAACCTTTTATCTGAATCAGTTTTCTATTTTAGTAAAAATTATATTCGTGGGATCGAAGTTGCGAGCAAAAATTACAGCTATCTATCTATCTATCTATCTATCTATCTATCTATCTATCTATCTATCTATCAGTTTGTACTTTTCTGATCTATCTATCTATCTATCTATCTATCTATCTATCTATCTATCTATCTATCTATCTATCTTCGAGTGGATCCGTAACGTCAAAAATTAGAGCAAAACATTTATAACGATATGCCGTCTAAAATGACGGTAACATATGTATTTACATAAGCGTAACAGGAAAGATATATATATATATATATATATGTAAACTTCCTGGACTTACACAGAGAACCGACTTTCTTAGCAGCGGATTTATCTATGGATTCTATGTAGTTATTCCACTTGAAGTCTGATGACAGAGTAAATCCGAGGAGATGCAGTGTTTTACTTTCAGGGAGAGAAGCCCGATCCACGTTAATGGGCGGGAGGAAGGATTGACTGTGATGGTTAAAAGATAGCACCTTTGCTTTGGAAGCATTCAAATTTACGAGTCATTTCTTACACCAGTCCACCACAGATTGGAGGTCCTTTTCAAGCTCGGCATCGCGGTTTGCTTTGTCAGCCTTTGATCGATACGAGAGTAAACCGTAGTGTGGTCAGCGTATATGCCTACTTGGGATCTTATTACATCGGGGAAATCGTTAATATATATATATACTGTATCGAGGCACCAGATAATTTTCTAAACATATACTGTTAAATATAAGAGACAATGAATGTCTATTATGTTTAATTATTAGCCGTTCTAAGCATCGCATTTTGGCTTTAATTTCAGTTGAAAATAAAGATAAAAATTTGGATAATTTTTTATTAAGTTGGTTCTAAGCTTTCGGCTCACATTGCTTAGAGGAGTTTTATGTCAGCACAAGATAAAATCATCGCTGATCGTGGATGTTTTTGTGTTAACTTCCTTGTAACCTCTCTGAAGATGGCTCATGTGAGCCGAAAGCTTAGAACCAACTTAATAAAAAATTATCTTAATGTTGGAGAATTTTTGTCGTTATTTTCAACTGAAAATAAAGCCAAAATACGATGTTTAGAAGGGTTCATGATTAAACATAATAGATATTCATTGTCTCTTATATTTAACAGTATATGTTTAGAATATATATATATATTTATATATATATTTATATATATATATATATATACAGCAATCTTTATTATAATGGAGAATGAAGAGGATATATATGTCAGCCCATTATTTTCTTATCTATCTATCTATCTATCTATCTATCTATCTATCTATCTATCTATCTATCTATCTATGCAGACATATCTTCATGCGCCTCTTTTTCTATGTCATTTACAATTCAACTCATATTTTTCAAATTGATTGCACTCGATTCTATTTTAACAGCACTTCTATTTTATTCGAAAACACGTTGTTGTTGCAACCCAGATAATAAGAAGACGGATTAATTGGAGAAAAGCTTGTTTTTCACTGTAGTACACACACACACACACACACACACACACACACACACACACACACACGTGTGTGTGTGTGTGTATTTAATGGCGACTGCAGTAATATCGCATTAAGTGCTTTTTCTGGCAAAATAGACGAGGTGGGCGTCACCAGTCTAGTATAGGAATCATAACGAAGCATTTGCATCGAAATTGCTTAAGGTTTTGTTGATCCAAAAGTGAGGAAGGAAAAATCAATGCTGCCAGTAGATAGTCTCGAATAGGAGAAGGTAGGTATGCCTATCATCCGTTTCACACTCCTCCCTCGTCTTTTAAACAGGAGCAGAGTTTTATCCGTTGTTTTCTTTTTAGGATTGTGTTTTCGGTGCTGATTAAAGTTTACTTCAGCTGTATACTCTTAACTCCTGTATACTCCGTGTCTTTTCCTATGCTAATATAACTCCACACAGTAACTCTCTACCCTGAGTGGATCCTGGAACTTGTATTTGGTGAATGTTAGCAAAAGAAAATAATAAAATAAATTAAAACAATAATGAGAAAAAGAAAAAAATATCACAGTATAAATTTGCTTTTTTCAATACGCCATACCCTTTCCGGACGTAGCCGATCATGATCCTCTACAACATCCGTTTCTTTTCAGTTGTTATTAAGATTTATTTCTCCTTTTTCACATCCCTCCCGGCTTACGGCCTATCACGTTGAATACACCGGTTCTCGCTCGATCACCGAAGTTAAGCAACGTTGAGCCTGATCAGTACTTAGATGGGTGAATACCAAGTGCTGTAAGCGTATAGTGACGGACGTGCGTTGTGGTGCAGTAGATATCGGCTCGGAAAGAGAAATCGGTGGGCCGAGATCGAATTCCAGTTGAATACCCTGCATTCACTTAAGCACTGGTACCCTTGGGAAAGGTATTAATCCGTCCCTTCCCTCCAGTTATGGGTTAAATAACAAGGTAGGACTTGGGGACACTGCACTTAATAACAAATCCGAATGAATCTTGATACTCGAAAAGAAAAATGTATTACTAGACACAAAAACTCATATAAAAAAACAGCAATAAATTGTTGAAAGAAAAAGGCATTACCAGCAGCAATAAATAAAGTTTAGTTGGCAATAAATGACCCGCCGAGGTGTTGATTTGCCATAAAAACAAAACAACCAACCGATCAATCACATCCCTCCCAATCCCTGTTCACCCAGCCATTTATCACTGGTTCCACGGTTAGTCTGGCATATGACATATGAGTGTTAAATTTACCAAACCCTCTTTCTTCTTGTACCTGAGAAATTCCAATTTTCAGTTGTCAGGATGGGAACACAGATGTGACGACAGTTGCGAAGGTAGAGAGAAATGGAAAGAACAAGATACACGGGGTGATGTAGAAAGGACTGGATTCAAGTGGATAAGAGATGGGAATTGACATTGCATTTAAATTCCCGAAGGTAGTAGCCGTCAGGAAAGCAAGTATACGGAAGGAAGTTTCTCAGGCGAAAAGTGCGAGAAAAGAAGCTGTTGGAGTAGAATTGTCGGCTGCATTTGGTTGATTTAACTGTAAAAGGGTGGGACCTAGTTGCCAGTTTGGTTGCATGAGTAAATTCTAGTGGCGAGGGCACCGGTGATCTAAGTTCTCGGAGAAGAAGCCATGAAAATATTTGTAGAAGAGACCGTGGGAAGCCACATCTCGACTTTGAGAAAGTGGCTGGAGTTGAGTCACCTGGTGGGGAATAATCACATTACAGATTCTCCTTTGGAGCCTGTCGAGAACACTGAAATGAACAGCAGGGGTGCTCGACCAGATATGACAATAGTATTACTCTGTACGATCGGATAGTATGTGATTTCAACATTCTTTTATTACCTTCTAACATACTTTTCCAAATTCTTAAAGCTTTGTTTAGAAATTTAGAAGTTATATTCTTTATTTCAAAGCTTATCAAATTAAGGAGTCACATTTTCCTTCGTCTATCAAAACTGAGCCGAAATATTTAAATTTTCGTACTTGATTGATTCTGTCATCTCCAATTCGTAGATTGCATCTTGATCGTACCTTTTATTGGCAACCATACATTCTACCTTAAAACTTACGTTTAATCATTTCTTCGCGTTTTATTTGTCCTTCTCTAAGAGTTTCCGCGTTTTTTTTTTCTGTGTCTGTTATCAACACTGTGTTATCTGCATATGTTATGTTGTGAAGATTGTGGCCGTCAGTAATGTACCCTAGTAGAACATCTAATCCGCTTTGGTTAGCCCCGCCGTAAAGTATTATTGCGTGTATGTTTATCATAATTCTAGTTTGTCTATGCGTCATTTGGTTATGTCATCTACGAGGGTCATTCTATAAATAAAGTGTATTTTTCGGTATAAGGACATCTACGAGGGTCATTCAATAAATAAGGTGAATTTTTTAGTATGAGGATATCTACGTGTGTCATTCAATAAATAAGGTGAGTTTTTCGGTATAAAGACATCTACGAGTGTCATTCAATAAATAAGGTGAACCTTTCGGTATAAAGACATCTACGAGTGTCATTCAATAAATAAGGTGAATTTTTCGGTATAATGACATTTACGAGTGTCATTCAATAAATAAGGTGAATGTTTCGGTATAAGGACATCTACGAATGTTATTCAATAAATAAGGTGAATTTTTCGGTACAAGGACTTCTACGAGTGTCATTCAATAAATAAGGTGAATGTTTTGGTATAAGGACATCCACGAGGGTCATCCAATAAATAAGGTGAATTTTTCGGTATAAGGACAGATAGAAGCTTACTTTTTTAATTTTTTTTTCTTTGCTTCTTTTTAAAGGGATTTAGATTTTTTGCAGTTTGAAAAAAACTTGGAAAGTTTTGGAGATAAACAAAGATGGCCGACAAAGAGGCATGCTCCAGCATTGAACAGAGGTCACTTATCAAGTTTTTGGTTGCTGAATGCTGCAAACCAGTTGAAATTCATAGGAGAATATCACCTGTGTATGGTGCCACATGTGTTCAGCCAAAAAATGTCTACAAGTGGGCTAAATTGTTTAAAGAAGGACGGAAGAGTGTTGAGGATGAAGACAAGCCTTGGAGGCCTACAGAAGTGAGATCTCCTGAGGTCATCGAATCAGTCAATGACCTCATTCAGTCTGAGAGAAGGGTGACAGTGGATGACATTGCAAAGACTTTGAGCCTATCTGTGGGACAGCATACAAAATTGTCCATGATGACCTTGCCTACTCGAAGGTCATCTGCCGGTGGGTGCCAAAAAAAGAGGGTCGAATTTTATCAGCATTGTATCTCCCCCTTACAGCCCAGACCTTGCCCCTTCAGACTTTCACCTGTTTGGTCCCTTGAAAGCGTTCACGAGAGGCACAAAGTTTGAAAGTGACGATGAAGCCAAAAGTGCTGTGAGCGATTGGCTGAGACATCAGTCCAAATATTTTTACGCTGAGGAAATAAGGAATCTTGTGCACTGATGGGAAAAGTGTGTGACACTGCTGGGAGACTAAGGTGAAAAATAAAACAAAAAAGTAAGCTTCTATCTGTATTAGAAATCCTTATACCGAAAAATTCACCTTATTTATTCAATGACCCTCGTATATCTGGTATCTGTCCGTATATTGCTTTCTATGTAAGTTACACCGGTGATAGTTGAAGACAGACATACACGACCAGCCATAATTGTTAATAATCAGTTTATGTATTGATTATAATAAAGAATCGATCACCCCACTTTATATTATCTCTATCTATATATGTTGCCCTTCCCACCCTAATCCAATAGAGACATTCTACATTGTTATCTATATCTATAAAAGAGACGAGGGTGGACGTTGCGTAAGTATTTGCTATGTAAATTCATCATATGATTTATTATTATTATTTCTTAAACTAGCCGAGTGAAACCGGGCAAAACTGCTTGTTTTCTATATATTTGATTTCAATTCCTGTGACTTTGCCGCATTTCCAGGTACGTCTTCTCTAAATGGTACGATTGTGACCTTCAGATTTATATATTTCTCATCTCAAGCAAGGATTTCATATTTCTCATTTTTGTTTAAATTTCTCATCCGGTTCCCTCTGACACACACTACCGGCCATAATTATTACGCCACCTCAGATTTTTTTTAAAAAGAAATTATGTATTTCATACTATTTTCAGTATTTATTGCCAAGTGGATAATACTAAATGAAAATAGAATGGTTCTTTTGTTATTATTACTTCGCAAAATTTTACATTACAAGGCAAATAGCGACAATTTACCAATCGCACCCTGTAGATTTTATATATATATATATATATATATATATATATATATATATATATATACGCTACCGGCCATAATTATTAGGTCACCCCAGTTTTTTAAAAGAAATGATGTATTTCATACTATTTTCAGTATTTATTGCCAGGTGGAGAATTCTACATGAAAATAGAATGGTTCTTTTGTTATTATTACTTCGCAAAATTTTACAAGGCAACTAGCGACAATTTACCAATCGCACCCCGTAGATTTTATATATATATGTATATATATATATATATATATATATATATATGCTACTGGCCATAATTATTAGGTCACCCCAGTTTTTAAAAGAAATTATGTATTTCATACTATTTTTAGTATTTATTGCCAAGTGGATAATTCTAAATGAAAATAGAATGGTTCTTTTGTTATTATCACTTTGCAAAATTTTACAAGGCAAGGAAGCAAAAATGAATTCGTCCGAATCACCCTTTCTTTCATGGATGAAATTGTAATATAGGTAATTATTAAATATTTATTAAATTCATTTGCTGCACAGGTTATTGTGCAGTATTAACAAAAGAACCATTCTATTTTCATATTCAATTATTCACTTGGCAATAAATACTAAAAAACACTAAAAATAGTATGAAATAAATCATTTTTTAAAACACTGGGGTGGCCTCATAATTATGGCCGGTAGTGTATATATGCATATATACTAATATACTGACTAATACTTAAGCTCTGTTATGTAGCCCCCTGTACATCAGTGGCGGTACCACCTTGCTTGGGGTGAAACGATAAAAAAAAAAAATTCAGGCCGGTGGACGAAAATAAATAAATATACTATTAAATAAATGAAAGAAACGTCTGTTCATATGTGAGTACCCACTAAAAATAACTTTTAAAGTGCTTTATATATATACACAAACATGTGAAGAAAGAACAAAAATAAATGTACTGTTTTTTAGAGTTCATTTTTACAGGGTGACTAACGGAAACATTTTTTCAAAGACTTTTTTTGAAATAATTTTTTCCAATATTTTTTTTGTTTAAGTGGAACTGCTGTTGACGGTTTGACTTCCCTTCCGACAAATTACATATTTCCCCTTTACATTTTTGCATTTTATTTTCATTTCGACTTTGGTACACCTCAACGTAGCCATATCTATCTAGACTTATTTATAAATGGAAGTTTGTCTGTGTGTGTGTGTGTGTGTGTGTGTGTGTGTGTGTGTGTGTTCGTTACCTATAGACTCCGAAACGGCTGAACCAATTTTTTTGAAAATTTACACAGTTGTACTATGAGCGTCTGCGAGTGTTCTTAGCTAGATTTTGTGTCGAGGTACCCCAGATAAATATCGATAAATATCGAAAAAATCGGGTAATAGAAGGAGTGGTCCGATTTTAATCAATTTTGATACATTCATAGACAAAGACATAAAAAACAATATTCAGAAGTTTCAAGATTGCATTTTTTACAATAGTGCAGAAAATTTGATATCGATACCAGGAAATCAAAATTTGACTTACATCTATTCATTTTTCTCTCGGTCTACGGTTTCGCTTGAACTGGAAACAACTATTGCGTTTTAGTCTTTCGTGCGAGTCTGATCGCCAGGACAATGAATTAGTTTTAAAGCTTTTATTACACCCGAGCAACGCCGGGCTATACTACTACTAGTATATATATATATATATATATATATATATATATATATATATATACATATGTTTAAAAAGATATAATGTGTTTAAAATATGTTTAAAATATATATATATATGTTTAAAAAGATATAATATTATTAAAATATATATATATATATATATATATATATATATATATATATATATATGTTTAAAAAGAACAGACGTCCTATTATTTAAACCCGAGGAACCTTTCGGCCAACTCTTATCAAGGGTTCTCGTTGGCTTTAATTTTAAGGGAATTAAGGAAAAGGACAAGACAAAATAAATTAAATTACTTACAATGCTGGGAGATGATGGAACTCGTTTAAAAATAAATTTATTGAAAAAAACACATAAAATGTAAGGCAGGGTGTACACATGTAATTCCCCAAGAGTGTTTAAAAGTGAAAAAATGTTACACTCATATATATATATATATATATATATATGAGGTGCAATTGGTAAATTGTTGGAGGTATTTTATTGTTTTCTAATATTCTTTAGGCTGAGTTTGAGCTCCAGGTCCATGGATTAGTTTTAAAGCTTTCATTACACCCGAGCAACGCCGGGCTATACTGCTAGTTTGGAACTAAATATATTAACGCCCAATATATTAACGCCCAATAATAGGTTCTTAGTTCGGTTTCTTTTTTTTTGGGGATCTGATTTCGATGCACATTTCCTGCCTTCCTTGCAGACCTTTTGTCGCTAGAGATTCAAGGTTTCTCTGACATCTATCCACTGTTATTAACTGATCGATTTGTGCAGTAATTGTCGTGGGGATTTTGTCGGCTACAGAGTTGACAGTTAGATCGAGATGAGCTAAGGTGTGTTGGCAAACCTTTGGCTAAGCCCCCACCCACCAACTACGTAAAATATGTATTTCTTTGAGGTCGTTTTTCATTCAGTTTGCGCAATTCTGAAGAATGCTCTTTACTACATTATGATAAAGATTCATTGCAATTTATTGGCAACTAGCCTTATCGTCTTCACAGTTATCGACAACGACTCAGTGAAGCAGAAAATTTAACTATCTTGTTGACGCATTTTAAATTCTAACCAGAATACTGAGAGACGGGCAAATTTCATTGGAAACAGAGAAAAGAGTGTTAGACTGCTATGTGATATCTGGCCTACTGCATGACAGCGAATGTCGGATGATCTCCTAAAGGACAAAGGAGAGATTTGAGGAGGCAGAAATGTGCTTTTACAGAAGGTTGCTGAGGATACCCTGATGTGAATACCTGAACAATAATGTAGTGTTGGAGAGGATGCAAACAAGAAGGAAACTCATACTTAACATCAGGAAGAGACAGATTAGGTTCCTGACGCACGTAATGAGGAAGAAGGGTTTAGAGAATTTGATACTCACAGGACTGATAGAGAGAAAGAAAGACAGGGGATAGCAGCGCGAGACATACTTGATAGGCTTGAGCAAATGATTGACGGAGCGGGGTTTGGGGGAGATACCAAGAGAAAAGAATGTGAGAGCGACAAGGGGCATGGGGAAGTGGAAGTCCGTGATCGCCTATATCCTGAAGAGACACGGCACATGAAAAAAAAAAAAAAAGAAAAAAAAGAAGTTAGTGAAATAAACGGTGACGGTAAATGTAATGATGTAATCAGACAGCGGACAGGAATATCTGAAGAAGTCTTCCAGAAACCAAGCAAAGTATTAAAACATACAAAATAGCAGTAGAAAAAAAGTTCCGATCCGCTTTGTCATATCTAAACTCCCACACATCAGAGAATACACGAGTGTTTCTTAACATATGACGAAGAGATTTAAAGTGACAGGTTGAAAGGTTGTTTTTGTTTAGCAGCATAATGACCATCATGTGTTATCTAATACCGACATATTAGATTTCGTACGTAACTTGATTTCATTATTGGATATATTAATTGTTTATTGATAATAGTTTTACTAGTTTTACTCATTGACCCATAGCTGGAGGAAGAGATGGATTCATGCCTTCCCCAAGGTAATTTTCAACTTGGATGCTGCGGATATCGTAGATCGAGCATGCAAGCAACGATGAGGTATTGGAAAGAATGGAAACGAAAAGAAAATTAATAGTGAGCGTCAGAATAGAATTAATAGTGGGATATGCAATGAGGAAGGAGGGCTTGGAGAACCTGATACTGACAGGCCAGATAGAAGGAAAAAGAGGCAGAGGATAATTTGGGGTGGGGGGGCTGATCACGTGGATAACGAAACGGGCGTGGCGAGGTTTAACAGGAGAAAACATACTAAGAGCCACCAGGGATAGGGAGACCTGGAGAACCATGATACGTCCTGAAAGGACAGGGCACAGAGAAGAAGAATAATATAACAAATTCAACTGGGATTAGAACCCGGCTCCCCGATGAACATTTTCAGGCCATTATCCATTACACCACCCGCAAATCTAATCTTAGAGAACCTTGTATTCCAAAGCGGTCACCCATTGATGTACTCACCAGGCTCGATGTTGCTTAACTTTGGTGATGCTATAGGACACTGGTGTCTAATCTGTCACCATTAAGGCGACAGGCATGTAGTTTTATTAACAAATGATAAGGACACCATAAGCAGAACATATGAGAAATAAGGATCTCTTAAGAAATATAAACTTATTTATAAATGGAACTTTTTCTGTGTGTGTATATGTGTGTGTGCATTGTTACCTATAGACTCCGAAACGGCTGAACCAATTTTTTTGAGAATTTACACAGTTGTACTATAAGCATCTGCAAGTGTTCTTAGCTAGGTTTTGTGTCGAGGTACCCCCGATGAATATCGAAATGCGGTAATCGAAAAAATCGGGTTACAGAAGGAGTGGTACGATTTTAATCAAATTTGATACACTCATAGACAAAGACATAAGAAACGATATTCAGAAGTTTCAAGGTTGCAGTTATTACAGTAGTGCAGAAAATTTGATATCGATACCAGGAAACCAAAATTTGATTTACATCCATTTATTCTTCTTTCAGTCTACGGTTTCGCTTTAACTGGAAACAACTATTGCTTTTTAGTCTTTTGTGCCAACGTCCAAAGAGTCTGAGCTCCAGGACCATGGATTAGTTTTGAAGCTTTCATTACACCCGAGCAACGCCGGGCTATTCTGCTAGTATGAAAAAAGCAACAACATAAAAATACTTACAACCATAACAGCTAATACTTACAATAAAAACGGTTCTTTAAATTTCTAGAATACATAAAAGAAAAGAATTCCTGAAGAAGTTAACACAGACAAGCGACGAAAAACAGCGAGTGACTTACTTAACGAGTTTGCGTAAATAGATAGATGAAGAAGGAGAAAAATTATGGTAAAGTGTTAAAATTACTTATCTATATTCATGAAAATGAATATATCTGTGTGTGTGTTTGTGTATCTCCATTCTAACGAAGCCTACTCCTCCGGAACCCTTTGTTCGACTTTAACCAAAAGTGGGTCGCTTGTCGATCATGATATGAACCTTTGATGTAAGCAAAAAAA
This sequence comes from Ascarosepion bandense, assembly GCA_037127315.1. NCBI lineage: Eukaryota > Metazoa > Mollusca > Cephalopoda > Sepiida > Sepiidae > Ascarosepion > Ascarosepion bandense. The sequence goes on along the minus strand of JBBBDQ010000159.1, from coordinate 232,063 downwards.
AATTCTAATCGATTTAAAAAGTACGGCAGAAATCACCGAAACGCTTAGACATTATGAACTCTTCTCCTCCGAGACACCTTATGCGAATTTAACCAAAATCGGGTAAATGAAGGTGAGAACCTTTGATTTACACAAACATCTTTTGAATCAATGTACAGGGTTCGTCTAAAATTAACGACAAACATAATTTCGGCTGATCTTTTCGCACTTTTATCCATTTCTCCAAAATGCTTCCCTCAAACTTAACCAAAATCGAGTCACCGGTAGATCAAGTTGTGATGTCTTGATAAACGAACAAAAAATTCAGCTGACACAGAGGGTGCGGAAAAAATTAATGCAGACGCTTAGTTGTATTGCAATAAAAATCGGGTCATTTTTGTAATTTGTACCTTATCATATGCTATAACAATTTCATATTTCTACAAGGTGCCAACCCCTCCAGCATTGCGAGGACAATGCATCCACTTCTGCGTCATAACGTCAGCACATTACAGGGTCCCGTAACGCCCAGCTCAATCTTCCAGTTATACATACATCGTTCCCGTTTATTGTCAAAATTGTCAAAGCATGAATCCTGTTTTACAAATACACTAAAAACCAATTCTTCCTTCGCATTTTTTTAACTTACTCGTCACGTATATCTCATACTGGATTTTTTTGAATAAGCACTTGAGCTTACCATTTCAACATAACCACTAAAGTCTCCGAGAAAAGCCGGGCTATGCAGCTAATATCAAATAAACAGTAAGTTAGGGTACGAACATCGATAGCCTTAAAGAATTTGTCATGTAATATGTTACTGAAGAAATATATAGCATATTTTTAATAGAAACCATGTAAAGTTTCGCAAAGATCCTTTATTGCTGTAAGATTACACAGATTTAACAATAAAATTATTAATTAATAATTAAATAAAACATGAAGGAAGGACTAATTATAAATTGAAAGAAGATATGTTTGTCAACAAGCAAAACAAGATGCAAGCTGGAGATGAGAAAATCAACCAAGTATAGAATTCTAAATATCTGGGAAGTATTTTACCAGATGACAGAAAACGAAACACTGAAATTCGAAAATGTATTAGGAAAGAAATTATTTTTCTAAAGCTAAGCAAAGTATTAAGAAACTGAAACGTTTAGTGAGAAACAAAGAAAAGATTACTGAACTGCTTTGAAATATCTATTCTCTTGTATGGTAGTGAATGTTGAACAATCGGTATGGGAGACTAGAAGCAACAGAGACACAGTTCTGTAGAAATATGCAGAGAATATCATGGACTGAATTTCTAGAAAAATGGAAACGAAAACAGTACATGGCCTAGTGGATATAGATTAATGACCTGACTCAAAGAGTTCTGGGTTTAATACCAGGCTACAGCAAAACTGAACAAATAACTTAGAAGAGTTAGGTTTAAGGGAGATAACTGTATGATTCCCAGAAGTGAAACCGCACAAGGAATGAGAATGATATACCCCAGTGATCGTAATAAAAGCATTTAGTTCGCAAATCCTAGGCTAGAGCCTAAAACGGATGAAACCACGTAAACATGGCAGTAATGACGATGACACTAGTCCGAATAATGTAAATAGTGTACATTTTTGTGAAGAGCTTGTCTAGTATTCCCCGCCATATAAGAGAACTCAAATTAATAAATATAATAATTTATATATTTATAATAAAATAATTTAGAAATGAACTCTTTATGTCTAGGTATATCTCGTCTTTTCAAAGTGGCTCAATTATTGTTAGCTGTTTTCCATGTATATTCCGTACTACCCGGCCAAGGCAGTGAACTCATCCCCAATATGTCACTGAATACGCGTTAGTTCAATTGGCTGTAGCCACTCGACATTGGCTGAACACGTTCCCAAGTATTAGGGTTATATTAGACATTTCCTTCTGTGTACAATAAGTCCTATGCTGGATATGAAGAGATGTCCGCAGCCATCGCTTGGCGGTTCAGAAAATGGAGTTCTCTGGCTTTTCTTTGGGTTCTTTTCTTCTTCTTCTTCTTCTTCTTCTTCTTCTTCTTCTTCTTCTTCTATGTGCCCTGTCCTTTCAGGACGTAGGCGATCATGGTTTTCCACGTCTCCCTATCCCTTGTTCCCGCCATCTGGCCTGTTAGAATCAGATTCTCCAAGCCCTGTTTCCTCATTGCATGTCCTAAGAACTTCAGTTGTCTCTTCCCGATGCTCAGTATTATTTCCTTTTCGTTTCCATCATTTCCAAAACCTCATCATTGCTCACATTCTTGATTCATGCTATTCGCAGCATCTCTTCTACTTAAAAGAATTAAAGTGTTCGAGTATGAAAGACTTGGCGGCAAATATTTTGAGCCAGTCCATTGTTCGTCACTCAATGGCATACACACACGTTAACTGATATCATCATCTTCAGTAAAATAGGGCTTGATAGACAGGTTCATTATGAAAGTTTGCATCAAGCTGCCGACTTGTTCTCGTAGGTAGAACGTCACTTGAGTCAATCGTGTCCCTGCATCGCATCTTCAATAATTCTAGTCACTAAATTAGTTTTTAACTGATGGATTTTGTTGAAAGTCATACTTAATGCGTTTTCTAATTTTTTGGTTTGTTTAACCCATTTTGACCTCGTGTCCTCAGATTTTAGAACATTAAATTCATTTACAAATCATAAAAATTCTTTCTTCCAATCGGGCAATATTTGAAAGGTAACTTTATTGATAAATAAATATGTCCTCACTACCTATATATAATAATGGTTTTATATAATGATTTAAAACCATTATCTTTTACAGTTTTTTATGCTGTTCTCAAATAAAAACACTGGGTTAAAATGGGTTAAATAGTTTTATAACCTGAATAAAAATTAAATTTGTATTGCAAACATTAGGTGCCGTCTTCCTCCAGGCTGTGGAGATCATGGGTCTTCACAACTTCCTACCCTTCATATGTCGTTTCAAACCTACTATTCGTCTGTAAAGAAATTGTTTACTATTCACTGACATGTATTACGTTGATATTTCATAACATTTCAACACTCTTCTTCGTTTCAAATAAAAGTTTCATATATCTAAATAGATTTTTTAAAACTTTTTTGCAAGGTATCCTTTGGTGTTTTTGGACGCCTTCGGATTTTTGTAACACGTTTTCCGCTTTGCATTATAACACTTCACGGGTATTTCAATTCCTGTATCTGTATTCACATTTATATTCTAGTTGTTTATTACTCTTTCTTATATGTATTTCTGTTTTTAATGCTTATTAAATTAACTCTTCTTGAAAGGGTTTCTTTAATATATATATATATATATATATATATATATATATATATTTCTCACACTTTAAATTTGTTCTTATTTTTAGCTTTCCATCGCAAGGAAGAATTCGGCAGACTTGGTTTTCACAGCGGTGTTGTGACGTCTTTTTCCTGTGGAAACTGCCCAGGAAGATTTTCACGGTTCACAACTGGTTCTGTAGCCATCGGTATTGCAACAGCTAACGTGCACTGTGTAGTTTATCTCGAATCTATGTGGAAGTCGTGACAAATGATCCGCATGTCAACACGTATCGTTTCCTGAACTCTTGCAATTCAATCGGATTATCCGTTTAGCAAAAGCCAGTGCCCACGATTTCTTCCCTTTTAACTTATACATAAAATTAAAAGAAAAGAAATTGCTGAAATCATCGTTATAGCAGAAATATAGCCAGCAAAACATGACTAGCTGAATACTAAAGGGAAGAATCAATCATGACTACTGAAAAAAAGGAGAATCATATTTTTTAAGTTTTGATTGCATAACATATATAGCTTCATTTTCATATGTAGTTGCTGAAGACCATATCAAATTGAATCACCGGTTCTCTAGTCGCTAAAGACCATATCATATTGAACCACCGGTTCTCTCTAGTCGCTAAAGACCATATCAAATTGAACCACCGGTTCTCTAGTCGCTAAAGACCATATCAAATTGAACCACCGGTTTTCTAGTCGCTAAAGACCATATCAAATTGAACCACCGGTTCTCTTTCGTCGCTAAAGACCATATCAGACTGAACCACTGGTTCTCTAATCGCTAAAGACCAGGTCAAATTAAACCACAGGTACTCTAGTCGCTAAAGAGCATATCAAATTGAACCAGCGGTTCTCTTACGATCACCCAAGTTATGTAATGTCATGCCTGATTAGTAATCAAATGAGTGACTGCTTGGGAATAATGGTTGTTGCAGGATTAGATATGCAGGATGTCTTTTTTAAACTCGTCAGTCAGTTTTTTTTTTTTTAATATAATATACCGCCCCAAGCAAGGCATTTTACTGCCACTGTTTGCAGAAGTTTACATAGGAGGAAAGTTATGAGAAAGAGTGACAGGTTATAGGGAGTATCAGGAAGTGGGTAAGAGACGGATGAGAATACTGATGAGAGTAGAGTGGACGGAGAAGGAAGTATAAGAGAGAGAGAGAGAGAGAGAGAGAGAGGATGCAGGTTAGTGAGGTAGGAGATGACGATTGACTTTACATTTAAATTCTTGGAAATTGTAGCTGTCGGGAAAGCAAGTAAATGGGAGGGAATTCCACAAGCGGGAAGTGCGAGAAAAAAGATGTTGGAGTAGAATCTGCGTTTACAATTTATTGGTTTCACAGTAAAAGATCAGTTAAGTGGCATACATGAATACACGCTTTGGGCGATCATGTCTCGAAAGAGATATCACTGACTTGGCAGAGGTTGCCATTGCTTTCTGCGATAGACTGGTGGCTAGCCAAGGCTATAGAACCCAATCTGTCCTATGATTTCACCCATAACTGGAGGGAAGATACGGATTGATACCTTTCCCAAGAATATTTACACGTAAGTGAATGAAAGGAATTCAACAGGAATTCGAACTCGACTCCCCGATTTCTCGTTCCTAACCGATATCCATTGCACCACAACGCACATAAGAAAATAGATCGTGTAGATCTATATACATAAAAGGCAATCTGTGAGTCTGTGTGTGACTACATTTTTTTAAGTTACGCCATTCAAACTTTCTAGGGACACATATCTACAGGGAAGCCAGGTCGACACATACTTTTTGAGTTTAAGTTCAGCAAATTTTCCTTTTCGCACTTTTTGGCCAATGGAGTCGATTGTTTACATTTGCTCCATAAAACATCAAAGATCTAAGATGATTGCTAGATGACGTCACAGAAATCAAATCATACGTGTCAAACGGGACTAAAAAAAATAAAAATCAGCCTTTATATTTAATTTTTATTCCGACGTTTTAAAACTTCATTTGGTCAACAAAAAACGTGATTATTTTTCCTCGTAATTTTGAAAAAAATAATTTTTTTAAAAATAGTGTTTTTTCAAATAAAAACAAAATATGTAAAAAAAAGTGCCAATGGTTAATTTAATTAATTAAGTCTGTTTATTCAGATTTAATATTTAATATTTCAAAAAATAAAATAAAAAATAGCTTTTTTTCGCTAAATATTTCATGCAGGAAATCAACTGTCTGTAATTCGTGTGGCATTAATGTAACTTTCCCTCTAAAATTAAATGTCTACATTTTTAAATATTCTTCGAAAATCTCTGAAATTCATTTAGTCAACAAAAAATATAAATATTTTCTCCCATAATTTTGAAACAATTTAATTATTTAACGCTTTTTTTTTCAGATTTAATATTTCATACTTCAGAAAATGAAATTAAAAAAAATAAACCTTTTTTTCGCTAAAGTTCATGCTGGAAATCAATTGTGTTTGTAATTTGTGTGGCATTAAACTAACTTTTATCTCTAAAATTAAATATCAACATTTTAAATATTCTTCGAAAATTTCTGAATTTTTAAACAACAATTTTTTATATAATTATTTTTTTTTATATAACTGAGTTTTAAAGCGAGACGGCGACTACTATCGTTCGGAAATCGCAACACGCTGCATTAATAATCTAGTTAAAAAATGTAAGAAATGCAACACCGGGCTGTGATGTTAGTCATCTTTAAAGCAGAAATAAAGCTAGCAAACTATGACTCAGTCAGTTAGTTAATTGCCATACGTGATACACGCTTGGGCGATCATGTCTCGAAAGAGACATGACTGACTGGGCAGAAGGTTATCCCGCAGTAGGTTGCCATTGCTTTCTGCGGTAGACTGGTTGCCGACCAAGGCTATAGAACCCAATCTGTCCTGCTATTTAACCCATAACTGGAAGGAAGAGACGGATTAATACCTTTCCCAAGGGTATTTGCGCGTAAGTGAATACAATGGATTCAACTGGAATTCGAACTCGGCTCCCCGGCTTCCCGGCTTCCCGGCTTCCCGGCTTCCCGGCTTCTCATTCCGAGCCGATATCCATTGTACCACAACGCACATCCAAACTATGACTACCTGAATAAAAATACATACCGCAGAAAGCAATGGCAACCTACTGCGGAATAATCTTCTGCCCAGTCAAACATGATCGCCCAAAGCATGTATCACGTATGGCACTTAAATGACTGCCTGGATTTCCAATTCCAGTCGGGATCGTTATACTCAGTTACGCGAAAATATGAATCCTTTCCAAATTAATGTGTTAATTAGTTAGACTTGTACCACTAGATCATTATCAGTTCTTGGAAAAGCTTATAATTTAAAAACATTTTCTGGTTTTAAATAACCCGTAAATATTCATAAGCTATAAAAAGCACAAGACTTTCCATCAATCAATCCACATTTAGATCAGTGAATCTTCGTTTTATCTCTGACCATCTGTTACTAGATGGTTAAATTACTCATTGATAATTTAGGATGCATTTTTAGAGGACAGAAGGATTAAATAACTGGATACTTGAAGGCATAAGAAACAAAGGGGTCAGCAAATACGTAGCCTGACTGGTTTGTACAAATAGATTTCAGAATAGAGAATGTTGGAGATATTGAAAATGCAAACATTGATAAAGGTATAATAAATAAGAATTCGTGAAACAGAATGATCGCTTATGTGTGAACGGAATACGATACATAACAAAAGAAATATTATGTAAAATTTGCAACTAAAGTGTTTGAAGATTATGAATTAACATCTTTATTGGCGTTTCCGTTTGGAATTGTATCTCGGTAGTTTAACTTAAAATGTTTAAGCATTTGGCTCTTTTTTAGTTCCTGAAATGTCTGGTCTTTTTATCATTGGATATCTGAGACGATTATTTTTTATTAATTTACACTTGCACATAGAAACCATTTCCCTCTTTTCTTGTAAGATATTATCTTATTTAGTTCCTCTTCAGTTTCTCAATTTCGGAATATCGCAGATAATTCTTATTGTTACCATTTGTCCAAGTGTTTCGACCGATACACAATCTGACTTTTTTTAGATGCTATCATAATCGGTAACATTTCGCGCTCCCCGACTACAGGTGAAATCGCAGTGTAATCTCTACGCTTTACCAATGGTTAGCCAGTCGAGTTAAAGCACTACACTGAATTCATAAGCCTAGAAAAAATAAGCAACCGAAAACTCTTAATCTTTCTCAAAGAAATTCCTCGTACTAAATAAATGTCATCTGTAGAGAGCCATGGTATTCTGAAACGACGTGGCATTTCAGAAATAAATGAGTGTTGGTCTCATTCCTTATATTTGGATGTGCGGGTGGTGTAATGGTTAAAGGTTTGAAATTAGAGTTCAGAGAGAAGAGCTCCAATTCTAGTCTTGTTCCTTATATTCTCTTACGTACAAATATCCTTGGAATAGTTATGAATCCGTCTCTTCTTCTCCAGATATGGGTTGAATAATTAGACTTTTATCATAGAAGTTTTTAAGCTCAAATATTATCGTGGGTGGTATGAATCCATCTCTTCACCCTTCAGCTATGGGGCAACTATTAGGCTTGAATCAATAAATCATTATAAAGTAAAATAAAATACAACATATAGTAGTCATCCACATACAAGCCCGTTTCGCTGTATCACAGCTCATCAGTGTGGCTAGATATATCCACTTACTTCTGGCCGGGATCGAAACTCGACCGATTTCCGTGTCAGTCGGAGTCTCTACTCCCTAAGCCATCGGCGCATGGAATCATAGATGGGTAATTTTAACGTCTTGTATATAATTAAATTTGTTTTTTAATTAAATTTACCTTGCGACACGGAAATGTCTGTTTCGAGGTTTCTATCTCGCCATCAGGCAATGTTAGATCATAGTTGTGAAAATAATTTTCACAAAATCATTTGTTGTGAAATGATAGAAATTTCCCAGTCGCAATGTAATTTTAATTAAAAAACAAATTTAATTAATTATATAATGCTCTACAATACTTATTGTATGAGCACTTTTATAAAAACGTTAGAATTCGGAATTGTAAGACTGTTAGTTCTCTTCATCTGGATTGATTATATATATATATATATATATATATATATATATACATCTGACACGCAAAAAGGTTGATAAATCGTAATAAAAACAATTCTCCGATATGATGTTCATTTATTTCTTCGCTCTATATATCTGGATTACCTGGTGCGAGGATTGAAATGTCAAAGCAAACGGGCAGGACTCAGTCAGTTATGTGCTATACGTAAAACACGCTTGGGCGATCATGTCTCAAAAGAGACATCACTGATTGGGTAGAGGATTATCCCGCAGTAGGTTGCCATTGCATTCTGCGGTATACTGGCTGCCAGTCAAGGCTTTAGGAGCCAATCTGTCCTATTATTTAACACATAATTGAATGTAGAATAAATAAATCATATTACATTATTATATTAAGTATAATTAGTGGGGTATCAGTTTATTAATTTATAACAATAGAAAACAGATCCCCACTTTATGCCCGGCAGAAATTTTAATTATGTTTCCAACTGTTATATTCAGTCAATCAGTTAAGTGCCATACGTGATACACACTTCGGCGGTCATGTCTCGAAAGAGACATAACTGACTGGGCAGAAGATTATCCTGCAGTAGGTTGCCATTGCTTTCTGCGGTAGACTGGTTGCCAGCCAAGGCTTCAGAAGCCAATCTGTCCTGTTATTTAACTCATAACTGTAAGGAGAAGCGAGAGATCATATTACAATATTATATTAAGTATAATTGGTGGGGGATCATTTATTACTTTATACCAATAGAAAACAAATCCCGCACTTTATTCCAAATAGAAGTTTTAATTATGTTTCCAACTGTTATATTCAGTCAGTCAGTTAAGTGCTTTACGTGATACACACTTGGGCCATCATGTCTCGAAAGAGACATAACTGACTGGGCAGAAGATTATCCCACTGTAGGTTGCCATTGCTTTCTGCGGTGGACTGGTTGCCAGCTAAGGCTATAGAACCCAATCTGTCCTGTTATTTGACTCATAGCTAGAAAGGGAAGATATGTATTATATTATTATATAGTAATAAGTGGGGGATCAGTTTATTACTTCATAACAATATAAAATAGAATTGATCCCCCTCTTCATGCCCAGAAGAGGCCTTAATCATATGTTCAATTATTATATTCTGTCAGTCAGTTAAGTGCCATACGTGATACACACTTGGGCGATCATATCTCGAAAGAGACATTACTGACTGGGCAGAAGATTATCCCACAGTAGGTTGCCATTGCTTTCTGCGGTGGACTGTTTGCCAGCTAAGGCTATAGAACCCAGTCTGTCCTGTTATTTAACCCATAACTGGAAGGAAGAGCCGGATTAATGTCTTTCCTAAGGGTGTTTGCGCATATGTGAATGCAATGGATTCAACTGGAATTCGAACTCTGCTTCCAGATTTCTCGTTCCGAGCCGATATTCACTGCACCACTACGCACATTCGCAGGCCTAACGCGCAATAAAGCGTGTACGGCGAGCGAAGTGTTGTAATAAAGGCATCAAAGAGTGAGGAACTGGCGCAAAAGACAGAACCAGTGAATAATAAGAGACTTTTTGCAATGAACGAATCAAGACGCATAAATGACTTATCTATTTAGATATCAAAAAAAAAAAATCGGATGTTAAATTATAGACGTGCGAAGGAGTGTCTGTCAAATTCCTTTTGATAATGTCGACTTTTAAAGTGGATACTTCTTCTCGGCTATATCAATCTAGCGTAACGGCTTGGATTCAATGATGGCGAATAATCGGTACAATTAAATGCGTATGGGAATGTCGGAAGGCAAGATCGTTTATGGCGGGAAAAGGAGATAAAACTCTTTGACACATACAAATCAGAGATATTTTATTTGCGTATCATGAAGAATTCGGTCGATATTTTAGCATTAAACTACGTATAATAAGGTCTCAGGTTCGAGCCTTAATATAGAAGCGATAGGCTGATATACAGTATTTGCATTATTCGGACTATTGTCCTCATCTTTGTTGCCATTTGTACAACGTTTCGGACGATGTATGCTCCGGCTTTCTTCAGGTTTCTAGGAATTTCAAACCGAACCCTTTATTACAATCACTGTGGCATATCATTCTCATTCCTTGCGTAGTAGTAATGCCACGATTGGAAGTCATGAGTTATGTTCCTCTAACCCTGAAAGTTACTTGTTCACAATTGCTGTAGCCTGGTACTGAATCACAACTCTTTGGGTCAAGTCAGAGAACAAACCAACGTCTATATCCATGAATAGAATAATATAGCCCAGTGATTGTAATAAAGGGTTCGTTTCGAAATTCCTAGCACCTGAGGTAGGCCGGAGCGTGCATCGGCCGAAATATCATACAAATGTCAACAAAAACGAGGGCAATAGTTTAAATAATGTAAATACTACCTCATCTCAGAAATATAGACAAATACTAATAAGATGATTCACATCATTCTTTTGACTAAGTAAGAAAAAAAATCCAACTAGCTAACGTCCATGCATGAAGAGGTTGGGGAGCAGAGTTCAAATTCTAGTTAGGGTTGTTACATTCCCTTACACACAGATACTCTTGGAAGAGGTATAAAACTTGATTTTCTCTCCCAACTTTAGTTTTAATCGTATGGCATATCTGAAAATGATTATTAATCCCACTCAAATTGTATAATACATTATTAATTCGCAAAATAAAAAAAAATTCTTTCAATTTAAAATATGTCTGCGACTTAACATAAGATGGTTTGATAACCCGTAAACAATCAACTACAACCAAAAGAAATGTTAGCATGAAGATACAAACATTAGGCTCATAAAAGATAATTTATATAAGTATTTGGGATGAGCGTTGGGGTGAAGTGGATATCGGCTGGAAACGAAAAACCGGAGAATTTGAATTTCTTGCGAATACGCACTAATACTCTTGGAAAAGGTTTGAATCCGTCAAGTCTTCCTCCAGCTATATGTTCTGTAGCCTTGGTTGGCAACCAGTCTATCGCAGAAAGTTATAGCAAACTACTGCGGGAAAATATTTTGCCCAGTCAGTCATGTCTCCTTGGAGACATAATCGACCAAGCTTGTATACGTATGGCGCTTAACTGACTGATTTTATATGTACAAGGCTCACTGGTCCTTTATGGTGAGTGGTTAGTGAAAATTAATAGAAACCCAGTTGCTGGGTATCCGTCGCTCCAGCAGTGTACTTCCTTTGTAGAAAACGAGTAGGTGAGAGGGCTAAAATTGATTACACTTGTTGTGCAATAATGAAACTGTGCAGAAAATTAACAGTTACCACGTTAACCTGGTTTCTCCATAAAAAAACAAAAAAACAAAAATCTGCATGTTGTTCGTTTTTATTTGCATTATTGGACAAAATAACACCTGTACTCCAGCTTAGTGCAAAATGAAATGAACAATGAAAAATGCTCTTTTTTTTCCTTTCGGCATTCATTAACCTAAGAAATTACTGTTATCGTCGGATACAATTTATAATCTTTTCGAAATGAAACCAGTTTTTCAAGAAATTAGTGTCTCAGATCTTTGCTTACACCTTTGTGCAAATTAATTCAAACGAGACGAATAATGCCCTCCTAGGATCTTTCCCACTTTCCCCCGATTGTGATAACGTATACGTCGTCTCTTGGCGTTGGTTTTCTCTTCTGACAATATTATCATTTGCGATTTGGATTGAGATAGACAGAATACACCCTTGTGCAAATTAATTGAAAAAAAACAAATAATGCCTTCCTAGGATCTTTCCCCCTTTCCCCCGATTGTGATAACGTATACGTCGTCTCTTGGCGTTGGTTTTCTCTTCTGACAATATTATCATTTGCGATTTGGATTGAGATAGACAGAATAAACCCTTGTGCAAATTAATTGAAACAAAACAAATAATGCCTTCCTAGGATCTTTCAGACTTTCCCCCGATTGTGATAACGTATACGTCGTCTCTTGGCGTTGGTTTTCTCTTCTGACAATATTATCATTTGCGATTTGGATTGAGATAGACAGAATACACCCTTGTGCAAATTAATTGAAAAAAAACAAATAATGCCCTCCTAGGATCTTTCAGACTTTCTCTGATCACCTATACGTCGTATATTGGCTTTCAGGACGTAGGCGATCATGGTCCTCCACGTCTCCCTATCCCTTGTGGCTCTTAGTATGTTTGCTCCTGTTACTCCTGGCAACCCCCGTTCCGTCATCCACCTGATCAGGCCCTGCAAATATGTTATCCGCTGCCTTCCTCTGTCTCTCTTTCCTTCTATCTGGCCAGTCAGTATCAGGTTCTCCAGGCTCTCCTTCCTCATTGCGTTTCCCAGGAACTTCAGTTGTCTCTTCCTGATGCTCAGTATTAATTTCCTTTTGGTTGCCATTCTTTCCAACACCTCCTCGTTGCTTGCATACTCAGTCCACGATATCGGTAGCATCCTTCTGTAGAACCTCATTTCCACTGCTTCCAGTTTTGTCCTCATTTTCAATGATATTGTCCAGAATTCAATGCCGTATTGAAGAACTGACATCAGATAGCAATCCAGCACTTTTTTCTTTTAATTCTAGTGAGTCTAAAACTGGCTTTATAGTAAAAGACGAAAATTAAAATCGTTGTTTCAATTAATTTGCACAAAGATGAATTTTTTTGAGTTTTCTTTCTTATTTTTTTTTTTTTAGGTAGACTGAAAAGTTAACATCAGTTTTCCTTCTATTTTCGTGCTCTATACATTGTTGCTGCTGTTAATATTGGAAGCGTTCAAAATAATTAATGAAGATAACTGTTCTTAGGTAAAGCTGTTAGTTTTATTTTTAGCGAGAATTTGCAGGTTCTGCTGAAAGATCCTGTTTAAGGCCTCTCAGGTAACACCCGTTTACTCGTTATTAAAATAATTAATAAATCTACCCGTAAAAGCAAAAGCGTCCACTTAATAGAAATCCCGTTCACTACAGAGTGGCGGTGTATAGGCCAGTCAGTTAAGTGCCATACGTGATACACGCTTGGGCGATCATCTCTCGAAAGAGACATGACTGACTGGGCAGAAGATTATCATGCAGTAAGTTGCCATTGCTTTCTGCGGTAGACTGGTTGCCAACCAAGGCTATAGAACCCAATCTGTCCTGTTATTTGACTCATAGCTAGAAAGGGAAGATATTTATTATATTATTATATAGTAATAAGTGGGGGATCAGTTTATTACTTCATAACAATATAAAACTGATCCCCCACTTCATGCGCAGTAGAGCCCTTAATTATATGTTCAACTATTATATTCAGTCAGTCAGTTAAGTGCCATACGTGATACACGCTTGGGCGATCATGTCTCGAAAGAGACATAACTGACTGGGCAGAAGATTATCATACAGTAAGTTGCCATTGCATTCTGCGGTAGACTGGTTGCCGACCAAGGCCATAGAACACAGTCTGTCCTATTATTTAACCCATAACTGGAAGGAATAGACGGATTAATACCTTTCCTAAGGCTATTTGCGCGTAAGTGAATGAAATGAATTCAGCTGGAATTCGAAATCGGCTCCCTGATTTATCGTTCCGAGCCGATATAAAAAGCACGACAACACACATACTGTATAATGTAAAATTCTAACCTTTAAGAGAGTGAATAATTGCGCTTTACGAAATGCATTCTCTTCTGAAATAAAGTTAAAGATTATATTTATTCAATTTCTAGGTTTTCTTCTATTAAAATTAGTTCACTGTGTTCTGACAGAGAAGTTTCCCTCAAGAATCAAACAGAATCATTTACAAGTTTATTATTCATGCATGCTTTCTATATTGCTGTCACGTTCAGTGCTTCTGCTTTATACTTAGATATGTTTGATAAAATGCATATAATAATCTGCAATACTAACGGTCCAGACCTGGTATCTTCGTAATATAGCTTCTCTGTGCCTTTTCTGTAAACATTTCCATGATTCTCGTGCTGGTGAGTTTTTCTTTTTGATAGCTCGACTGTACAAAAGTAAGCGTAGTAGTAAATTGGCAGATAGATCACATAATTCTACTTTGGAAATAGATAAATGTAACCGTAAGTTCTATGCTAACAGTTTCTTCTCCGGCACTGTTTGTTTGTAAAAATTTCTTCTGATCTATTGCTTTCTTATCAAATTTGATCTTCAAAAATTTAAATTCTGTTCCTCTAAATTCGTGTTCATTTATTGTTCTCGCTCCTTAATAATATATGAATATTTTTTTCTTATCTTCTTTCATACTCAGTAATCATTTGTGGCTTAATAACTGTAGTGCCTTGCTTTGGGCAAAATAATTGAAAAATGAATTTGCTTATAATGGAATATTAACCAAATATAGTAGAGTACATGTAATGTTTCTAAACAACCTGAATATCTAGAGAACTGCTTGCATATTTCTGATATATCCTTGAGAAGGAATTTTCTTACGCATATTTGAACAAAAATTCTACTGTTGGGTTATTCAACAAAAATTGAAAAAGTTATGCCATTTTTGTAACCCTAAGTTTGTCTGTCAAAAGTATTGAAAAAATATTTTTTTAAACAGGGGACCCGAAAACTAAAATTAAATTTTACCATATACGCAATAGGAGTAAAAATTTAAAAAAATATTTAAGAATTTTTTTGCGATTTTCTCATGATGTAATTAGATAGAAAATGTATATTTTTAACGTATTTAACGGTTTATAGGTATAGCATAACATACTTACAGAGAAACAAAAACAAGTTCTAGAAAATTAATGAAAATTCTAGAAGGCACCAGAAATCATATTATTACTATATTTATATGCAATTTTAAAAAGTTTAGTTAAGGGTGGCATTTATTCTTTTTTTTAAAACTGAATTAAATACTTTTTTTATTATTTTTTTAACAAAAGATCATCAAATTCTGATACAGCAAATAAATTATTTTACAAAACGTCTAAACGCTAAAGCCTTATTTTACACAATAAAATCTGGAGAAATCGTGAAGCTCAACTCTACCGTTTGCAGTGGTAGCGTCTCTAACTGGCAGAACAGCTCTGTTGGCAAGCCTTAGCTGCTCAGCCGGCATTTGCCTCTGCGACTATAAAACTGTCTACTGTCTGCCTTCGGTTAGAGGGCGCTCTCTGCTTCCGAGCAGAGAGCACTAAGCCAGTCGTGGTTCCGCCGAAGGGTAGAATCACGACTCGGTAATAATAGACAGACATTTTTTGGCCCGGCTATATGGCCGGGAAGACCCACAATAAAAAGACCTTGTGTCACATCTAGCCTTGCGTGGAAAGGTTGGTAAATACTGTTGTAGATTTGCCTTGCAAACTGCTACTACTGACACTGTCAGCTCTCTGCTTTCGGGTAGAGAGCGCTCTCTGCTTCCGAGCAGAGAGCACTAACTCAGTCGTGGTTCCGCCGAAAGGTAGAATCACGAGTGGGAAAAATAGATATAAAACGACCTTGTATCACATCTAGCCTTGCGTGGGAAGGTTGGTAAATACCGTTGGCAAGCGTTAGATTCTAGTTACCTGTTTGTGATTTTTGGTTTGTGAGAGTTACATTTTTCAGTCGATCTTTCGTCATTAAGTTACTTATAAATTCAATTGCCTGTTTATGGTTGTATTTGTTTCCTTGTAGTTTTTAGTATGTTTAAAGTACTTCCAATACTCATTTACTCAACTGTTCATGGTATTCTGAGCCTCTTTCTGTTGCTTCAAGTTTTGTTCTGCCTCTGTAACGAGATCATCGTGTGTCCAATGCCATGTAGAATATTAAATATTACATTGCCTTTCAGCATTATCTTCTATGTTTCTAAAATGTTTCGCTATGTCTTAATATTTGTCTTATTTTCTGAAAAACTTCGCCGCAAAGTTGTAGTGACCGGTTTGTGCCTGAAGTAAGACACGGAATAAGAAGGTAGGATGAAAATAGTATATTAGTATAACAAGAAACAAGATATTTATAGGAAGTGGTAATAATAAGTAATATAGAAATATGTAAGTCCGAAGGTATTATTACGCTGCTTATTGCCTGACTAGTAGCTGTCGTCAACTGCTGTACTAGCTACTCTTTAACTGCTGTCAATTGCTTTCGTTAAATGCTCTAGTTAATTAACTGCCTTTTAGAAGTCACGCAGGTAATTACATATAAAAAGAGGATAAGTCCATTCCTCGTAGAAGGGTACCATAACACTTGTTTTGCTTGTTCTATGCACTTTCGGACTTTTGGGTGACTTTTATCTTGTTTTCATTACACGAACTCGACGGTTCTGTATTTGATTGATCTTGACATCCCCAATATGTAGATCGCGTCTTGGGTTGTCTCTTTTGCTGCCAACCATGAATTTCTGTCTTCTTAGTTAGTTCTTTTTACGTTTTTCTGTTTGCTAGATGTTTGTTACTTTCTTTGTCTAAGACTTTTAGCAGTTATCATTCTGAGTTCGCATCGCATTTTTCTGAAAACTCGAGACTTAATACACAGTTGATTTGGTTGGTTGGTTGGTAGGTTCATTTAGCCAGTATATCAACCTTCATTAGGTCATTTAAACCTGAAAACCGTTTTGATTTGTTTTATTTAGTTTATTTGTTTTATATTCAAAAAAATTTTGTTGGTAACGTTTTCTATTCAAAAACGTTTTGTTGGTAACATTTTTCATTCAAAAAATTTTGTTGAATACTTTTATAGCATTTTGACCCCAGTTTGGGGGTCAACCATTTACCCATAGCTGGGACCCTTAACAGGTGCTACCACTTCGGGTCAGGGTGGACCTGAGAACAGCAGCAATTAAGAGGTGGTTTCATGCTCCTCACAACCTTCCAATTAGAGGCCTTGCTGCTGGATGCAGTTTACCGTCATGCCCAGGACCAAATACACAGTTGAAAACTAAGTTTATTTAAAAAACATTCTACGCACACCTAGTCTTTTATGTATCGAGTCTGCTATTTTGTTATATATTTTGCAGTTCTTAATAAATTTTGCCTTTTTGTTATCTTTTCTGAACTTTATCCGTCATCTCTTTACTCAATCTCACAAGCTGTGTTACGCTTTGTTTTCTTCTGTTTATCTTGCCTTTAATCTGCCCTGTGAGTATCAAATTTTACAACCCCTCTTTATTCATTATGTATACTTGAAATTTCTGATGTTAAGTATAAGAACCCGTTTTGTTTCCATGTTCTTAAACTTCAAAGTTGATCTTATGTTCAGGTCTTGATATTCTCAGTATCTTTCTGTCGTATTGTATATCTGTAGCTTCAAGTTTATTCTTCATCTTTGAAATATTTCAGAAGACACTGCCATATAAAAAGAATAATATGCCATCACAGTTCAATACGATTTTCTTTGTTTCTAAGAAAATTAAAATATGCCAGTTATCTGAAAGAATTCATGTAGTTAAACTAAAAGGAAATCATTTCAACATATCTATTATAATTGTGTATGCACCAACAGGAAAATGTACGGAATAAGGAATTTGAATATTGCTACTCTATGCTTAACAACACTAATCCCCAGTGTAAATCACAAGAAATTGCAATAATCATGGGAGATGTGAATGCCAAAGTGGGCAAGTATAGGGAAGGGAATGGGCAACTTTGTCTCGCTAGAATCATTACAATTGACTAGTGAACTTGATTCTCACTGAGTGTCCCATACTTTCGGCCGTGTGCCACATCAAAGTTGCGCTTAGAAAATTACCATAGGGAAGGAGGAATAGTTGGCAAATTCGGACAAAGAACCTGCAACGAACGCAGTTAAAATTACCAGATAATAACCAACACCTGTTTCCAAGAACATCCAAGACTACTATAAAAATGAACATCCAAGACTACTATAAAAATGATGAAGGCCAGAAAAAGAAACTACAAATCAAATCCACTACATAACTATCAACAAGAGATTCAATAAGGCACTGTAAAACCTATCAAAGTGCCGACTACGGAAGTGAGTACCTTCCTATTTTATGTAAACTGAGAATGAAACCACGGAAATTGAAGAAGCCTAATGTAGCAATCAAATTTCAATACAACAGATTTCTATATGACACGAACCCGAAAGAAAAATATGTGGACAGTGTAAAAAATTAAAAGATACGAGAGACAAAATCAAAATGGAACTTCGAAATCAGTCACAGTCAATCAGTCAAGAAAATCAGTCAAGAAAAGCTTTCGTGACATCAGCAAACGACATCATTTCAAAGGAAAGTGAACGAAAAAAACAAAAAAAAATTATGGATCACAAATAAGATTCTCGGTATGATGAAAAGGGTCCAGATAGCAACGAGACGGCATGGAACGGAATACAGAAAACTATAAAAGGAAATAAAGAACAAATGCATATCGGCTAACGAAGAATGTCTCAACCAAAAAAGTGCACAAATAAAACAAATGAGTATCACTGATAAAGATGATATGCCTAAAAACTTAGAGAACTAACAGGAAGAAAGACCTGCTTATCAACTGGCCGCATAAAATCCAAGGATGGAACGCTGATATTAGAAAAAGGAAAAAATACTTTGGCGATCGAACGAATACATCGTAGGATTTTCCACGACGATTTTCCACTACCTGCAATTCACAGAAATACCGACCGGCCGAAAGTATTAAAAGCCGAAGTGGAAGCTGCGCGGAACGGAAACAAAGTGGCAGGGCTGGACGGTATTGTAATAGAGATACTGACAGGCTTAGGGATGTTCGTTGTGGTACAGTGTATATCGGCTCGGAACGAGAAGCCGGGGAGCCGAGTTCGAATTCCAGTTGAATCCATTGTATTCACTTACGCGCAAATACCCTTGGGAAAGGTATTAATGTCTCTTCCTTCCAGTTATGGGTTAAATAACAGGACAGATTGGGTTCTATAGCTTTGGTCGGCAACCAGTCTACCAAAGAAAGTAATGGCAACCTACTGCGGGATAATCTTCTGCCCAGTCAGACATGTCTCTTTTGAGACATGATCGCCCAAGTGTGTATCACGTATGGCACTTAACTGACTGACTGAATATAATAATTGAACATATGATTAAGGCCTCTACTGGGCATAAAGTGGGGGATCAGTTTTATATTTTTATGAAGTAATAAACTGATCCCCCACTTATTACTATATAATAATATAATACATATCTTCCCTTTCTAGCTATGAGTCAAATAACAGGATAGATTGGGTTCTATAGCCTTGGTCGGCAACCAGTCTACCGCAGAAAGCAATGGCAACCTACTGCGGGATAATCTTCTGCCCAGTCAGACATGTCTCTTTTGAGAGATGATCGCCCAAGCGTGTATTCACTTAACTGACTGACAGGCTTAGATAATCTCGGCATAAAGAAAATTACTGAAATAATAAAAGAGGTGAACTGTGGTGTCATACCGAAAGACCTACACTACCGGCCTTACTTATTAGGCCAACCCAGTTTTTTTTAAAAGAAATGTATTTCAGACTATTTTTAGTATCTATTGCCAAATGAAAATAGAATGATTATTTTGTTATTATTACTTTTCAAACTTTTACAAGGCACAGAAGCAAAGATGATCTCGTCCGAATTTCCCTAAATTTTCATTATTCTTTCATTGATGAAACTGCAATATAGGTAATTATTAAATATGTTGTGCGATCTCCCTTTTTTCTATGATAATGGGCTCGACTTGAGTAAACGTATACTCCTGCCATGGTGAGAACAGAATGAGATCCGTAAGATACCGAGAGTTACCGAACAATACCGAAGTTTCACAGAGAATACCGCGTCAGTAATCATAGTATCTCTGAGCTCCACTCAGCCAGAATAGTATTAGCCTGCATCCGCCAGTTTCGGCGTGGACATACTAATTCTAGCACACCAAAGACTTGTATGTAAACAAAGAATTATATATATATATATATATATATATATATATATATATATATATATATATATATATATATATATATTCCTTACTTATCGTATTCCTTGATTACTAAACTGAGTTCAAGTTTGTATTTTTATGTTTATATAACTTATTTTTCTATCTGAGATATCTGTTTTGTTGGTCATTATTGTGTGCACTTCCTCGACCGGAATCCACAACAAAATATTTATAAATTCATTTGATGCCCAGGTTATTATGCAGTATTAACAAAAGAATCATTCTATTTTTGTTTACAATTATTCACTTGGCAATAAATACTAAAATGTAGTATGAAATACATCACTATTTTAAACACTGGGGCGGCCTAATTATTATGGCCGGTAGTGCTGGCAGATCTACTTTCATAGCACTGCCTAAGAAACCAGGTGCTAACTAATATGAACCCCAACCAACAATCAGCTTAATGAACTACATAACTAAACCCCTCATCTGATGACTGGTGCGCGCAGTAGAACCTGGCAATAGATAGGAAAAGGACAGTACAGGTTTGTGAAAGACACCGAAAAAAGAACGTAATATTTATACTCAGAATGTTATCAGAAAGAGCAATAAAAATGCAGAAGTGCATGTACCTGCAGAGTGAGCCACAAAGAACTGTAAGATCTGCTCAGAAAACTTGACAGATTCTGGGAAGACATTAAAATAATCAAGAATTTTTTCCAGGCAACAAACCGCTTTATAAGAACAGGAGATGAGCTCTTCAGATATCTAAACATATTTATAAATGGAACTTTGTCTGTTTCTATGTGTGTGTCCGTTACCTATAGACTCCGAAACGGCTGAACCGATTTTTTTGAGAATGTACACAGTTGTACTATAAGCGTCTGCGAGTGTTCTTAGCTAGGTTTTGTGTCGAGATATCCCCGATAAATATCGAAAATCGATAATCGAAAAAATCGGGTTATAGAAGGAGTGGTCCGATTTTAATCAAATTTGATACACTCATATACAAAGACATAAGAAACGATATTCAGAAGTTTCAAGGTTGCAGTTCTACCAATTGTTCAAAAAATCGATAATATATATATAAAAGGCAAGATGTTTGTGTGTGTGTATCTGTTTATCTGCCTGTATGTCTGTATTTTTTAAGCCCTTTTATTGTAGTTTTTACTTCGGGTTTGGCTCTAAGTAGATATAATTGTAGTTCATAGTCCCAGCCATGATATCATTTACTCAGAGAACTTATTTAGCCTTCAAAATCCAGTTTACGACGAAAAAAAACTTATTTGATATCGATACCAGGAAATCAAAATTTGACTTACATTCATTCATTTTTCTTTCAGTCTACGGTTTCGCTTTAACTGAAAACAACTATTGATTTTTAGTCTTACGTGCCAACGTCCAAAGAGTCTGAGCTCCAGGACCATGGATTAGTTTTAAAGCTTTCATTACACCCGAGCAACGCTGGGCTATAGTGCTAGTATATATATATATATATATATATATATATATATTACGTGCGATTGGTAAATTGTCGCAATTATTTTATTATTTCATATATTCATTAGGCTGAGTCTGAGCTCCAGGACCATGGATTAGTTTTAAAGTTTTCATTACACGCAAGCAACGACGGGCTATACTGATAGTACAAAAATAGAAATAGGTGTAAGACAAGGATGCGTTTTCTCACCGGATTCTGAGAGAACTGCCAGGATTCATCATTGGCGGCTATAATCTTAACAATATAAGATGTGCAGATGACGCAGTGTTTATAGCAGAAACGGAAAACAAAATACGGAATCATCTACATGATGTAGCGAAGGAAAGCTAGAAGAAAGGATTAAGCCCAAACAACATGAAGACAGAATACATAGTCATCAGCAAGAAGAGGAGCCCAAAATGCCAATTTGCGGTTGGGGGATACTAAAATCAAGATGGTGTAGTAATTTAAATGCCTGGGAGGTTCTCTAACAGAAGACAGAAAGTGCAATACACTGATCTAAAGATGTAATGGGATGGCCAAAGACCCATTATAAAAGATAAGCGAAGTACTAAGAGGCGGAAACATTTTGTTGGAAACAAACAAAAAGAAAAAACAACCTCCTCTAAGAAAAAACAATAACAAACGACAAAAACAACAACAACCACAACAACAAAAAACGAAACAAAAAACAACAAAACAAAGAAGAGTTCTGGATTGTTATGTGATACCTGTCGTATTGTATGGTATCAATTGCTGAACGATCTTTTCAAAGATAAAGAAGAGTCTCAAAACAACAGATATGTGTTACTACAGAAGGTTTCTGAGGATACCCTGAGCCGAATATGTATCAAGAGAAAGGTTTCTGAGAGAATGAATGCAAAAAGAAACCTTATAATCAGGAAAAGACACTTGAACCTTCTAGGACACATAAGGTGGAAAGAAGGCTTGAAAAATGTGATACTCACAAGTCGGGTTGAAGGTAAGAGAGACAGAAAAAACAACACCTAACATACCTAGCGAGCTGGAGTAGATGAATACCTGAAAAACGTTTAGAATAGATAACAAAAAACAAAAAAAAAGACAAACATAGGACATGAAATTGTGGAGAAGCATGATCGCCGATTCCAGAGTAAATATCCAGATTTCCGATGTCCAATGTCAGGCTAGCTATTGCCACGCTGTCTTCCGAAAAACTACGACTCAGTTGGGGTTCTGTCCCCAAATGGAGAATCGGCTGATAAATAGAGACAATGCACAGTCCCCAAACCCACGGTTGCGGGCATGGGTAACTTTTCACCTTTGACCTCAATATACGCCTCAGTTCCCCATGTGAAACAGGACCTTGTGTCACATCCCGACTCAGTAGAAGAATGGCAATATCCAGAGTTCCGAGAGAGCTCGCAAATGTCAAGCTTTCTGTCATCGAGCAAAGTACAGATCGGTTGGTGTTCTGTCTACGCACGGATATTCGGCTAAGAAAAATAGACAGTACAAGGTGCTCGATCTGGCGGTTGCTGGAGTTGGGTAAATCTTGGCCCTAGGCACGAGTGTACGCGCTCCCTTTAAACTCGACTTTGTGTTTACATCCCATCTCAGTTTGAAATATTTGTGTAATTATCCATAGTTCCGACAGTCCGCTTTCTAATTCGCAATTTTCAATCTCTCAGACTTCGGGCAGAGTACGACACTGTCTGGGCTCTGTCTAGTGACGGAGACTCGGCTAAGAAAAATAGACGGTACAAAGTGACCACTCCCGTGATTGTGGCGGCTGGGCAAATTATTTACCCCTGGCCCGATTGTACATGCTTGGGCTCTACAAGTTAAACTCGGACGTGTGTCACATCCCGTCTCGGTGGGAGAATTGCAATATCCAGAGTTCCGAGAGAGTCCGCAATTGTCAAGTTTTCTGTCTTCGAGCAGAGTACGACTTGGTTGGTGTTATGTCTACGCATGGATACTCGTCTAGGAAAAATAGACAGTAAAAAGTACCCGATCTGGCGGTTGCTAGAGTTAGGTAAATAAAAAAACAAACACGGCCAGAAATCTGATACTGACAGGGGTGGAGGGGATAGAGGTAAAAAGGGAGAGGAGAAAGCAGCTCTTAACATACTTAATGGACTTAAGCAAATGGATTGCAGAACAGGGTTTGAAAGAAAAAACAAAAAGACAAAAGATATTAAAAGCTATAGGTATAGGAAGATGTGGAGGACCGTAATCATCTGCGCCTTGAGGAAACACGGTACATAAAAGAAAAAGATAACAAATTAAGTATAGCAGAAAAGAAATAAAACATATAATAGGCTGTACCAGAAATAGTTTCGCCGAAAACCTCAAATTACTACAAAACCAAAACAACCCGAGAACTCGAGCCATATTCTTAAATAGCCTCGTCAGATCTTAAACTGTCAGCTGTAGACAACTGCCTCTTAAGATTAAAAGTGAAAGAAGCCTTTGAGCAAGTAAAGCCTGAGGGCCCTGGCAAAGATCATTCTGCTTTGAATATCGTGGACTGACGTTACAGAATCACAAGCAAAGAACTGAATCAAATAACAGAAACCATATTAATTGAAGACTACCAACAGCAGTAATAATTAAAATGGACAGCACATGTAACTTACTGAGAAAATAATCATATAATCAAAATTGTTGAAATTCCACATTACTAGAAAGAATGATTAGGTAGAAAAATTCCATAAATAATTGAACGATCGATGCAACTAATAATCATCAGAAACCTGTTTTAAAATCTGTTCCCAGAAAAAGATTTTATACATTTCAAAAGAAAGAATTCTGCTACATAAATGCATTAAGTTTTTAATAATAAAATAGTTAATAATTACCATTAGCTGCTAAAAGTTGTATTGCATTATTTTTAAGTTGAGTGTGCAAATATTCGCCTTAACATGAAGATGCGCGTCAGGATTTATTATATACTTAGAGGATATTTTCCCATTTATTAACGAATTTAGAAAAATATTATAAATATACGTTTCAGCAACTGATAAACAACAAATTAAAAAAAAGTCTGAATGAAAATTTCCAACGCAGCCTGTGTTTCTTAAAATGTTTTCTAGTAAGATAACATTAGCGGAAGTGTTTATTTTTTATTAAAATATTCAAAATGTTATATTTAAAATTCGCCGTAAAATTAGGCCTGGATTCAATGAAGTTTTAAATGGTGTAAGGTTTCATTGCTTTGCAAATTAAAAATCTGTTTAATATTTTATATGAAATAAAACCCCACTGTGTAGATATTTTGAGGTAAATAGGAAAATTTAAAACAGTAAAACAAACGAAATTATTGCTTTGTGTGGCAAATTATTTCTATTTACTAAACAAGTTTACAATTATCGAGAACAATTGACGACATAGTTTTGTAATTACATTCTGATCATAAAATATTATAAAAACTTACCGTTGTTTGAATTTTCTGGTTTATCTTCTGCATTTTCTCAATAGGAATTCTAAAAGCAAATTACGGGAAGATAGCAATTAATTTGCCGTTTTCTTTCTTTGTTATAAAATAAAATACTTGCATGAAACAGAATCATCCCACTTACAATAAAAAATATTATGTATGTATTTGTACACACACACACACACACACACACACACACATATATATATATATATATATATATATATATCTAAGTGAATAAATAACGAAGGAAATATCATTAACAATGAATATAACATAAATTTAAAACAGTGCTCAATATAGAAATAGAGCTATGAATATTTATTATAAATTATAGTTTAGAACATGTACCAATTACAATTTACTACAAAGTGTACATTTTGTTTTGACATTGAAAGGACAATGTCTCATCAGGTACCAAACGCTATTTTTTTAGGGTAAATGAAAAATTCGCTTCCTTATATTGGTAAATTTTGTATACGATATATATATATATATATATATATATATATATATATATATTAGTAAAAAATTACTTGGTTGGACAGGAGATGGTAGATAAAAAAGTGCTTAATGCAGAATCAAAACAAATGAAGTCAATATGCGGATCGAACGATGTCAAAAACGGAACACACAGCACTTACTTGCAACCTATGTTTTGACCACACCGGTCTCTTGAGGCATTTTATATATATATATATATATATATATATATATATATATATAAAATGCCTCAAGAAACCGGTGTGGTCAAAACATAGGTTGCAATATATATATATATATATATATATATATATATATATATATATAAACATCATGTTGTTAATACATAGGTTTAAGTAGATGTACACTTTTCAAAATGAAACGGTGTCTTCTCAAAGACTGATAATCAGTAAAACTATATTCAAACAATGAAAAATGATGTATTTCTTTAAAAACAAAATAAACTTTACATTCCTGACACACACACTCACACATACACACATATATATATATATATATATATATGAAGTACATACATACATAAATACATATATGTATAATAAATGACTACACATGCATATATATAGATATGCATATAAATACATATAGCAATAAATATATATAGATATATAAATATATGTAATAATATATACATTATTATCGAAATATAAATATATATAATAAAATATTTATTCATACATACAAGTGAAAACACTCACAAGTACACACACACAAAACACACGCCCACATGCAGACACACACACACACACACACACACACACATATATATATATATATATATATATATATATATATATAAATTCTATATTTCATCATATATATATAAATCAGAATGTAGATTTATAAAAAGATGCATATACTTACAAGAATCTGAAAAATTACCTGATCTGTTTTAAATTTTAAAATATTGAAACAGTTTTAGTTTTATTGAAATTTAATTTTTATTAAAAAGGAAGAATCTGTTTATTAACAGCCAGATCCAGAAATTCATTAAAATTTGTTCACAATCTCTATTTTAATTGATTATGTTAAGCTAATGGAATTATGTTTGTATAAAAGCTACGTAAACACAATAAACAGTTCATTTTTCTTTGGAAAATCACCGCTTTTGACCGTCAAATTTATGACACCGCTTACCTGGTTAAAGCCGTTTTGTGTTATAATCTAAGGATGTTAAATATTACCTGTTAATTAAGGACAAGAAAGCATTGCACGCTGTCAACATCAACAAGCTGTGAGAAATTCAGAAGAATCATCTATTGAACCTTGAACGCCATTAAGAAAAAAGAAATGTCATTCATGTCATGCTGGCTTTGGAAATAATTTAAATAAAATAAATATTTCTATTGTGAATGTAGGCGATCGTGGGATGCCACAAATTTGCTTGTCTTCTGAGAATTGCCTTTTTAGGAAATATAGTGGAATTATTTTCAATTATTTTCTGAACAGTTTGAAATTACGGTGACAACCGAGGCGCTCATCACCTCGGATCCGATACGTGTATCGTAACCCATCCGACCTATCTTGAAAAACGGACCGAGGAGACCTGGCCGTTTGTGAGTCGTAAGGGTCATCTCTGACAAATCCCGAAGCCGTAGCGAAAGCACATGGGAGGGCACCGGGCTGGGAGAGATGTCGTGGTAAAATCAGTTTCTGGTGGAGAAAGGGTTCCCTCTTTGCTTGCTTCCTTCGTCTTGTTGTCATTTCCCCCTTTTTTCTTCCGCCCGTCCCAATGCAGTCTTTTATTTTTCCGTCGCCGGTAAATGACTGGGTTCAGGCGCCTTGTAGCGAGGGAAAAATCTCCTAAAAAGAGGGTTGCCGTTGGATAGATGCAGCCTCAAATTTCCCTTCCTGTGCCTATCGGTGAAATCCCGCGTTTGAACTAGTCATGATTTAGGCCGTCGAGTTTAACCCTTTTTCTCTGAGTATGACTCACTCGACTCTCTGACTTAGCGAGTGACCAGGGGCCCGAAAGACAGCGATCCATGACTCGGTCAGGATGAAGCCAGTCGAAACTCTTGGAGAAGTCCGAAGCTTTTCTAACATGAAAATCGATCATCGGAACCGGGTGTAGGGGTGACAGACCAATCGAACCGTCTAGTAGCTGGTTCTCAATCTCAGTTTCCTTGCAGTTCGATCCGGTAAAGCGAATCATTGAAGTCCCCAGGGCCTCTCACAGCCTCAACCTTCTCTCGAACTCGGAACGGTTCGACTTTCCCAAAAACAATGCCGTCCCTGGAAGAAACGAATGCAAAACTGGCACTTAAGAATGAACCAAACGTCTGCGAACGCCCAGAAAATCTCCCAAAGGGTGTTTGCAATGCAATGCCCTCAAACTCTATGTGGCACTCTCGTTAGCCTAATCCAAGTACGAGAACCTCGTTGTCGCTTCTGTGGATACCCGGAAGCTTGAGCGGAGAGGGGTTCACTCACTACTACTGGGTTATCTCCGGGCATATTTCAGAAACAGCAGATTACTGATCGGTAAGCACTTGATCTGTCCTAGGTATAAAGGGGTTAAACAGGAAAACCCACTATCTCCATTGTTGTCAATATTTCTCTGGATAAACTTTTAGAGGGAGAGGATGAATACACTACTTCAATTGGCGGACTGGAATTCAATCAGGTGTCCTATGCCGACGATTTGATTTTGTTCACTAGTTCTGTCTGCAAAAGGGTTTTGATTTTTTCACTGCAGACTCCAGTCGATTTGGACTGGAGCAGAGCGCGCCCAAGTTCAGTGGTCTTGCTATCCGCGCCAGTAAGAAGAGGAAGGGCATTTTTGTTGATACCGACGTATCACCCAAGGTTAACAGCGCTACTTTCCCGGTTGCAACCGCAACCTCCAAGTTTCGCTATCTCAGAGTGTGGTTAGACCACAGGGGAATCACCCGATCACCACTGAGCTTGCCCACTCTACTGAGGAGGATCAACCGGGTTTTTTCTTAATCCTCGACAAAAAATGTTCATTCTTAAAATTTCTTTACTTCCGAGTCTGCAGCATCTACTGACGTTTGAATGCTATCGGAAGCCCGAGTTAGTCCGGGGTGACAAAGCGCTTCGTCGAGCAGTATATTAGTGCCTTCAGCTGTTTTCGGGCTGTCTGCCATCTTTTCAGCGGCAAAGTATGGTTTGAGAATGGATAAACACACAGTAAATGATACGACATTGAAGGGCAAATGTCCGGTTCTTACGAAGAGGGCGCTAACATAGCGGTCCTTCCAACCTTGTCAACTCGCTAGAGCCTGGTCGAAGTCCTTCACATTAACCAAGGGAATGGGCTTGAAAAACTCAGCAGAAAAGAAGACTGTTAGGCTTGACTCTGGTCCGATTCTGTGAGGATACATGGGAGGTGTCGGTCGTCGGGGAGGTCTGCTCGTCGGTAGTAGCTGGAGGGTGGCTTTCGCTGTAGGTGGTGTAGGTGGTTGTGGTGTCTGTTAATGCGCGGGTATTTGTTCATGCTAGCGGCGTTCGTCGTCCCATCTGCTATCCGCCCGCTCTATGTCTTCAGTGGCTGGCTAGTGGTGATCTATTTTTCCGGCCTTCGTCGCGATTGGATTCGTTCGGTGTCGTCGAAACTGAAACACCGCTATTTTCACCGTTTCTACGCTTACATGGGGGAAAATGGGTCTGGTCGCTTGGAGGCACTCTTTCTAGGGTTGAGAGTTTGACTGGGACGGTTGTCTATCAAACGGTAATGCTTGTCTCAAGGCGAGCTCAGCGAAGGCGGAAAACTTGCGTAGAGCATAAGGGCAAAAGATTGTTCGATTTCGATTTTCAGTACGGTATTTGGACTCGAGTAGAGGTTGAGCCATTTTTTACTGTTTAGGATTGGTTTTCCAGTTCCTTCAACAATCTATTTCTATTCTTTATTTTCTAAATTTTTCTAACTAAACTTTGGAATTTTTCCTATTATTGGTTTTCCAGTTTTTTCGAAAGTCTTTTCCTTCTATTTCACATCAAGTCGCTATTTTGCATTTTAGTGACGTTATTCTCTTGATTGCTTAGAAGTTTCGTTTTGGTTTCTATTTTCTCTAAAAGATTTCTCAAATGTTCGGTTCATGGTATCCTCAACATCTTTCTGTAGAACAACATTTCTGTTCCTTCAAGGCTCTTTTACATCTCATAATAAGTAATCTTGTGTTGTATAGCGACACTTACACCAACAGGGATAGAGAAGACATTGAAGCGAGTCGATGATATTAATAATCCTCTTTCTACACTATTCGTTCTTATTTACTCTGTGACGCTTATTGTCCCCATGAAAGTACTTTTACTTGAAGCTTGTGAAACCCTGCTGTATTGGGGAATGAAGAAATACACCGAGAATTGTAGCTAAATTTCTTTATTAACAGACACAACATATCTTGAAAGATAGAAGCCTACAAAGAATTGTCTGAGTGATCATTTCCGAAATGATATTCAAAATCGGTTCCTCATCAATAAAAAGGCGAGCAAATTGTGCTGTTTTTCGGATTGGAGCCGGGAACGTTTCCTGGATTTGAAATTCGTGCACTCGGAATTGGTCACGCTTTTTCTTTGTTCGTATAATGAACCGAGGCGGTGGCTAAACGCGTTGTCGATAAAATCTTTTCCACATTGTTTCATGATCTCTACATTTATTCGAATACTATTCTACATCCAACGGATGTGCCTTGTGATGCAGTAGATATCGGCTCGGAACGAGAAATCGGGGATCTGAGTTCGAATTCCAGTTGAATTCCTTCCATTCACTTACGCGAAAATACCCTTGGGAAAGGTATTAATCCGTCTCTTGCCTCCAGTTATGGGTTAAATAACAGGACAGATTGGGTTCTATAGCCCTGACTGGCAAACCAGCCTACTGCAGAAAGTAATGGCAACCTCCAGTGGGATAATCTTCTGACCAGTCAGTCATTTCACTTTCAAGACATGATCGCCCAAGCGTGTATCACGTATGGCCCTTAACTGATTCTACATCCTGCCAACACGTATATGTATATTTGTAGATATGTTTACGCGAGAAAATGCTAAATATACAAATTTCTATTATCATCCTTAAAAAAATCTTTAACTAAATACCAAAGATACATCCCAAAAGTTAAGCAGAGTATTAACAGACAGAAAGAATTTGTTAGAATCTAAGAAAATGATTCCTGAACCGTTACATGATATCTGTCCTTCTGTAGATCAGCGATGCTGGACAATCTCATCAATGGTGAAAAAGAGACTTGAAGAAACAGAAATGTTGTTCTACAGAAAGATGTTTAGGATACCATGTACCGAGTATTTAAGAAATGTTTTAGAGAAAAAAGAAGCTAAAAAATTTTTTTAAATTAAAGATCAAGAAGAGGCAGTTGAAATTACTGTGGCACGTGATAAGGAAGGACGGCTTGAAAAATCTGATACTCACAGGACAGATTGAGGGAAAAAGAGATAGAGAAAATATCACGTGACGTACTTTATAGGCTTTAGCAAATAAATGATAGAACATTGTTTGGGGAAAATAACTGAAAGACAAAACTTATTAAGAGCTACAAGCGACAGAAAAGTTGGAGAGCAATGATCACCTACGTCCTGAATGAAAAAAACATACAAAACAACCAACAGCCATATCTAAACTTATTTATAAATGGAAAATGGACTGTGTGTGTGTATGTGTGTGTGTATGTGTGTGTGTGTGTGTGTCTGTGTATGTGTGCATCCGTTACCTATAGACTCCGAAAATGAACCAATTTTTTTGAGAATTTACACAGTTGTACTATAAGCGTCTGCAAGTGTTCTTAGCTAGGTTTTGTGTCGAGGTACCCCCGATAAATATCGAAATTCGGTAATCGAAAAAATCGGGTTATAGAAGGAGTGGTCCGATTTTAATCAAATTTGATACACTCATGGACAAAGACATAAGAAACGATATTCAGAAGCTTCAAGGTTGCAGTTCTTACAATAGTGCAGAAAATCGATTATATATATATATATATATATATGTATGAGGCAATATTTTTGTCTGTGTGTCTGTTTATCTGTCTGTATGTCCTTTATACAAATCCACGATTTTTATCCGATTCTCACCAAACTCCACACAAATATTCTTTAAGCTGAGTCTGAGCTCCAAAACCATGGATTAGTTTTAAAGCTTTCATTACACCCGAGCAACGCCGGGCTATACTGCTAGTATTATATATATCTTTGCCCAAGCAAGATGAACGTTGATAGTTGTTTAGCAATGAAGATTTATAGCTTAACATATCTCATTACTCGGATTTTAGAGGACCACTAGAGAAAAACGAAATTCTTATCATATGCATTAAAAATCCAGCTTTTATATTTAATTTCTCATGCTCTTTACGATGTGTTTGTTAGCCTTATTTAACCCTCGATCGTCCGCTGTACTCATTCGTTTTATCCATCGGACAATGTCTTTATCGATCAAGCTAAACGGAGTCCTTTGGCGGGAAAGAAGCTGCAAGACCACACGCTGTAAAAGCGGCGTGATGCCGGAAGCCTGAATCAGGAAGACATTTTCGGTACTTTTCGGGACACTGCAGGTCACGCTTGCCAGATATTAAGGTCGTTTGTTTGATTCAATAGAGTGTCTTTTAAGATAGCTTTACCAGCACAAATAGTGGCCGGGCTGTTATACCATGGCATTTGCGTTGGAAATGTATATTGTTTAAATTCATTTCACAGGGATATCATAGATTTTACAAGGGAAGTATTTGGAAACAAACATTCTATGCAGTCCTCATTTAATCATAATAAATTTTCGATCGGTACATTCTTCAGCCATGAAGTTAAAGTAAAAGAAATATAAGCAAGGTAATAACTTTGAACGATGGTCAAACTCCTATTCCATAATAAATAATCTTGTGTTGCATAGCGAAACTTACACCAACAGTGATAGGGAAGACATTGAAACCAGTCGCTGATAGTAATAATCCTCTTTCTACACTATTCGTTCTTAGTCACGATGTGACGCTTATTTTATTTATATTCATATTATTTATTTATTTATATTTATATTTATTTATATTTATTAGTTTATTTATATTTTTATTCTCCTAAAGAAAATAATCTTTCTGGAATCTTGTAAAACCCTGAATAATAGAAACCCACAAAGAATTGTCGAAGTGATCATTTCCGAAAAGATATTCAAAATCGGCTCCTCGTCAATTAAGTTAAAGAAAGAGAATCCTCAAATAATTTTTTATCCAATAAACATATATCAAAACTTATTTATAAATGGAACTTTGTATATGTGTGTGTGTCTGTGTGTGTGAATTCGTTTCCTATAGACTCCTAAACGGCTGTACTGATTTTTTGAAAATTTATACAGTTGTACTATAAGCGTCTGTGAGTGTTCTTAGCTAGATGTTGTGTCGAGGTACTCCCGATAAATATCAAATATCGTTAATCGAAAAAATCCGGTTATAGAAGGAGTGGTCCGATTTTAACCAAATTTGATACATTCTTAGACAAAGACATAAGAAACGATATTCAGAAGTTTCAAGGTTGCAGTTATTACAATAGTGCAGAAAATTTGATATCGATACCAGGAAACCAAAATTTGATTTACATCCATTCATTTTTCTTTCAGTCTACGGTTTCGCTTTAACTGGAAACAACCATTGCTTTTTAGTCTTTCGTGCCAACGTCCAAAGAGTCTGAGCTACAGGATCATGGATTAGTCTTAAAGCTTTCATTACACCCGAGCAACGCCGTGCTATTCTGCTAGTATTAAAAAAAGCAACAACATAAAATATTTACAACCATAACAGCTAATACTTACAATAAAAACGGTGCTTTAAATTTCTAGAATACATAAAAGAAAAGAATTCCTGAAGAAGTTAACACAGATAAGCGACGAAAAACAGCGAGTGACTCAAGGTTGCAGTTCTTACAATAGAGCAGAAAATCGATAATATATATATATATATATATATATATATATATATAAAAGGCATGATGTTTGTGTGGGTGTGTCTGTTTATCTGTCTGTATGTCCTTTATACAAATCCGCAATTTTTATCCGATTCTCATCAAATTTCACACAAATATTCTTTAAGATGTGTCTGAGCTCCAGGACCATGGATTAGTTTTAAAGCTTTCATTACACCCGAGCAACGCCAGGCTATACTGCTAGTATACACTAATTAGAGAAGAATATATATCCCTGGACAGGAAATAAAATTATAAGTTTTCCTATCGTACGGTTTACACTTCTTTACGCAGTCTTTTGAGCCGAACTAGAGACCTATCCATTGTTTAATGTTTAAGGTTGTGTTCTCGATTCTTTTTAAAATCTTTTCATTATCGCTTACTCTCGGTTGCCTCTTGCCTCTTCGTAGCATTTATTTGCTTCTAGATTGAATTGAATATTGAATTCTAAAATATGAGGAAATATTAACTTTTAATAAATATAGTAATTTATGGAAGACGCTAAGTGACGTAATTTTCTGACTTATTAAACGGAAACGAATTACAATTCATAAGAGTTATTTACAAAGTTGCTACAGATGAGAAATCGTACCGTGTGCTTTCAAGTCGAATTAGCTTTTATGAAGATCGAGATCATTAATGTTGTTCTTATTGTTGTTTTACGGAATTAGTCATTTTTATTTGCTTATTGAATTTAATCTAAATTTAATTGCCGCGAGTTAAACATTTAAAAAAATATACTTACACATAATTATAAATATAAACAGTTTAGGGAAATTAACGAATTTTAAGGAAACTTGGTTATAAACAACCGACAATTTGAAATGAATCGAAAATTATGTTATATAGGCTTGATTAAAACCTCGTTTAGACTAGAGGTCATTCGTGGTCGAACGGTCTAAGACGTTGCCGGATTAAGTGGTAGCTCCCCCTATGTAGATAGGGGTCGCAGGTTCGAATTTATCGTAAATAATCAGGCCAGTAGATATAAATATATAACGCTGTTTAATTAAAAACAGAATATCTATTTAAATACGAGTATCGATAAAAAAATAAGGTTCAAACAATTCATAAATATAAATATCCGAGAAAGAAAAATTTCTCTTAAGATACATGATACTTAAAAACACTTAGGAAGGATATAAATTCAGGGCCTAAAACATTCAAGATGTAAAACAAACAAAACGTAATCAAATCCAGGGCGTAAAACATCCAGCAAGTTAAACGCTGAAAACATAAACATCCAAGATGTAAAAATAACAGACCGTAAAACATCCAGGACGTAAACAAACCTAGGTCGTAAAATATCCAAGGCATAAAACACCCAAGTCATAAATAATTCAGTCAGTAAAGTGCCATACGAAAGAGACATGACTGACTGGGCAGAAGATTATCCCGCAGTTGGTTGCCATTGCTTTCTGCGGTCGACTGGTTGCCGACCAAGGCTATAGAACACAATCTGTCTTGTTATTTGACTCATAGCTAGAAAGGGAAGATATGTATTATATTATTATATAGTAATAAGTGGGGGATCAGTTTATTACTTCATAACAATATAAACCTGATCCTCCACTTTATGCCCAGTAGAGGCCTTAATCATATGTTCAACTATTATATTCAGTCAGTCAGTAAAGTGCCATACGTGATACACGCTTGGGCGATCATGTCTCGAAAGAGACATGACTGACTGGGCAGAAGATTATCCCGCAGTCGGTTGCCATTGCTTTCTGCGGTAGACTGGTTGTCGACCAAGGCTATAGAACCCAATCTGTCCTGTTATTTAACCCATAACTGAAAAGAATAGGCGGATTAATACCTTTCTCAAGGGTATTTGCGCGTAAGTGAATGCAATGAATTCTGCTGGAATTCGAACTCGACTCCCCGATTTCTCGTTCCGAGCCGATATCCACTGCACCACAGCGCTCATCCCCAGTCTATTCAGTCAGTCAGTAAAGTGCCATACGTGATACACGCTTGGGCGATCATGTCTCGAAAGAGACATGACTGACTGGGCAGAAGATTATCCCGCAGTAGGTTGCCATTGCTTTCTGCGTTAGACTGGTTGTCGACCAAGGCTATAGAACCCAATCTGTCTTATTATTTGATCCATAACTGGAAGGAATAGGCGGATTAATACCTTTCTCAAGGGTATTTGCGCGTAATTGAATGCAATGAATTCAGTTGGAATTCGAACTCGATTCCCCGATTTCTCGTTCCGAGCCGATATCCAATGCACCATAACGCACATCCTGCACTACAACGCACATCCCATTGTTTTAAAACAAACGTAAAAAATTCCAAGACAGGATCTCCAGGACTTAAAGAATCCAGCAAACACCAAAAACAAACATCCAGAATACAAAAAAATCCTGATCGTAAAACACCCAAGACATAAATAAATCAAGGCCGTGAAACGTCCAAGGCATAAATAAATACATTGTTTAAAAAAAGACGTAAAAATTCCAGGGCATAAAACATTCAGGGTGTAAAAAAATCAAGAGCCTAAAACATCTAGAGCGTAAATAAAGCCAGAGCATAAAACATTCAGGACGTAAACATATCCAGGGCGCAAAACATCCGGGACGTAAACAACCCAAGGCCGTAAAACATCCAAGGTGTAAAACACCCAAGAGATAAAAAAAATACATTGTTTAAAAAAAGACGTAAGAAAATCCAAGACATAAAACATCCAGAACTTAAACAATCCAGAGCGTAAATCATTTGGAGCGTAAACAAATCCAGGGCGTAAAACATCCGGGACGTAAACATATCCAGGGCGTAAAACATCCGGGACGTAAACAAATCCAGGGTATAAACATTCAAGGTGTAAATGAATGTTTTAGCAAGTGAAAAATTATTTTAATTTAAAGAAGTTTAAATCATTTTAGTTTAAATTATTTACTTTCTGAAAAAACTATTTCAGTTTTTAGATCGAAATAGTTGTAGAAAATATTTCTGTATATGGCTAACGCATTGGATAAATATTTCACTTGCAAATATGGTAATGAGCAAAATGTCTAATATAAAAATAATCCTGAAGAAGGCACATGAAAGTAAACTGGAACAGTTTTTCTATACAGTATACAGAAATTTCAAAAATTACAATGAAAGACTTAAAAAGTTTTAAAGTCTTTCATTGTAATTTTTGAAATTTCTGTATACTGTATAGAAAAACTGTTCCAGTTTACTTTCATGTGCCTTCTTCAGGATTATTTTTATATTAGACATTTTGCTCATTATCATATTTGTTATATTGACTTACCCATATGACACATGAATTCTTCCAAACTATATATAAGTGCAAGTGATATATTTGTGTGGTCATCTATAACGTTTTTTCTTCCTTCAGGAGCGCGTTAATAACGGCTAACGCGTTCAGGAAATTTCATTTCCGATACAAACTGAAAAGAGGAACGATCGTTTTATTTACTTCTTTATGAGAATATACAAGAGGAAAAAATCAACAAGTTTATCTTCATACCCTGCCTGGTGGCAAACGCTGCTGGTGGCGCCAGGTGTGGCGGTCCCGCCATAGCCACCGAAACCGTGACATCACTCCTGGTCGGCGGCTGATGAAGACAGGGTCTCGCACGTGCTAACACACATTGTCTGTTACAAATAAGCAGCAATTCTGCCTGGCAGAGAATGAGAGTGGAATCTATTCCAGCTGAGGTTAGGATTTCATTCATTTCACATTTACCTCTCAGTTGCGGCTCTGCCCTCGAGTACAGTGCGTCTTTCTTGTATGTCTGTCCGAAGGATATGCAGTTGAGAAAAAATGATACTGAAGGGTGCCATTTCCCCAGGCTTTGGGTCTCCCTCGGGAAGGTGCTGAGTTTATTGACCCTCGCCTGAGGCGTCCCAAATGGGGAGGTGCCGAGATTCTTTTGGAATTTTGTTTATGGTACTGCCGATAAACCCTGACCTTGTGTCGCATCCTTTGCATAGTGGGTCCAATGGTAGATATCGAGTGGTGAATCTATTTCAGCAGATAACTTTGCCCCCGACAAGGCAACAACAATTTGGCGACGAGAATTCTTAAGGTCCCTTGAGGACCCCAAAATAGCTGCGTGGAAATTGTCAATATTGGTTTAACATTGTACGCACACGGAATTCTATTTTTCGTCACACTTTATTCTATTCAACTGTACTTGGCAATCCAGAAAAGGAAACCGAACGAAATTAAAAAAAGGCCTATTTTCGTCACACTTTTTTTCTATTAAACAGGACTTGGTAATTCAAAAAAAGAAACCGAACGAAAAAAAGATGTAACTAACTTACATTGAATTTGAACGCGAACCGCTAAACTACGAAAATTCATGTATTTCGAGAAAAAAAAACACTCATGATTCTTTGAGTGAGTAAAAAATTTAAATTATGTCCTTTCAATTAATTGTTATTTTCGTTTTACTGAGTGAGTAAGAAACTAAAGTTTTTTTTTTGTTGTTATTCATAGAAAAAACAGTTCTCAAATCATTAAAAAAAAGTCACGGATAAACATGGATGATTTTAAACCACCCATGCTCAAATTTCTTAAGTTGCAACAGGAACAGCAAAACCAACGGGAGCTTAAATGGCAAGAGAATTAAAACCAACTGGAACTTAAATGGCAAGAAAAGCAACTTGAGCGGCAAAAAAGAATAGATCAACTCCAGCTGGATATACAGAAAGTAACACTTCAAATTCAAAAGTTAACTGAGAAAGAACGACTTGAAATGCTAAAGCAAGCTGGAAAAACAACTTGAACTGCAAAAACAAATTAGGGGTCAGACGTTAGAAACCCGAAGAAAGTCTACTTCAAAGTCGACAAGAGCAAAGAAACTTGCTTAAACTGGCAAACTGAACACAAATTAATGAAAACGAAAATGCGTTCTCACAAAGCACGGGGCGCAATAGACACTTTTACATATTCTCCGGACGAGAACATAAAATTTCGCCTCCTATTTTAGAAAAGTCGAGTATGTATACGCCACAGAGTGCATAAATGGATCAAACTCTAAAAAAGTTGGCCTCCTTCTTCAAAAAACCGGGCACCACAGAGCACACAAATTTGTATTTATTAAATTATATTTACCCCGTAAAGCAAGTGAATTGACAATTACTGAAACGGTTAAACGTCTAATAGAACTTTTTAGTCCTAAAACATTAATCTTTCATAAGAGATGGAACTGCATAGAGGTAACCAGAAATGATAGTGAAGATTGCACTACTATCGCTTCGGGCGTGAACAAGCATTGCGTCGATTTCAAACTATAAGAACTGAGTGAAAATAATTTCAAGTTTCTGATATTTGTTCAGGGACTCTATTCGGGTAAGACGCTGAAATTAGACGTAGAGTTCTAAGTAAATTTAAAACCTTAGTCTTTAACAAATAGCGGAGAACTGTCAGAGATTTGTAAGCGGGCGTCAATATTCGAAAAATATCGAGAAAACTGGCATTGCTCACTTAATTACACAAAAGAAAAGGCAATTTATTTCTCTCTTCAAATCAAACCAATAAAAATAATCAAAAGACAATTGACTTCCTAACCCGTGTTTCGGTTGTGGATTATTAGTTTGGTATAAAAACTGCCCTTAAAAACGCTTAAATTGTAGCTGTATCGGGCACAAGAACTCACATTGTCGAGCGAGAAGTAAAGCTTAATAGCTACGTAAAAAAACACAAAAGCAGATAAACATGACATTATGAAGTATGTGCAAGTCAGCCAGTTAAGTTCCATACTTGATACACGCTTTGAAAGATCATGTATCAAAAGAACCATGACTAGGCAGAAGATTATCTTGCAGTAGGTCGCCATTGCATTCTGAGGTAGGCTGGCTGCCAACAAAGGCTATAGAACCCAATCTGTCCTGTTTTTTAAACTTGAGGGGAGAGACGGATTAATACATTTTTCAAGGGTATTTGTGCGTAAGTGAATGTGATGAGTTCAAATGGAATTCAAACTCGGCTCCCCGATTTGTCATTCAATGTGCAAGTACAAATCTTAAATAAAAATCCTAAAATGCAGTTGGATTCTGATTAAGATTTAACACTCATAAATGTACATACTTGGAAAAAGTTGGGAAAACCAACCCTGCTAAGAAATACTAAAATCAAGGTTACGGAAGATCTTATCACGAATCTAAACTTTTAAACGTTAAAACTAAAAACATTTCTTTCAAAGAACACAGAACGTTTATTTGGAACCGACTGAATAGAGAAATTTATTTTGTGGGACAAGCTAATTAATTCTTTTTGTGGAATAAGCCAATTAATTCTTTTTGCCCAAAACTTCAGTCACTTTGTCACCGACGTGATGTAGCTTCCTTTGTCTCTTCTACGCATATTTTTATGACAACTGCACTGACGAGCTTTTTCTTGGCGCCCCGACCACATGTATTTAAGTATGCAACTAAACTGGCCTCTAGGTCTCACCATTTAACGTTTGAAATAACTAAATTACGTCTTCTAGTCTAACAGTTTCTTACCTTGCATTTCTCACCCTTGTAACTCCCTTACATTAACCTGCTTCTGTCATAGCTGCAATCCCCAAAAATTTAAAGTCAACGTCAATTCTGTATATAATCGATATATATATATATATATATATATATATATATATTTACAAACTTTCATCTATAAATATATCATACCGTAAAACTACCTATTTTTCATATATAGTAATAATAATAATAATAATAATCGATATATATATATATATATATATATATATATATATATATACATCTATATATATATTTACAAACTTTCATCTATAAATATATCATACCGTAAAACTAGCTATTTTGCATATATAATAATAATAATAATAATAATAATAATAATAATAATAATAATAATAATAATCGATATATATATATATATATATATATATAGTCATCTGCAGACAGATCTGTTTCGCTGTATCACAGCTCATCAGTACGGTTAGACTCCGATTGCTTTTTAACCCAGGATTGAAACCCGACCGAATTAGCGTCAGTGGGCGATTCTACCTCTGAGCAATGGGCGTTCGATATATATATATATATATATATATATATATATATACCGATTATTATTATTATTATTATTATTATTATTATTATTGTTGTTTTCTTTCTTACTGGTGATTTTGTATTCTTATCTTATAGTGTTATGAATTCAATAGTAAGAGTGGAGGCTTTGAAAAGGTAAATATTTGGGGTCTGAAGATTCATAATTTCCCCGGATTATATTCTATTACAGTGGTGAGAATAAAAGTTTATAAAGTCGTAATTTGGCAGATTTTCTGTAAAATTTTAGTTAGACGTATTGTCATTGCTTCTATTAAGCATAATATAAATAAAGAGTAATGTGTTATTAGATTCACTTTCGATAGTGAAACATATCATCGTTTCAATGTGATTAAGTCTATTTACAAATTCTTGTAAACTTATGTCTTATAGATAATATTATTAAAGTCCCATCTATGTATTTAAAATAATAATTTTATGCTAAAATATTTCTGAAACAGTCATTTTCTAGTAATTCTAAAGAGACACACTAAAATGCTGCTAAGAGGTGAACCCATTCGTAACCAATTTTTTTTTGTAAAAATTGTTGTCAGAGGTGAAAAACACTGTTTATTAATTAACTGGAACATTTTTATGGTCTTATATCTGAGAATAATAGTTTATGAGGTCATTCTTGTTAGTAGATTGTCATTACTTCTATTTTCGATGAACTCTAGAAGGTTAATGCGTTTTTAGCTTTGGTTTCAACGCTGTTAAGTTTAATTGATTTAATGCAATAAGTAACGATTTTAAAAAAGTTTCACTCATAACCTTTAAAGATGAATAAGTGAAATGACTAAAATAGAATAAAAATAAATAAATGAACAATAATTACCGAAGATGAATAACAACAGCAACAACATTAATTCTCTTTCACTTAATATAGCAAAAACTTTACACCATTTTACATAATTGACCTTTAGATGAGATTTTCGAATATTTTAGAACATTCTAATTCAAAATATAAACGCTTAACATTATTTGTTTTCCACGTTTGGCGGAGCATTTAATGTAGTCAACTGTTAAAAGTTGGCAACCTCTTATTTAAAACTTTGTAAAGGAGATGTGCGTTGTGGTGCAGTGGTTATCGGCTTGGAACGCGAAATCAAGGAGCTGAGTTCGAATTCTGGTAGAAATCCTTGCATTCAAGGTATTAATCCATCTTCACCTTCCAGTTATGGGTTAAAAATAAGACAGATTGGGTTCTATAGTCATGGCTGGCAGCCAGTCTACCGCAAAAAGCAATGGAAACCTACTGTTGGATATTCTTCTGCCCAGTCGGATATGATCACCCAAGCGTGTATCACGTATGTCATTTAACTGAATGACTGACTGACAGTCTAACAATTTGCTAAGATTTTTCTATCAGGGCATTTACTTCTAGAGAACCTATAATAAATGAACAAACAAAATTTTAACTCGGACCAATGATAATTATAACATTGATGCATGTTGTCTCCAATTTGTCAAGATTGAAGAAGCACTGCATATAAATACTGAAGATAATCGGTTTGGAAGAAATATATATCATAGAATTATTCTTGTCACCTATGAGGAAATAAAAAACTCTTATGGTGCCCACTCTATTGAGATTGGACTCTTCCTCCGCCAATAATTATTAACCTGCGTGATTTCCAGGGACGCAGCTGTGAGGCAGTCCGGATGCCGCAGTGTAACTGGAAAGTTCGGACGTACACTACTATTTGCTGACTACTAGTAATCGTATTTGTATATATGCTCTGTTAATCTAATGCACTGGTTAAAACTACCTTTTTATTTTCCGTGTCGATCTTCCTGGCCTAAAGAGGCCACAACAAATACATAGACATTGTACAAAGAACCATAATATACATACTGAAAAAGAACATTAATTATTAATGAACTTGCATCGTTCCCAGTAAAATTATTTTGAACAGCTTGGAAGAGCTGTAACATTTTTTAAGGTAACACAACACAGAATGGTATCGAAAGGACCAATAAATGGCATTTAACGTCGCTGAAGATGTGAAATCACATTGATGCAAAGTGTGCCTTCAACTGAAATAGCTCTTGTGACGGTGAAGATGACAATGTTCTTTCATTCGGCGGAGAAAATGATGACTTCCCAGGTTGTCAACGTATTTAAAAAGTTGGCAATTTAATTAAAACTTTGTAAATGCTTTCCTGAACGACGTTCACATTACACCCTTGCTGGTCCCTTAAATAATCTGAAAACTTGACCCTCACAAAGCGAGCGGAGGGGACTGAATCCCAATCATAATCTTGAGGAAATGCGCCCCTGAACTCTCCTCTGTCCTTTCTAAGCTCTACAAGTTCTGCTTATCTGCTTACTGCTTTCCTGCTTATTGGAAGTCTTCCTCTGTAGTTCCTATATTTAAGAATACTGGACAACCCTCGGGCCCCACAAATTACCGCCCTATCAGCCTTCTTCCGATCTTTGGCAAAGTTTTCGAAGCCATTATCAACGCCGATGTGGTTCAGCATCTCACAGCCCACAGGCTCCTCTCGGACAAACAGTATGGTTTCCGCTTCACTATGTCTACTGGTGATATGCTAACGACCATCACCGAGTATATATACCAGGCTCTCGACAAGAATGTCGAAGCCCGAACCGTTGCCTTGAATATTTCCAAAGCGTTCGACAGAGTCTGGCATGCTGGCTTTCTACGCAAACTGCGGAGCTATGGTATAACTGGACATTTGTTTCACCTAATCCAGTCATTCCTCCCTAATCGCACATTGAAGTTAGTATTAAATGGACATGCCTCCCAAAACTACCATACGAACGCCGGTGTCCCTCAAGGCTCTATCCTAAGTCCTACGCTCTTTCTGATTTACATCAACGATCTCCCCAAACTATAAGATCCCAAGTAGGCATGTACGCCGACGACACCACAGTTCACTCTCGCCTCGATCAAAAGTCTGGTGAGGGTGACAAAGCGAACCTCGCTGCCGAGCTTGAGAAGGACCTCCAATCCGTGGTGGACTGGGGTACGAAATGGCTCGCAAATTTGAATGCTTCCAAAACGAAGCTGCTATCAATTAACCATCATAGACTATCGCTCCTACCTCTCATTACCATGGTACAGGCTAGCCTCCCTGAGAGTAAAACACTACGCCTCCTTGGCTTCACACTCTCAGTCGACCTCAAGTTGAATGATTATATTGAATCCATTGCTAAATCCGCTGGTATGAAAGTCGGTTCTCTGTGCAGGGCCAGGAAGTTTTTCCCGTCTGAGTGCATCCTGCACATATATAAATCTACTATCCGCCCGTGTATCGAATACTGTTGCCACATCTTGCCGGGTGCTCCTGCTATTCTCCTCGGGGTTCTTGACAAAATACAACGGAGAATCTGTAATGGGATTGATACTAACTTAGCAGCCTAGCTGCAGTCATTCTCTCACCGGTGTGATTTGGCTTCCCTGTGCCTCTTCTATAAATAGTTTCATGGCTTCTGCTCCGATGAACTTAGATCATTGGTTCCCCCTGGATACGAATTTGCACGAGATACTAGATTAGCAACTAGGTCCCACCCTTTTACAGTGAAACAGATAAAATGTAACCGCAATTTCTACTCTAACAGCTTCTTTTCTCGTATTTCTCGCCTGTGGAATTCCCTTCCATATGCTTTTTTCCCCGACAGCTACAATCTCCAGGAATTTAAATTTAAGATCAATAGACACCTCTTATCACATTAACTCGCACCCATTCTCTCAAACTCTCTTCCCATCTATTCAACCCCCATACTCCGTATCCTCATCCGTCTATCACCCTCCTCTCGACATTTCCTATACTGACCACTCTTTCTCATCACCTTCCCCTATGTAAACCCCTGCGCAACAGTGGTAATGAAATGCCTTGCTTGGGGTGAAATGATTTAAAAAAAAATTGCTTATAATGAT
Organism: Ascarosepion bandense; assembly: GCA_037127315.1. Lineage (NCBI taxonomy): Eukaryota > Metazoa > Mollusca > Cephalopoda > Sepiida > Sepiidae > Ascarosepion > Ascarosepion bandense. The sequence goes on along the minus strand of JBBBDQ010000159.1, from coordinate 187,718 downwards.
TTTACCAACAAGACATTTTGTTGTATATCGACAAACAACAAACACGCATATATATAAAAAATATGAGTTATATTTTTATTAATGACGATGAACCGTGTAGCATAGGGGACAGAGAATTAAGAGAGCGCGCTTCTAAGGGTTGACGGGTGTGTAGTCTTATCTGTTGTGTCTCTCTCTTCACCGGCCGATCTCTGTTGCTCCTCTACTGGCGAATCCGTGTGCCGAGGTCTTTTTATAATCTTCCAGAACCGGGACTTTTTCTTCCGGTTTTGCCTCGCCCACGCACGCTCACGTAATTCTCAGAGACACCTGTTCTGTTTGCCTCTGTAGTTATTTCCGCTGCTGCCGGAAATAAGGTCAAACGACATCCGTTCCTTTCAACGACCGGAAACACCCTCGCTTGCATCAGCCTTCCTCGGGTGGGGCCAGATTGTTATATTACAATTTAATATTATCGTACTTGTGAAAATAAATGCAGGGGTTAAAAGCTAGAGACGTTGATAGTTACAATATTAATGTAAATGTTTTCCAAGAACACAATATCAAGGAACAATTTGATATTTAGAAACAGCACAAGTTAACACTTTTGGAAATATTAAATATTATGAAAATGATTTTGTCATCAATACCAAATAGAAGAATGATATCCATAGACGTTGCAAAATCTCAGACAGAATATTAGTTTTACAGCTCAAGACAAATAGCAGGGAATAACTACACTGAAGATCTTCAAATACATAGAATAAAATTAATATTAAGTGGAATGCATTTTCTTAAACGATTACAGTATACATGGTGCGATAGATAAATTGCCATATAAATGAAGTAAAAATAAAAATTACAACAAGATTTCATTTTAAGTTATATTACACAAAAATATCTTACAATACTAAAGAGTCAGTCGGTTAAGTGCCATACGTGATACACGCTTGGGCGATCATGTCTCGAAAGAGACATCACTGACTGAGCAGAAAGTTATCCCGCAGTAGGTTGAAATTGCTTTCTGCAGTAGACTGCTTGCCAGCCAAGGCTACAGAACCCAATCTGTTTCATTATTTAACCCATAACTGGAGTGAAGAGACGGAATAATACCTTTCCCAAGGGTATTTGTGCGTAAGTGAATGTAAAAAATTCAACTGTAATTCGAACTCGCCTCGCCTCCCCCGGTTTGTCGTTCCGAATCGATATCCACTGCACGACAACGCACACTAAACAGTAAATTTATTAAATACATTGTCATTGGCTTCAACCACGGCTTTCTGGAAACTTCTAAATTTGCTGCATCTCTTCTGGACGGTCTTCTTGTTTAAATTGGTGAATACTGCCAGTTATTCTTTCTCTCTCATCACACACACAATCACACAGTCACACACACACAATCACACACACAATTAGACACAAACACACACACACACATATATATATATATATATATATATATATATTATATGACAGTTCGAATCTTAGATAATTATTTTTCTGTTTCAAATGCAAAAGAGGAATTATATGAAGAAAGAGGCACGGAGTTCCATCGTCGCATCAATAACCATGAAACCACATCAAATGCAAACAACAACAACAACAACAACAACAACAATATTCCTGTATACTTCAACAAACCTTTCCACGTCATTGATGAAATCACATGTGGGATTTTAGCGTCTTCATTTATAATCCGGCATGAAAGACGCAGATCGGAGTTAAAATATATTTTAAAAAAAATGAAAAAGAAAAAAACTGATTAAATGATTAGACAGAGATTTAGATTTACGCAGAGAATATAGTTTCTATTGGAAGCCCCTCTAACCAATAACAACGAACGACATTCACCGTTAGAGTGAGTTTCACGTCTTTATGACTTGTCTCTTTGAAAAAAGATATAGGTATGACCAAAAATTCCTGCTTAAAAAAAAGCTTTCTCTCTGTGCCTCAATTCATTCAAAAGCCCTGTATATATATATATATATATATATATAGAGAGAGAGAGAGAGAGAGATAGATAGATAGATAGATATCCGAGAGAATAAGGAACGAAGAAAGATTTACAACGTCCAAAACATTAATTTAAAACAGTGCTCGATATATAATATAGAGCTGTGAATATTTATTATAAATTATATTTTAAAACATGTACAAATATTTTTAAATATACATTCCTGATCAAAATTTTAAGACCACTTAAAAATCTTTAAAAAGAATTTTTTTTTTTTAGGGATAGATTCTAAACTCCTCCCACTTAAGGTTGCCAATACTACAATCTAAAAGGTTATGGAAACAAAAAGCTACATTCCAAATATTTTATTTAGAAATTTACATTTTTATAAAATGAGGCGATTTACACATGATCAAAATTATAAGACCAGAGACAAAAATTCTACGAAATTGTACAAAAAGTGTATGAAAAGTGTATGAAAACATTTAACAACCAAATTTAATAATGAGTTCTACCTCCACTGCTTTTGATGACTTCAAAAATTCTGTCGGGCATGCTAGAAATAAGCGTTTCCATTAAGGTGCGGGGATGTTGCTCAAGTTTCTGAAGATGGCTTCACGAAGTTCATTTTTTGTTGAATATTGTTTGCCATTTCGATAAACATCTCTTGTCATCCATCCTCAAACATTTTCAATTGGGTTCAAGTCTGGTGAGCATGCAGGATGTCCCAAGAGATGGACCCCATTTTCTTGTAGAAAGGTCAAGGTCCGTCTTGCAGCGTCGATTGCAGCATTATTCTGTTGGAATAACCATCCATCCACACACAAACGATGGCCCTTCGTCATCAAAGATGCTTTTTGTAACATGCTAATATAACCAGCCGCTGTTTGACAACCCTGCACCACCTGGAGCTCCATCGTCTCTCTGTAAGAAAAAGCACCCCATACCATTAGGAACCCCCCCATCACTATGACGTGTGGAGAAAATTTCAGGAGGCATGTTTTTGTTATGGCAATATCGTTGGAGGCCATCAAGATCATCTAGAGTGAATTTTTTATCATCAGAAAACAGGACTTTCTTCCACCTCTCAACGTCCCATGTTTGGTATTCACAACCAAACTTTAAGCGGTCCAACTTGTGACGTGGAAGCAGCCGAGGAATTTGTTTACACTTTTTATTTACCATGTCTTTTTGTCGTAAGTGTCGTCTGATGGTTACGGGACTGCAATCAGCATCTGTGACTACCTTAATTTGACTGGAAGAAAGTCCCCCCTCTTTCATAACAACCCTTCTTATTCTCTTACTCAATGCAGGAGAAATTTTTGGGGGCCTACCAGAGGATTTTGCTTTTCCATAATTCTCACTGTTCTTTAGAAAGTTGCAAATCACAGTTTTACTGCGATTTACCTTAGCTGCGATTGCCCGCTGTGATAAACCTTGCTTATGGAATTCTAGAATTCGAGAACGCTCAACTTTGGTAAGTTTGCTTGCTTTAGACATGGTAACACCTTTACGCAGTGATTGCTAATCTCTAGCTGAACTAAAAACATTGGAATTACCATAGATCTAACAATTAGTATCTCCCTTGACCCAAGTCAAGTGGCTTACTACGCTCGCCTCCCTTACCTTTTTCCTACTTCTCAGCCTCAAAAACTAATTACTGACCTAAGGAGCGAATACATCAAAGACATCCCTCGCTTAAACGCTCCCAAATTCCTAAGCATTAATTCTCTTTCAGCTTTGTATTGCCATGAACATTTTAACCTCCGATGGACCTATAATTCATGTATTACTTCAATTGCAAAAACATTAATTGATATGTGTATATATAAAATGTTATTTTTCTACTCAATTTGCCTTTCTTGATTTGTAATCATTTTATGACTTATAGTGGGCTATCTACAACAAGGCCAAATTCCGTTAACCTGCGACAGTATACAACTACCCTTCACTAGAACAGACTCTCCACTACTAACAGAAAAACATTAATTGATATGTGTATATATAAAATTATATTTTTCAACTCAAATTGCCTTTCTTGATTTGTAATCATTTTATGACTTACAGTGGGCTATCTACAACAAGGCCAAATTCCGTTAACCTGCGACAGTATAGAACTACCCTTCACTAGAACAGACTCTCCACTACTAACAGAAAAACATTAATTGATATGTGTATATATAAAACTATATTTTTCAACTCAAATTGCCTTTCTTGATTTGTAATCATTTTATGACTTATAGTGGGCTATCTACAACAAGGCCAAATTCCGTTAACCTGCGACAGTATAGAACTACCCTTCACTAGAACAGACTCTCCACTACTAACAGAAAAACATTAATTGATATGTGTATATATAAAATTATATTTTTCAACTCAAATTGCCTTTCTTGATTTGTAATCATTTTATGACTTATAGTGGGCTATCTACAACAAGGCCAAATTCCGTTAACCTGCGACAGTATACAACTACCCTTCACTAGAACAGACTCTCCACTACTAACAGAAAAACATTAATTGATATGTGTATATATAAAATTATATTTTTCAACTCAAATTGCCTTTCTTGATTTGTAATCATTTTATGACTCATAGTGGGCTATCTACAACAAGGCCAAATTCCGTTAACCTGCAACAGTATACAACCACCTTCACTAGAACAGACTCTCAATTACTAACAGAAAGCACAATTGATATGTGTATATATAAAATTATATTTTTCAACTCAAATTGCCTTTCTTGATTTGTAATCATTTTATGACTTATAGTGGCTATCTACAACAAGGCCAAATTCCGTTAAACCTGCGATGCCGCAGAACTACCCTTCACTAGGAACAGACTTCCACTACTAACAGAAAACATTAATTGATATGTGTATATATAAAATTATATTTTTCAACTCAAATTGCCTTTCTTGATTTGTAATCATTTTATGACTTTATAGTGGGCTATCTACAACAAGGCCACCCGTTGTAACCTGCTATTATACAGAACTACCCTTCACTAGAACAGACTTCCATCACTAACAGAAAAACATTAATTGATATGTGTATATATAAAATTATATTTTTCAACCTCAAATTGCCTTTCTTGATTTGTAATCGATTTATGACTTATAGTGGGCTATCTACAAATGTTTCAAAATTCCGTTAACCTGCGACAGTATACAACTACCCTTCACTAGAACAGACTTAAATTACTTAACAGAAAAACACAATTGATATGTATATATAAAATTATATTTTTCAACTCAAATTGCCTTTCTTGATTTGTAATCATTTTATGACTTATAGTGGGCTATCTACAACAAGGCCAAATTCCGTTAACCTGCGACAGTATACAACTACCCTTCACTAGAACAGACTCTCCACTACTAACAGAAAAACATTAATTGATATGTGTATATATAAAATTATATTTTTCAACTCAAATTGCCTTTCTTGATTTGTAATCATTTTAAGACTTATAGTGGGCTATCTACAACAAGGCCAAATTCCGTTAACCTGCGACAGTATAGAACTACCCTTTCCACTAGAACAGACTTGACACAAACAGAAAACATACCAGATGTGTATATATAAAATTATATTTTTCAACTCAAATTGCCTTTCTTGATTTGTAATCATTTTATGACTTAGTAGGCTATCTACAACAAGGCCAAATTCCGTTAACTCCGGTGACAGTATACAACTACCCTTCACTAGAACAGACTCTCCACTACTAACAGAAAAACACACTTGATATGTGTATATATAAAAAACTATATTTTTCAACTCAAATTGCTCTTCTTTGATTTGTAATCATTTTATGACTTATAGTGGGCTATCTACAACAAGGCCAAATTCCGTTAACCTGCGACAGTATACAACTACCCTTCTACCTAGAACAGACTCTCCACTACTAACAGAAAAACATTAATTGTATATGTGTATATAAAACTATATTTTCCACCCAATTGCCTTTTCTTGATTTGTAATCATTTTAAGACTTATAGTGGTAGCTATTCTACAACAAGGCCAAATTCCAAGTTAACCTGCTATTTACAGAACTACCTCTTCAAATAGAACAGACTCTCCATTTCAATAATGTAGAAACATTAATTGATATGTATATATAAAATTATATTTTTCTAACTCAAATTGCCTTTCTTGATTTGTAATCATTTTATGACTTATAGTGTATTATCTACAACAAGGCCAAATTCCTGTTGTAACCTGCGACAGTATACAACTACCCTTCACTAGAACAGACTCACTACTAAATAGAAAAACACACTGATATGTGTATATATGTAAAATTATACTTTTCAACTCAAATTGCCTTTCTTGATTTGTAATCATTTTATGGCATCTTATAGTGGGCTATCTTTACAACAAGGCCAAATCGCACCTGCGACAGTATAGAACTACCCTTCACTAGAACAGACTCTCCACTACTAACAGAAAAACACAATTGATATGTATATATAAAATTATATTTTTCAACTCAAATTGCCTTTCTTGGATTTGTAATCATTTCTTATATTCTAGTAGTCATCTACAACAAGGCCAAATCTGGTTAACCTGCGACAGTATACAACTACCCTTCACTAGAACAGACTCTCCACTACTAACAGAAAAACATTAATTGATATGTGTATATATAAAATTATATTTTTTCAACTCAAATTGCTCTTCTTTGATTTGTAACTGCTTTATGAATTTATAGTGGGCTATCTAAGCAACAAGGCCAAATTCTGTTAATCCTGTGACAGTAGAGAACTACCCTTCACTAGAACAGACTCTCCACTACTAACAGAAAACATTAATTGATATGTATATATAAATTATATTTTTCAACTCAATTTGCCTTTCTTGATTTGTAATCATTTTATGACTTATAGTGGCTATCTACAACAAGGCCAAATTCAAGTTAACCTGCGACAGTATAGAACTACCCTTCACTAGAACAGGATTCTCCACTACTAACAGAAAAACATTAATTGATATGTGTATATATAAAATTATATTTTTCAACTCAAATTGCCTTTCTTGATTTGTAATCATTTTATGACTATAGTGGCTATCTACAACAAGGCCAAATTCCAGCACCCGTACAGTATAGAACTACCTCTCTTCACTAGAAATACTAGGTGGTCTCTCCATCACTAACAGAAACATTAATTGATATGTGTATATATAAAATCATATTTTCAACTCAAATTGCCTTTCTTGATTTGTAATCATTTTTATACCAAATATAGTGGGCTAACCACTGTGAAAATAGATTCGTTAACAAGGCAGTATGAGCTACCCTTCACTAGAACAGACTCTCCACTACTAACAGAAAAACATTAATTGATATGTGTATATATAAATTATATTTTCAACTCAAATTGCCTTTCTTGATTTGTAATCATTTTATGACTTATAGTGGGCTATCTACAACAAAGGCCAAAAATTCAAAATTAACTTTTGACAATGCAAGAACTACCCCCTTCACACAGAACAGACTCTCACTATAACAGAAAAACATTAATTGATATGTGTATATATAAAATTATATTTTTCAACTCAAATTGCCTTTCTTGATTTTGTCATTTTACTTATTATAGTGGAGGCTATACATTGAGGCTAAGTCAGTCAACACACGACAGTATACAACTACCCTTCCTTTGAGTCAGACTCTCACTACTAACAGAAAAAGCATTAATTGATATGTATATATAAGTGTTTTTTTCAACTCAAATTGCCTTTCTTGATTTGTAGCATCTGGCTTCTGGTGGGCTATCTACAACAAGGCCAAATTCCCGTTAACCTGCGGCAATATACATACCCTTCACTAGAATAAGACTCTCCACTACTAACAGAAAAACATTAATTGATATGTGTATATATAAAATTATATTTTTTCAACTCTAGTCACCTTTCTTGATTTGTAATCATTTTAAGACTTTTCTGGTAGAATACTACAACAAAGGCCAAATTCCGTTAACCTGCGACAGTATGGGAGCACATGCCTAAGACAGACTCTCCACTACCATGAAAAACATTAATTGTTATATTGTATATATAAAATTATATTTTCAACTCAAATTGCTGATTTGTAATCATTTTATGACTTATAGTGGGCTATCTACAACAAATTTAAAATTCAATTAACCATAAGAGCATTCTATGACTACCCTTCACTGGGACAGACTCTCCACTACTAACAGAAAAATATATTAATTGACATATGTATATATATGAATATATTTTTCTATTAACTCAAATTACCCTTTCTTGATTTGTAATCATTTTCTTGACTTATAGTGGGCTATCTACAACAAGGCCAAATTCGTTAACCTGCGACAGTATACAACTTCCCTTCACTAGAACAGACTCTCCATACTAACAGAGAAAAACAGCTAATTGATGTATTGTATATATAAAAAATTATTTTCAGCTCAAATGCCTTTCTTGATTTGTAATCATTTTAAGACTTATAGTGGGCTATCTACAACAAGGCCATTAATTAACCTGCGACAGTATAGAACACCTTCTCACTGAATAGGGCTCTCCATAACAGAAAAACATTAATTGATATGTGTATATATAAAATTATATTTTTCAACTCAAGTGCCTTTCTTGAAGTTTTAGCAATCATTTTTATGACTTATAGTGAGGCTATCTACAACAAGGGCAAATTCCGTTAACCTGCGACAGTATACAACTACCCTTCACTAGAACAGACTCTCCACTACTAACAGAAAACATTAATTGATATGTGTATTATAAAATTCTATATTTTTTCAACTCAGAATGCCTTTCTTGATTTGTAATCTCATTTTATGACTTATATTGGGCTATCTACCATGAAGGCCAAATTCCGTTACTGCGACAAGTATAAATTCCCTTCCACTGAACAGACTCTCCACTACTAGAAAAACATTAATTGATATGTGTATATATAAAATTATATTTTTCAACTCAAAATTACCCTTTCTTGATTTGTAATCATTATTTTTGACTTATAGTGGGCTATCTACAACAAGGCCAAATTCCGTTAACCTGCGACAGTATACAACTACCCTTCACTAGAACAGACTCTCCACTACTAACAGAGAAAAACATTAATTGATATGTGTATATATAAAATTATAAACTTTCAACTCAAATTAACAAGTTGTATTATACGTGGTAAGAACTACCCTTCACCTAGACAGACTCTCCACTACTAACAGAAAAACATTAATTGATATGTGTATATATAAATTATGACTGCAACTCAATTGCCTTTGCTGATTTGTAATCATTTTGCTGACTTATAGTGAGGCTATCTGCAAGCAAGGCCAAAAGTTGAAACAACCTGCGACAGTATAGAACTACCCTTCACTAGAACAGACTCTCCACGCTACTAACAGAAAAACATTAATTGATATGTGTATATATAGACATATTTTTCAACATAAGTCACCTTTTCTTAGTTTACTTAATCATTTTATGACTTATGGTGGGCTATCTACAACAAAGTGAAATTCCGTTAACCTGCGACAGTATAGAACTACCCTTCACTAGAACAGACTCTCACTACTAACAAGCAATTAATATATAAAATCATATTTTCCAACTCAAATTGCCTTTCTTGATTTGTAATCCATTTATGACTTATAGTGGGCTATCTGTAATTGAATTCCGTTAACCTGCGACAGTATAGAACTACCCTTCACTAGAACAGACTCCACCACCTGCACAAACGGTAATTGATATGTGTATATATAAAATTATATTTTTCAACTCAATTATTTATGATTTGTGATAGCTGTAATATTAGTGGAGCTATCTACAACAAAGACCAAATTCCGTTAACCTGCGACATGCAGTATAGAACTACCCTTCATAGACAGACTCTCCACCTCTAACAGAAAAACATTAATTGATATGTATATATAGAAATTTATATTTTCAACTCAAATTGCCTTTCTTGATTGTAATCATTTTATGACTTATAATTGGCTCTGTCACAACAAGGCCAAATTCCGCCTGCGACAGTATGGAGCTACCCTTCACTAGAACAGACTCTCCACTGCAGCTGAAAACATTAATTGAAATAATGGCCTTATATAAAATTATATTTTCCAGCCTCAAATTACTTTCTTCGTTTGTAATCATTTTATGACTTATGAATGGGCTATCTACAATAAGGCCAATTAGATTTAACCTGCGACAGTAGAGAACTACCCTTCACTAGAACAGACTCTCCACTACTAACAGAAAAACGTCAATTGATATGTGTATATAAATTCATGTTTTTCAACTCAATTTGCCTTTCTTAGTTTGTAGTATTTACTTGACTTATAGTGGGCTATCTACAACAAGGCCAAATTCCGTTAACCTGCGACAGTATACAACTACCCTTCACTAGAACAGACTCTCCACTACTAACAGAAAAACATTAATTGATATGTGTATATATAAAATTATATTTTTCAACTCAAATTGCCTTTCTTGATTTGTAATCATTTTATGACTTATAGTGGGCTATCTACAACAAGGCCAAATTCCGTTAACCTGCGACAGTATAGAACTACCCTTCACTAGAACAGACTCTCCACTACTAACAGAAAAACATTAATTGATATGTGTATATATAAAATTATATTTTTCAACTCAAATTGCCTTTCTTGATTTGTAATCATTTTATGACTTATAGTGTGCTATCTACAACAAGGCCAAATTCCGTTAACCTGCGACAGTATAGAACTACCCTTCACTAGAACAGACTCTCCACTACTAACAGAAAAACATTAATTGATATGTGTATATATAAAATTATATTTTTCAACTCAAATTGCCTTTCTTGATTTGTAATCATTTTATGACTTATAGTGGGCTATCTACAACAAGGCCAAATTCCGTTAACCTGCGACAGTATAGAACTACCCTTCACTAGAACAGACTCTCCACTACTAACAGAAAAACATTAATTGATATGTGTATATATAAAATTATATTTTTCAACTCAAATTGCCTTTCTTGATTTGTAATCATTTTATGACTTATAGTGGGCTATCTACAACAAGGCCAAATTCCGTTAACCTGCGACAGTATAGAACTACCCTTCACTAGAACAGACTCTCCACTACTAACAGAAAAAGAATAGATAAGCAGCCCACTATATCTTCATCACTCTTATTCTTTTACGTTCTTCTTTCTTTCTCCTACTGTTTATGCGCCATATCTCACTCTCTCTCTCTCCCCCCTCTCTCTCACTTATTCTTACTTTCTTTCCTACATGGTTAGCACTAATTTTAATTTTGTATTTCTCTCCTTTCCATCTTCGGCATCCTCAACGCCCTCCTTTCTTAGTTTGTTCGTTCTTACAACCTATCAAATATAGTTCAGAATTAAAGATTGCAGTTTACATTTGTAAGCAACTAATTAATTCCATCAGAAAAAATGCCATCGTCTTTCATATGTAACCTGCGACGATATTGATTGTAATTTCAACTTGATGTACAAAAGAAAACAATTTCAAATTATTAAGAAAGTAAGACTAGAGATAATGGACTTCTTCAAGCTCGGGGCGGAAATGACACCAGGCAAATCCAATCAAATATAAGCTGAAAACGTGATCGTAAGGCAAACAGAAATGATCTTGTAAAAGCTACACGCGTTATCATTGTTTATTAAATTAATATATACCTTTCTCCGTAACGCTGTTTCATAAATTTGTGTCTTGTGCTATCAATATTTGCAAAGCTTAACTGCGTACCGCACATATTTCAGTTAGAATGAATTTAATTTCAGGACTGAGATTTAGCAATTTCAGGACTGAGAAAAAAAATGAATGATTAAAAGTGTTGGGGCGATTTCCACCTTTCCACGGAAATGGACTATTCGAATCACTAAATGAAACAGTAGTGATTATACCTCGAGATAGGAAGTCGCGTAAGGAAGTCGAGTGGGCGAGTCTGTCGGGTATTTCCGGTACTGCACCGGAAGAGTTCTACTAATCAATCTATCACGTCTCTACGACGATACTATATACTAATTACCTTGTTCTGTATTCTACTAATCCTCACCTCTTATAAATACTTCTTTTTCCTGTCAACCCAAGCTCTAACGCAAGTGGTGGACTTCCCCACGCGTTTCTCTAATAACCCTAACGGAAGGGACTCTTTACTCGACCTTTGCTTTGCCTCCATTCCAGACTCCTGCACTACCAGGCAGCTCTGCCCCCTCGGAAACTCTGACCACGCCGTAGTCTTCGTCAACATCTCAATCCGCGCTAACTCTACCCAAGAAAACCAGACCAGCAGAATATCATACTGCTACCAGAGAGCAGACTGAGACTCGTTCCAAGACTTCCTCTGCGTCGTCCCCTGGAACAACGTCTTCGATCTTCATGTCAAAACTGTGCCTCCGAGGTCTCCTCTTGGGTTAAGGTTGGCATCGATGCTTTTATCCCGGCCAGGAAATTCCAACTAAAATCAAATTTGTCCCTCTGGTTCTCACCCACTTGCTCGGTCGCCATTGCCCACCGGAACCATTTCTTCCAGCTCTATCGAAGCTGTTCGTCGAACCAAACAGGGTCCTTTTCGCCTCAGAACGGAATACGTGTAAAAAAGTACTGAACGAAGCTAAGAGGGCGTTTGCTACCAGAATGAGGCAACGCAAAGCAACCTCTAAGTTTGGCTCCAAAGATTACTGGCGACTCTGCAAAAGCGTGCTCAACAAGTGCAAGACATAAATACCCTCCCTATAATCAATGAATTTGAAGTTCTCACCTCTCCAGCGGACAAGACTGAATGCTTTGCCCGTAGATTCTCCACCAATTCGAAACTGGACTCGCCAATTACCGTCCTATTAGTCTCCTTCCGATCTTTGGCAAAGTTTTCGAAGCCATTATCAACACCGAGGTGATTCAGCATCTAAAACGAAGCTGTTATCAACTAACCACCATAGACAATCGCATCTACCTCCCATTAGCATGGAACAGGCTAGCCTCCCAGAGAGTAAAATACTACGCCTCCTTGGCCTTACACTTTCGGCGGATCTCAAATGGAATGACTATATCGAATCCATTGCCAAATCTGCTGCTATGAAAGTCGGCTCTCTGTGCAGGGCCCCGAAGTTTTTTCCACCTGAATCTATTCTGCACATATACAAATCTACCACCCGCCCGTGTATTGAATATTGCTGCCATATCTGGTCGGGTGCCCCTGCTGCTCTCCTTGGGCTTCTTGACAAAATACAAAGGAGGATCTGTAACGTGGTTGATACTGACTTGGCAGACCGGCTGCAACCATTCTCTCACCGGCGTGATGTGGCTTCCCTGTGCCTCTTCTACAAGTACTTTCATGGCTTTTGCTCCGATGAACTTAAAGCACTGGTGCTGCCTAAGCAGGAATTTACACGAGATACTAGATTAGCAACTAAGCCCCACCCTTTTACAGTTAAACAGATAAGATGTAACCGTAAATTCTACTCCAACAGCTTCTTTTCTCGCGCTTCCCGCCTGTGGAACTCCTTTCCACAAATCTGCTTTCCCGACAGCTACAATCTCCAGGTGTTTAAATTTCGGGTCAATAGACACCTCCTAACACCCTAATTCCCCATTATTCTCAGAACACTTATCTACCCAACCCTCATTCTTGGTATCCTTACCCGCCTATCACCCACCCTCTGACATTTCCTATATTTAACCATTCTCGGTATCCCTACCCGCCTATCTCCCACCCTCTGACATTTCCTATATTTAATCATCCTTTCTCCACTCTGTGTAGCCCCCTGCGCAGTAGTGGCAATGACATGCCTTGCTCGGGGTGAAACGCTTTAAAAAAAAATACACCTACTTTTATACTATTACATTGTTTGTATTGTTTCACATAATTCTGTTACCCGACGTAACAAAAAGTAAAGAAAGATATAATTTATTCACCCTTTCGTAATTTTCTTTTTATGTCACTTCCCTTTCCGTCTCATTCTCTCCTTACTCTTCAAGCCATCTTTTTTGCTTTCGCTTTTTTCGTTTTCTTGCTTATTTTCTCTTCCCATATTTCTTTTGTAGGAATAAGAAATTAAGAACTAAAAACAATTTGGGAAAAACCCAAAGTAAAATTGCACAACCGCAAAACTTCATTCAAATGACTATTCACAAGTCAGTGCGAAAAGTAAATCCTGAATCCTGATTGGATTAAAAACAGAAAATTCATAATGACGTTTTTTCTAAAAGCGAAAATGCTCGATAGAGCCAGTCACATGACCAGATTTATATTTAAGGGCGTTCTGTGACCAGTCAACAGAGTAGGGATGGAAGCATAAAAAACTACAAGCTAAAATGTAACGAGAGAAACTTCAAGCTGGCCGGGTATTTGTCCTCTTTCTCTTTCCTTCTGCTGATTCCTTTTACTTCTTCTTCTCCATTCAAAGACATTCCTACTGAATGCATACATACATACGTTCGTACGCATATGGCATATAATCTTTCAACAATTACTACTACGAACATTTTCTACAAATCTTGATACCCATAACTTTATCATTGAACACGAACTCTACCCTTAACTTCTTAATAATGTTTTTAACTGCACATTAACATCTACAACTTATGTTATTCCTTCTTTTTAATACATTTCTGTTTTGGCGTTCAAAATGTACATTTTTTTCTTACACTATACCATCCCATTGCACATATTCCAGCCTGCAACCAACCTTCTAATATCGATGAAAACCTTCTGCTAATTCTTTTGATGATAATTCTGGATAAAACTTCTAAGTAGGGAGTTCTGTTAAGTCTAACACAAGGCCGAATCAATGAAAAATTAACCAGCTCCCTTACGGCTACACTTCCCTTTCTTTCTTTCTTTCTTTCTTTCTTTCTTTCTTTCTTTCTTTCTTTTTTCTGACGTTCATCGTTTTTGCTTGTTTCTTTTCTTTTTGTCTTTCGTCTATCTTTTTTCTTCTTTTCTTCATTTTCCTTTCCCCGGCTCAATTCATTAAAGTTTTAAGACATTTTTCTTTCCCCCTTTTTAATCTCTTTTCATTTGAGAAGAAATGTAACGTTGCTAAACATATATATATATATATATGCAATTATCGACGTAGACAATTTCCCGAATCAAACAAACGAAATTTTAGACATGTTAGCAAAATGGACGGGTATTTATTAGAGAATTTAGAAACACGCTGATTTAATGCTAAATAATCAAAGAAGACGTGTAACAAACAATTTTCTAAAACAAAATCTAAATAAAAAAAAATAACAAAAAAAATGAAGGCGGAAATTCAAGGTGGCTTTT
The DNA here is from genome assembly GCA_037127315.1 of Ascarosepion bandense. Taxonomy (NCBI): domain Eukaryota; kingdom Metazoa; phylum Mollusca; class Cephalopoda; order Sepiida; family Sepiidae; genus Ascarosepion; species Ascarosepion bandense. Next base: position 172,521 of record JBBBDQ010000159.1, on the reverse strand, counting down.
TTTAAAAGAAGAAGCCATCAATTCCGGAAGCTGAAGACCATGCATAAGGCTTCCTATACCGGCAAAGTTTAGAGGTAGGCAAAATGAATGAAAAATAAACAAGCTAGTCTATGTAGTTTTGAAGAAAAAAAAAGAAATTTATTCTGCATAGGAATGAAAGAAACAAATAAATAAATAAAAGCAAACAAATGCAGTAATCAGGGGAGATAAATCATGAATTGCAAAAATGTCGGCATGAAAATTAGATGATGGCAAAATAAAGAACAACAGATGCAGGATAAAATAAGAAAACGTTGACACAGATACAGAGAAATATATAAATAAAAGAAACAATATAATTTGCGAAAAAGGCTAAAGGAATGAAAGAATATTAAAAAAGGCCAAGGGATGAAGGATATGAAAAAGAAGATAAAATGAGGAATGATATTGATGGCGTATAGCGTTAAATCTAAACTTATTTATAAATGGAACTTTGTCTGTGTGTGTGTGTCTGTGTCTGTGTGTCCGTTGCCTATAGACTCCGAAACGGCTGAACCGATTTTCTTGAAAATTTACCCAGTTGTACTATAAGCGTCTGCGAGTGTTCTTAGCTAGGATTTGTGTCGAGGTACCCCCGATAAATATCGATAATCGATAATAGAAAAAATCGGGCTATAGAATGAGTGGTCCGATTTTAATCAAATTCGGTACACTCATAGACAAACACATAAGAAACGATATACAGAAGTTTCAAGGTTGCAGTTCTTACAATAGTGCAGAAAATTGATAATATATATATATATATATATATATATATATATATATATATATATATATATATATAAGGCAAGATATTTTTGTGTGTGTCTGTTTATCTGCCTGTCTGTCTGAACTTTTTACAGCCTTTTTTTTTAGTTTTTGCTTCGGGTTTGGCTCTAAGTAGGTATAATTGTAGTTCTTAGTCTCAGCCATGATACCATTTACTCAGAGGACTTATTTAGCCTTCAAAATTCATTTTACGACGAAAAATTTATTTGATAGTAATACCAGGAAATCAAAATTTGACATACGTCCATTTATTTTTCTTTCAATCTACGGTTTCGCTTTAACTAGAAATAACTATTGCTTTTTAGCCTTTCGTGCCAACGTCCAAAGTGTCTGAGCTCCAGGATCATGGATTAGTTTTAAAGCTTTCATTACACCCGAGCAACACCGGGCTATACTGCTAGTAGTAAAAATTAAAAAAAATGGAATAAGAAGATGATGAAGGTGAAAGGAAGGAAACTGTATGAATAAAAAAGAAACACATGAAAAGAAAATACTATAATCTGAACGAAAACAATTAACATTCAAACAAACTGATTTTGTCAACCTTCTCTATAGTATAAACATAAATGTTGTCACTATGAAATTTCTACATATATCTTTAAATGTCTATAATTAATGACAGAAGCCATTGATAGCTTCCGATACTTAATATTTCTTGTTTTCACTCTCGCTTGGTCATGTGTGACGTCATGTGCTGTGATGCGACATTCGCTTCCAGCGTCTTATATGCACGAGTTTGTTGTTGCTTGGAAATTTTCCATGTAAACAAAAACAGTTTGTCATTATCATTTGATAATGCTATTATGCTTTTCAGAGAATATTAAAAAAAATTATATAAGTTAAATAGACAACACTTGTCTATGATATGATAACTGCCACTTTACAAAAAAAGGCTGTCTCTTCAACGTTGCATCATGGATGAATCTAGCCTCGCTCCTGCATAGCTTTTTATATGTCTGATAAATGAAAGACTTTTGGAGTGTATTGAAAATAGTTTTCACCCGTTACACTCACATGTGACGCCTCAGACCGGTGTCAGACATGTAAAAATGATCATAAAATTAACATAAGTACCCTTCAGGTATGTCAAGAAAGACATTCACATAGTCATCATTGGACTACTGATTTTCATATAGCTATTTATTTTCCAATGACTACCTTTTGACGATGTATAGAATAGCAATAACTTATTTTGATTAAGTCTAGATTATATTCCAAAGGGTCCTTTTCAATTTTAAATGTTCAACATCGAATTGATTGCAACCATCAAAATGATTTTGTGTAATTTAGATTTAAACCTTTTCTCTACATCGTTTACTCACTCTTTGACATTATATTCAATCAGTCAATCAATTAAGTGCCACACGTGATATACGCTTTGGGCGATCATGTCTTAAAAGTGACATGAATGTCTGGGCAGAAGATTATAAGATTATAACGCAGTAGGTTGCCATTGCTTTCTGCGGTAGACTGGTTGCCAGCCAAGGCTAAAGAAACCAATATGTCCTATTATTTAACCCATAACTGGAGGGAAGAGACGGATTAAAAAAGGGTATTTTTGCGTAAGTGAATGCAATGAATTCAACTGAAACTCGAACTCGGCACTGCGATTTGTAGTTCCGAGTCGATATCCACTGCACCACAACGCACCACAGATTTAACAACATCTTTGGAAAGTTTTTTTGGGGTTTGTATTTGGGGCCCTTACGAAGAGCGAGCTGTCCGTAAAGCGGGTGCTTAGGCAATCTCTCATCTTCCATTCTCCTGGGGTACTCTTTCTATCGCATCTTAATTGCGAACGGGCAGTTCCTCTATCCTGGGTTCGTCAGTTCGTCGAAGAACAACGATTTCAAGTGTGAAAAACTACCAACTGATTTTTAAGATCCGCCTAAAGCACTTTTGGTGAAATATTTCCAAGGTTTTCATGTGATAGCGATGTATAGTCCATATCTCCAGAGATTACAAGAGAACCACCAGCACACACACTCACACACACACACACACACACACACACACACACACACACACACACATATATATATATATATATATATATATATATATATATATATATATTTCTATATAAGTATAAAAATAGACATTGAAATCAACACACAAAAGCCACAGTCAATTTTATGCTTAATCGTAATCGTCAGGCTGCATCGATTAAAGTTTGCGGTTAGGCAAGAAATAGACCTCCGCCTCTGGGCGTTGACTTTAATGTCAACTTTTCAACATACATAAGTTTTATCTTGAATCTTATCCGCTTTAACCCATAAACATAGCATACGTTTAAACTATACACACACACACACACACATATATATATAGAAGAGTCTTGTAATTTGCTTGAAACATTGTGTATATTAGGTGTATGAGTAGTTTTTGAAGGGTATCACAATGCGTTTAGTAAAATAAAGGAAGGTATAAATGTGTTGGGTATTACCTATTTATTAATAAATGATAGGAGAGCTTAATTTCACTTTCGCTCGTGGTTCTTGCCTTTAATCGAATGGTCTCCTATCATTCTGAAGATGAGACTATGATTTGAAAATAATTAATCATTAATAAATAGGTAATAACCAACACCTTCTTTACCTTCCTTTATTTTACTAAACGCATTGTGATAACCTTCAAAACTTACCCATACACCTTATATATATATATATATATATATATATATATATATATATATATTGAAATTGAATTTGTGCATTTTGACATATAAGTCTTTAAAGTTTTCATCTATTCTAAGAACGAAATAATGAAGGCTTGAATGGCAAAATGCAGAATCAAATCAATTTTTAACCAAATCTATTTTCATGAAACGTTTCCATGGGTCAAATTTAAAAACTCTGTCGGAATTTCTATATCCTAATTTAAAAACATATATAAACGTAAAGGAGATATAATACGAAGAATCTATTCTGCCAAACAAAAAAGTATATTTTCCACCAAAGATGAGAGGGTGATTTCCCTGCCAATTCGACGTCAAAGCAACTAACCTTGAATTGTGTTACAGAATAGTGGAAAGTCTGCAAGACCGTGAAAAAACAAGTTGTATAGTGATCTGACACAGCAGGTGGCCTGCTTGTCAAGAGTAGAGAGGCGTTGGAAATTGGTCCGAGCATTATAAGTTGAATTTCGATAGGCTAAACTGTTCCGAAGTCATCGTGACCGAATGCTTAAGCGTACTAGTTTTGTTCAACTACTGATTACATCATATAGTTCACGATTTCCTGGAAAATTTAACAGGTCTGCTTAGTATAGGTACAATATTAACCACAGGCTGGATCTGTTACTATGTAGGCGACTAGCTAACCACAGTCACTGTCAGTCATATTATATATATATATATATATATATATATATTCATATATATATATATATATATATATATATGAAATGAATTGTTTGAACATTATATTTTATCGATACTCATATTTAAGTAGATATTCTGTTTTTAATGAAACAGTATTATATATTTTTATCTACCGGCCTGATTATTTACGATAACTTTTTATTACGAAAATGTGTGCCATTCGGCAGGATTCGAACCTGCGACCCCCATCTATATAGGGGAAGCTACCATTTGGTCTCATGGTCGAGAGGTCTAATACGTTAACAGATCAAATGGTAGCTTCCCCTATATAGATGGGGGTCGCAGGTTCGAATCCTGCCGAATGATGTGGTAAACAAGAAAGAAGATTGCAGCGGGCAAGAATATAAATGAAAACTGATTTCAGTAAAGTGTTTTTTACAGACGAATCAAGGATCACCCTCGATGGGCCCGATGGATAGGTTCGAGGATGTGTTTGCAACAATATGAGTCAAGAAAATTTTTAAAACGCCAACAAGGCGGCGGTGGGGTCATGATATGGGCTGGGATTATTGGTAATGAGCTCGTGGGTTTATTTAAAATGAAAGACGGGGTTAAAATGAATTCCAAAAGTTTAGCCAAAAAGTTCGCTCCTCGGCAATATTTCTTCTTTTAGAAAGCAATAAATAGAAATTTAATACAATCCAAAAGTATAGATGTCAATGTTTACATTTTCTTTGTTTTCGAGAATTACCAACAACAATACGAAACATTATTTACTTATTTGGTGCCAGTATAGTATGTGGCCTACCACTTTGATTCTGGAATGCTATGTGGCCTACCTCTTTGATTCTGGTATAGTATGTGACCTACCTCTTTGATTCCTGCATAGTATATGGCCTACTTCTTTGATTCTAGTATAGTATGTGGCCTTTCTCTCTGATTCTGGCATAGTATGTGGCCTACATCTCTGATTCTGGTATGGTATGTAGCCTACATCTTTGGTTCTGGCATGGTATGTGGCCTAACATTTTAATTCTGGTATGGTATGTGGCCTATCTATATGATTCTGGGATGGTATATGGCCTGCCTCTTTGATTCTGTTATGGTATGTGGTCTACTCTTTGATTCTGGTATGGTATATAGCTTACCCCCTGTTCCTGGTATAGTATGGGGCCTACTTCTCTGAGTCTATACAATATACAATACCAGAATCCAAGAGGTAGGCTACATACCATACCAGAAACAGAGAGATAGGCGATAAACCATACCAGAATCAGAGAGGTAGGCTATATATTATATCAGAATCAGAGAAGTAGGCCCCATACTATCCCAGAAACAGAGAAGTAAGCTATATAGCATAACAGTATCAAAGACTGTGTGTAGAAATCAAATTTTTTTACATATGCTCTGTATCTGATATGGAGCACTTTAATTAATAGGAGATGCTTTTAAAATCGGATATATTTTGTTTATAGATATAGAGAGTGATGTGAATATCTATCTATCTATCTATCTATCTATCTATCTATCTAGCCTAGTCTTTCATTATCTATCTATCTATCTATCTATCTATCTATCTAGCCTAGTCTTTCATTATCTATCTATCTATCTATCTATCTATCTATCTAGCCTAGTCTTTCATTATCTATCTATCTATCTATCTATCTATCTAGCCTAGTCTTTCATTATCTATCTATCTATCTATCTATCTATCTATCTAGCCTAGTCTTTCATTATCTATTTATCTATCTATCTATCTATCTATCTATCTATCTATCTATCTATCTATCTATCTAGTTATCTATCTATCTATCTATCTATCTATCTATCTATCTAGCCTAGTCTTTCATTATCTATCTATCTATCTATCTATCTATCTATCTATCTATCTATCTAGCCTAGTCTTTCATTATCTATCTATCTATCTATCTATCTATCTATCTATCTATCTAGCCTAGTCTTTCATTATCTATCTATCTATCTATCTATCTATCTATCTATCTATCTATCTATCTAGCCTAGTCTTTCATTATCTATTTATCTATGTATCTATCTATCTATCTAGCCTAGTCTTTCATTATCTATCTATCTATCTATCTATCTATATATCTATCTAGCCTAGTCTTTCATTATCTATCTATCTATCTATCTATCTATCTATCTATCTATCTATCTATCTATCTATCTATCTAGCCTAGTCTTTCATTATCTATCTATCTATCTATCTATCTATCTATCTATCTAGCCTAGTCTTTCATTATCTATCTATCTATCTATCTATCTATCTATCTAGCCTAGTCTTTCATTATCTATTTATCTATCTATCTAGCCTTGTCTTTCATTATCTATCTATCTATCTATCTATCTATCTATCTATCTATCTATCTATCTAGCCTAGTCTTTCATTATCTATCTATCTATCTATCTATCTATCTATCTATCTATCTATCTATCTATCTATCTAGCCTAGTCTTTCATTATCTATCTATCTATCTATCTATCTATCTATCTATCTATCTAGCCTAGTCTTTCATTATCTATCTATCTATCTATCTATCTATCTATCTATGGGCCCTCCCTTTTCGGACTATAATGAACTCTTCCTATTATTATGAATACCGAGTGAATATACCTCTCGTGGTGGAGTTGCGTTGGGTTGAGTCAGCCCGGTCCAATACTTGGCAGTCAGACTGACGTGTATCCCTCTTGTGTTTGTTTTCCGTTTAATATATATGTTTCACAAATTCCCGAGTTCGAGTTTTCTTCCGGACCATTTATGGGTCTACAACACTATCTATCTAATAATTAAATCATGTAAATGCAATCTATTTACAATTACGTTTTACTAATTAGAGTTTCTATTGCAGGCATAAACGTTCAGAGTAAACAAAAAATTATCATTAGAAATATTCTTAGAAATAGTTTCATGTCTGATACAGAATCATTTCAGAAATTTTAGTAAATACTATTATTTAGAGAAAATTAAGTGCGATCGTATTAATTTAGTGAAGTTGAAACATAAATTCAGTTATCGGAACTCTTTCGCTTTCAGTCCGCTTCACTTTCCTCTTCGGATTGATGGAGCCGCTTGACATAGATTTGTGCAGACGATGTGGAATTCGTTATATCACTGATTACTATTGCAATGTCTTAAATTTATCTGTTTTACGGTTATACAAGCTCGGAGGTATTTCGATTTACTCAACGGCGATTGGTTGAAAATTCTCTGTTTATAACGCTTGACCTGCGACAGATAACATTCCAAGTTAGATATAATTTTAGGTAACATTTTCCTGGAGCCAGCTGTCCTAATATTGATTTTCTTTTCATGTGGCGTTTTGAAATGCCTATGAAATTTTACACCTCTTCATATGTGAATAAATTATTAAAAATTGTAGAAATTATATTACATTACAAGTCAACACTCTTCTTTTCTATCGCCCGGTTCACACTCCACCCACGTCTATTGAACAGGTGTAGAAGCTCATCCCTTTTTCCCTGTTTAGTATGTGGTTTCCGGCTTTCTCTTTTCCAGTCTTTTAACTTTTTCTTTTTTGTTTTCAATTGGAGTAGATAGACTGAACTATCGCCCGGTTCACACTCCACCCACATCTATTGAACAGGTGTAGAGGATCATCCCTTTTTCCCTGTTTAGTATGTGGTTTCCGGCTTTCTGTTTTCCAATCTTTTCACTCTTACGTAGCCCCCTGCACACCAGTGGCCTTACCGCCTTGCCCGGGGTGATATGATTAATATATATATATATATATATATATATATATATATATATATATATATATATTCCTGTTTTATAATAATTTTTTTTTCTGGAAATCACAGTGGATGTTGACTCTGGGATTGAAGAAAGACAAATGTGCCTCAGCATGTACCCTTAATAGTAAATAGCAAGGTATCCCAGCAGACGGGCATTTCCGAAAACGGTGATCAATAAGAATGGTAGACTTTGAAAAAGCAGTAGCAACTCACGCATCTACGCATCATTCATTCAGTAATGAATTCGAACACTCTCGGCTACTGGCGTGTGTATACATTGTATGTAACACGCTAAAAGTCCGCCTTCCGCTACCAATAGCTCAAATGTAGAATCACCGACTGATGTCAATTCGGTCGGGTTTCAATCCTGGCTAGAAGCACTCGGATGACTAAATGCACTAATGAGCTGCGATGCAGCAAAACAGATATGTCTGCCGATGACTAATTACGGTCTCACACCAATCGAGCACTATGGAGGAATGGTAGAATTTGAAAAAACAGTAGCTACTCACGCATAATGAATTTGAACACTCTCGGCTACTGGCGTGTGTTTACATTGTATATAACACGCTAAAAGGCCGCCTTCCTCTACCGAGCGCTCATAACTCAGGGGCAGAATCCCCGATACAGCAAAACAGATCTGTATGTGGATGACTAAATATATATATATATATATATATGAATGTCTATTATGTTTAACCATGAGCCGTGCTAAGCATCATATTTTGGCTTTAATTTCAAGTGAAAATAAAGACAACAATTCTCCAACATTTGGATGATTTTTATTAAGTTGATTCTAAGCTTTCGGCTCACATGAGCCATCTTCAAATGTTGGAAAATTTTTGTCTTTATTTTCAACTGAAATTAAAGCCAAAACACGATGTTTAAAACGGCTCATGATTAAACATAATAAATATTTATTGTCTCTTACATTTAACAGTATATATTTAGAAAATCATCTGCTGCCTTGATACACTATATATATATATATCCTAAACACGTTTAGAAATTAAAAAATGAAGAATGGAAAAGACCCTGACATAATATGGAGTATAGTAAAAAGCCAAACCATACAACGTTATGAACTGATAAATAAAAGTATGAAATTTCACCACCTGACGATGGCTTGCTATAAACTTTGCAGCTTCTAGCAATATTTAATTATAATATTAAGGCTAATAACATTTTGGTGAATTAATTTTTTTTTTAACGAACCAGATTAGTGAGAAACAAAAAAAATCTCATTGAAAACAAAGACGAGTGCGAGACTGCTATGTGGTATCTGTTCTTCTGTATGACAGCAAATGTTGGACGATCTCTTCAAGAATAAAGGATTGGCTCGAAACAGCAAGAATATGGTTATACAGAAGGATACTGAGGATACCATAGACCGATCAACGACGAGGTGTTGAAGAGGATGCACACGAGAAGAAAACTTGAACTTAACATCAAGAAAAGACAGCTGAGGTTCCTGGGACACGTAATGAGGAAGGACAGTCTGAAGAATATGATACTCACAAGACGGATATAAGGAAAGAGAGACAGGGTAAAGAAGCGCGAGACATATTTGGTGAGCTTGAGAGGGGGCTGTTTTTGGGAGAGATACGAAGAAGAATAATATTATGAGTCACAGGGACAAGTTGAAGTCTATCATCGCCTACGTTCTGAAGGGACGTGGTACATGAAAAAAAATATATATAGGGTGAGATGGGTAAACTGTCGCTATTTTATAATTTTACTTTCGTGTATGCATGTTTATTTTGATTGTGTCAACTGCATGGTATAGTAGGGTCAGTTGGGAACTATCTGTGAGAAAAAGAGAACCATGATGCAATACAATCTACCAGAAACTTTGAAACGGTACTGCTTGAAATTCGCACCAGAATCTACAATACCAAACATTTATGAGTGTTTGGATGTCAACCTAACGACATTGGAGAGGATTTGGAAATAGTTGGATGAGTCTAATGGTGACTAGGTGTTTTCAGTGATCTGCAATTCTGATGGCGACTATTCCTCTGTTGATCTTCCCACAGAGCCTCAGACTCGGATACGAGGCCTACATCAGGTGCCTTGAGAAGGTAGTGCCGCCCTTTCTCTAGTGGGTGACTGCTGGAAGACCCTATGTACTGCAATGAGATATGTCACACAATCAAGAAAACCCACTCTAGTTGGCTGTCCGACAAAATTCTGTGACAGCATCACCGTTTAATCTCCTTAATTATTATGTGTGGGGGGGCAAGTGAAGGAGAAACCAACAAAATTGCTTGTAATACCAAAGATGAACTGAACGAAAGGTTTATGGCAGCATTTACTAACTTTAACAAGGAGACCGTCTAGAAGAGATACAGGAGATATCGAAGTCATCTGAAGGCCGTACTTGAAGCCGATGGCGATTTTATAAAATAGATTAATCTTTGGTATTTCAAGATGTTTTTGTGTTATTTTGGTAAATATATTTGTTAAAATGAGATATGAATGTTATTTTCATTTTGAAGTAATTTAGACAATATATTCCTCACAACCAGTCTATCTATCTATCTATCTATCTATCTATCTATCTATCTATCTATCTATCTATCTATCTATCTAAGACTATTTCTTTCTATCTATCTATCTATCTATCTATCTATCTATCTATCTATCTATCTATCTATCTATCCAGCTTAAGTATGTTTATATAGACAAAAAAAAAACAAAAAAAAACTCACATATATATGCCTGTTCATATGCATGTATATATGTATGTTTGTATGTATGGTCGTGTAGCCGAGTGGTTAGAACGTTCGTTTTGTCCGGAAGGTGAATTCTAGATGTCATAAGGTCTTCAGTAGGGGATCCCAGTGTGCATGAAAAAACCAAGCCAGAGGTAGACCCAAGCATTGTTTGTGAAAGTGAAACCATTTCAGAAGCCCTAGATAGATCGGCTAGATTGAAGTCACAAGTCATCGTAACCGAGGGTTTGAGCGTCCTTGCTTCGTTCAGGCTGTAGTCATAACGCTCTCTCTTTCTCTCTCTCTCTCTCTCTCTCTCTCCCTCCTTCCCAGAAACTGTAACTAAGGTCTGCTCAGCATAGTTGCATTATAAACCACGGGTGGGCCCTGTGGGCGTTGAACCAGTGTGCAGTGGAGATTAGCAAGCCACCCCGGTAGACAGTTATTCTTGAATATGAGTGGCCAGCCATTATGTATGTATGTATGTATGTATGTATGTATGTATGTATGTATGTATGTATGTATGTATTTTTCTTTCTTTCTGTCTGCATATATATTTCTGTCTGTTTTTATCTATCTATCTATCTATCTATCTATCTATCTATCTATCTATCTATCTTCTATGTGCCCTGTTTGTCCAGCAATCTCTGTCATAATGAAGGACAGACATCACATAGCAATCCAGAACTCTCTTCTTTGTTTCTAGCGAAATTTTTACTGAAAAAACTTAGTAAAAAATTAATTCAAAATTACATGTAGGCTGGTATTCAATGAAATATGTTGGAAAGAAAGAAAAGTATATGTGCTGCAATCATTCTTTTATATAAGTTTTATTAAAGACGAAGCGATTAAGCTTTTTATTCAGTTTTTCTGTTTATCTATCTATTTCTCTCTCATTCTACTCATATCTATCTATCTATCTATCTATCTATCTATCTATCTATCTATCTATCTATCTCTTTTCATTATCTATCTATCTATCTATCTATCTATCTATCTATCTATCTATCTTTTCTTTTCATTATCTATCTATCTATCTATCTCTATTCATTATCTATCTATCTATCTATCTATCTATCTATCTTTCTCTTTACATTATCTCTCTCTCTCTCTCTATCTATCTATCTATCTATCTATCTATCTATCTATCTTATGGTGGCACAATATTAGTCATAACGATCCTTTTTTTATTGTTCGTAAGTCTTTTGACGTCATTGATTACATTTTTCTTTTCTCAATCCTAGACGATCTTCTCACTAAACGAATTGATATTTGTTTGTATCAGTCCGGAAATTTATTCCATGTCAAAAATGGTTACTTTGTTAGAGCTCCAATTGCGTGACTATTATTAGAATTATAATTCAGTATTGGTCAATGCCAATAACAATCGATTAGACATTTTTCATTTTTATAGAAGTCATCATCACTCATGTAAAATAGGAAATGGTTTCAAGACAATTGTTACATATTTGATTAAAGACTATTAATTATTGTCTGGTTAAAAAAAATATTGTTTTATTTTTCACACTAATATAAAGTTTATAATTTTTAAATCTTCAACATTCCCAATTCACTGACTCATTCATGGTGCTTAATCGAGTGCGTGTCAAATTTGTCTTTGTTGTCTTTGTGCAATATTGTGTAAACCGTTTGAACTGGCATGCTATAAAAAGCGTCTAAGAGCCAAAAAGATGACTCACGTTAAAGATTCGTTGAAATAATTGTTCCTCATTTGATTACCGAAGTTAAATATCGATAAAAGATGTCAGCACTTGAATGATTGCAAAGTACGTCTCCTAGATCAATGCTTTTGTGCTTAACATAGAATTTATTCTCGTTAAGAATGGTTACTTTGATTGAGCACCGATTATTTTTTTATTATGTTCACTTCTAGTGCATAGCTAGTCTATACTACTTTATAGTCTTGTAAAATCTTTACTTTTCATTGGTAGTCATTAATTAGTTAAAATATTATGGTGAAACACACCTATTCTATAGTGAATAGACTCTCCCACCTAATTTAAGTAGGAGTAGTAAGAGGAACGGGGGTCAGTCGATGCTGGACGATAGTAGTCGACAGTTAACTGAATACGAAAGTAGACAGATTGCACTGCGTAATACATATCATATCAAGTTCCTAACGTTTTGTTCGTCGAATCTATCAGGAGCAACTAGCACATATAATAGCCTCCACTGCTAAAATAACTCCACAACAAATATAAAATTAATTCACCCCAAGCAAGGCGATAACGCCGCTAAGATTTAATAGAGTTTCTACAGAAAAAAGAAACCCAATTCCAAACAGAAATTGGGTGATACGCATCATCTTCTGTTTACAAAACCGGGGACTTGTATGAACCTCTCAACGCCTGTTGATACAGAACAATAAATAGTAGATAATTTTCCAGCATTTATGCAGAGACGTTATAAGTTAGTTAGTTAAGAGCCGTATGTGGTACACGCTTGGGCGAAAGAGACATGACTGACTGTGCAGAAGACGATGCCATTACTTTCTGCAGTAAATTGGTTGCCGGCCAAGACTGTACAACCCACTCTGTCCTGTTATTAACACACAACTGGTGGGAAGAGACGGATTAACACCTTTTCTAATGGTATTTGCGCGGAAGTGTATGCAAGGAATTCAACTGGAATTCGAACTCGGCTATCCGATTTCTCGTGCCGAGCCGATATCAACTGCACAACAACGCATATTCGACGTTATAAATACAGAGTTGAAATAAACTTTAGTCAGAACCAAAAATCCAATTCTAAGTCGGAACTAAATGATAACCCTCTACTCCTGTTCAAAAGACTGGGACGTAAAGTTTTATCCCTTGCTTTTTATAGCAAACTAGTAGTATAGCCCGGCGTTGCTCGGGTGTAATGAAAGCTTTAAAACTAATCCATGGTCCAGGAGCTCAGACGCGTTGGGTGTTGGCACGAAAGACTAAAAAGCAGTAGTTATTTCCAGTTAAAGCGAAACCGTAGACTGAAAAACAAATGTATAGATGTAAGTCAAATATTGATTTTCTGGTATCGATATCAAATAAGTTTTTTTCGTCGTAAACTGAATTTTGAAGGCTAAATAAGTCATCTGGGTAAATGGTATCATGGCTGAGACTAAGAACTACAATTATACCTACTTCGAGCCAAACCCGAAGCAAAAACTAAAATAAAAGGGCTGAAAAACTACAGACATACAGGCCGATAAACGGACACAGACATCTTGCCTTATATATATATATATATATATATATATATATATATATATATATATTATCGATTTTCTGCACTATTGTAAGAACTGCAACCTTGAAATTTCTGAATATCGTTTCTTATATCTTTGTCTATGAGTGTATCAAATTTGATTAAAATCGGACCACTTTTTCTATAACCCGAATTTTTTCGATTATCGATTTTCGATATTTATCTCGGGTACCTCGACACAAAACCTAGCTAAGTTCAACTGTGTAAATTTTCAAAAAGTCGGTTTAGCCGTTTCGGAGTCTATAGGTAACGGACACATACACACACAGACACGCACACACAGACAATGTTCCATTTATAAATAAGTTTAGATTAGATTAAGCTCACAGTAAGTGTAGCTATTTGTTATTATTATACAATTATCTTCTTTGAAAAGATGCATTATTCATTTACATTATTCATTTGTAACGTTTAAATATCAACATGTATAACTGTCACACCTGAAGGCAAACAGTTGAATAGTTCGAATTAACTTGAATTATTTTTTTCAGACGTGACTGAAGTTTATTGGTGTTTTCAATAGGACAGCCCATTAAATGACAATTTCTTGAGGTGAGATTTTTTGTAATAAACATTTAAATCTTTGATAATGTTTTCTGTTTAAATATCAATGTCATGAAGATATGGAATGTTTCCGCTTCTGTTGCGTTATTGTCTTTTTTTTTTATTTAAACTAATAGAGCAATAAAAGCATCCTGTGCTTCGTACACAAACACATTTTTGTGATAGCCAAGCTAATAACTTAGTTTTAATCGTGACAAGACGACGTAAACATACTTCTTTAAGCATGTGCGAATGCTTTCTATTATGAGACGTTGTTATGCAGTAGGCATTCAAGAAAGCCAAAAGAATACTCCGAAGATGAAGGAAAAACTTGAAGCAACGGAAATGTGGTTCTACAGAAGGATGCTGCGAATATCATGGATCGAACATGTGAGCAATGATGAGGTTTTAGAAAGGATGGAAACGAAAATTAATAATGAGTATCAGGGAAAGACAGCTAAATTTCCTGGGACATGCAATGAGGAAGGAAGGCTTGGAGAACCTGATACTAACAGGCCACACAGAGGGGAAAAGAGACAAGGGAAACCAGCAAAAGCATATTTGAAGAACCTGATCAGGTGGATGACGGAACGAAAATTGTGTGGTGTAACAAGATAGGCGTGATAAGAGTCACCATGGGTAGGGAAATGTGGAAAGCCATCATCGCCTTACTTCCTGAAATGACAGGGCACATAGAAGAAGAAGAAGAAGAAGAAGAAGAAGAAGAAGAAGAAGAAGAAGATCTGAGATATAGGCACCAAAATCAAACACGTAGGTGCCTTTATCAGATGGGCCTTGTGTCAAACACAACCGAGGTCTCCACAATTTAAAATATCAGAAGTTTCAAGGTTGGAAAACTAAAACTGGTTTGTTTGTAAAATAAGTGGAGTTTTATAAACAGAACTTAATAACAAATTTGTAAGAAGAAAATGTTCCAATGGAAAATGCATGTAGTTTATTGTTCAAATAGAAAATGTAAGTCTTTAAATGTTCCTCAGAAATTCAGAGCTCATAGGTGATAGCAGTAGAATATATGTAAGTAAAAAGATTAACCAGGCTACTAATAAAGTCTAATAAAGTTAAAAAGAAGATAAAGCAATAAAGGAGATTGTACTTATCTGACGTTAGGTTTTAGGAGTCAGTTGAAGATGTCTTGTTATTGTTGTTGTTTACTTTGACGGTGTGTGAGTAAAGACAAAGAAGGGAAAATTCGAAGAAGTAGAACGAATGTATAGCGGCACTTTATGTATCCGTGATCGGCTTGAAGTTTATTTTGTTACATTTTAGCGTATCGTCTCTAATTCCTGCTTCCATTTGACTGACTTGACCGGTCAAGTGACGTAGTTAAGTAGTGAAATTTAGTCATGAGACTCGATCGAACAGCATCTCTATTTTTTGGGTGTAAAGAAAAAATGACCGAGGTCATAGATCAATTTGCTATTTCCTTAATTTTCACACCGACTTGTGAAATTTGCCCTATTGTGGAAGGTTAATTTGTAGGAGTCAGTTGAAGATGTCTTGTTGTTGTTTTCCTTTGGCAGTGTGTGAGTGAAGACAAAGAAAGAAAAATGTGAAGGAGGAAGAATGAAGGTATGTCGACGAGGCATGACAGGGTCGGCGTCTTGAAATTTCTCTTTGTTACATTTTAGTGCGTCGTCTCTATGCTGATCCCATTTGACTCACTGATCTGGCCAGTCAAGAGACGTGGCTAAGCAGTGGAATCTAGTCATATGACTGGATCCAACAGTATACCCATTTTTTAGGTGTTAAAGAAAATTGACCAGGATGTGCATTGTGGTAGAGTAGATATCGGCTCGGAACGAGAAGCCGAGTTCGAATTCTAGCTGAATCCATTGTATTCATTTACGCGCAAATACCTTGGGAAAGGTATTAAACCGTCTCTTCCTTCCAGTTATGGGTTAAATAACAGGACAGATTGGGTTCTATAGCCTTGGTTGGCAACCAGTCTACCACAGAAATCAATGGCAACCTACTCCGGGATAATCATCTGTCCAGTCAGTCATGTCTCTTTTGAGACATGATCGCCCAAGCGTGTATCACGTATGGCACTTAACTGACTGACTGACCAGGATTATAGATCATTTGTTATTTCCTATCCAATCAGAACCCAGAATCTTAATTTTCACACTGACTTGTGAAATTTGCCTTATTCTGGGTTTTTCCAAAAGATTTTCTGTCATTTTGATCCCTTTTTTGCGGGTGTGAAATTTTACTTTTTGTACTTTATTTAACTGTTGAATGATATATGATTTGTATTCTATATACAAATGCATTTAGTAAACAATCTATTTTATACAAGCTTAATTATAAATGTCTGACAAGGTAGAGCTGCTAAGTTTGTTATTTCTCAAAATTTTTTCCCTCTTTCTTATATCATTTTATTTTTGTACATATATATTTTTTTGTTGATGCATGTTAAATAATATAGAGAAGTTTTGTCAATTTTATGTAAATTTGTTTCATATCGTCTAATAAGCTTAATAGCATTATCGTTGAAAGAAGAAAGAAAATCACATACTCCGAAACACATCTGTCTCCGGATGACTACATGACTATATATATATATATATATATATATATATATATACGTCAATCTCTATCAATCTCCCTCTCTCTCTCTCTCTATATATATATATATATATACATAAAAAATCTAAAGTGAGCCAAAACCTACCGCGGTTTCACACTACGGATCGTCAGGGCAAAGGCTGACGATATATATATATATATATATATATATATATATATATATATCTCTCTCTCTCTCTCTATATATATATATATATATATATATCAATCTCTATCAATCTCCCTCTCTCTCTCTATATATATATATATATTTATCGTCAATCTCTATCAATCTCCCTCCCTCTCTCTCTCCCTCTCTCTCTCTCTATATATATATATACATATGTATATAAACTCTCTCTCTCTCTAGTCTTTTATCGTGCTATCTATTTGTAATTACCGTAACTTCAGTTACAAATCTCTTGGTGTAATAGTTCAATGAAGGTTTTGAATTTCCTGCGGAAGTGTAAATGAACACGAAACTTTTCCCGCCTCTCATTCCCGGCCATATTTTATGTGCACACGATAAACTCATATTGATTCAACCTGCAGAGATTCTTTGTCATTATGTAGTGCTATATCATGAAGATGGAATGTCTCCTCAGAAATGGAATCCGTTTTTCTTTCAAAACAAGAAACTTTCAGAATATTGTACATTACATCGATATATTGGAGAAACGAAGAAATAGATTGCAATCGACTCTTCTCGTTGAAATGTCTCGTTCTGATAATTAGCTCCCATTATTCACCTAGCAGCAGGACGCTGGTCATTTCCCCGATTTCTTTTTGTAAATTACGAATAGAACCCCAACGAAGTTATGCATTTTAATAATATAAAAAAATAAAGTGATACCATTTATACTTTTAGTGGTTTTATAGACACTTTATAAAAATACAAGATCATGATTTTTGATTAAAAATAAATTCACTTATCAGCAACTTTCTTACAGACAGTATTCTCTAAAGAAATTAAAATAAATACTTAAAACTGCTTCTTGTTCTTTTTTTATGTGACATGTCCTTTCAGGATGTAGGCGATCATGGCTTTCCACATCTCCCTGTCCCTGGTGGCTCTTAGTACGTTTTCTCCTGTTGCACCATGCAATCCTCGTTCCGTCATCCACCTGATCATGTCCTTCAAATATGTTATCCGCCGCTTTCCTCTGTCTCTTTTCCCCTCTACCTGACCTGTTAGTATCAGGTTCTCCAAGCCCTCCTTCTTCATTGCATGTCCCAGGAACTTTAGTTGCTTCTTCCTGATGCTCAGTATTAATTTACTTTTCGTTTTCATCCTTTCCAAAACCTTGTCATTGCTCACCTGCTCGGTCCAAGATATCCGCAGCATCCTTCTGTAGAATCACATTTCACCTGATTCAAGTTTTTCCCTCATCTTCGAAGATATTGTCCAACATTTACTGCCATACTGAAAAACCGACATCACATAGCAATCCAGTACTCTCCCTTTTATTTCTAGCGAAATTGTCCTGTTTCTTAATACTTTACTCAACTTCTGGAATGCTTCCTTCGCCATGCCAATTCGCCTTCGGATTTCTGTGTCGCACTTTCCGTCTTCTGTTAGTACACTTCCTAGGTATTTAAATTTTTGTGTCTGCTTGATTTTAAAGTCCCTCACCTGTATGAAATTTGATTAAAGTCGGACCACTCCTTCTATAACCCGATTTTTTCGATTATCGATTTTCGATATTTATCGGGGGTACCTCGACACGAAACCTAGCTAAGAACACTCGCAGACGCTTATAGTACAACTGACAAATTTTCAAGAAAATCGGTTCAGTTGTTTCGGAGTCTATAGATAACGGATACACACCCACACAGACACACACAAACACTCAGACATAGTTCCATTCATAAATAAGTTTAGACAAACACTCGCTTAAATCATTACCTAACATATTCCTGCAGATCTATTCTTCATGAATCTAACTTATATCTATCAATACATAAAAATAAATGAAATAGATAAAAATAAAGGAAATAATACTAATTCCATATTCAATAAAAAATTCCAACAAAAACAAATTTATCATATCTAGTTGCGTTTCAGTAATCCCACATAGATGTAACCACAGACTTTCCACATACGGTCCTGGGCATGACGGTAAACTGCATCCAGCAGCAAGACCTCTGATTAGGAGATTGTGAGAAGCATGGAACCACCTCTTAATTGCTGTTCTTCCCAAGTCCACCCTGACCCGGAGTGGTAGCAACTGTTAGTGTCCCAGCTATGGGCAAATAGTTAATCCTCAAACTGGGGTCAAAACAATGAAAGTACAAAAATAGACTATTATAAAAATATTTACATAAAATAAATTTTATAGAAAAATATACATTTTTGAAGGAAAAAAATATTACCAGCAATACATTTTTAAATACAAAGCTAGAAGACATCTTCAGTTTTCCAAAATAAAATAAAATTTTTCATCAAAATCTGACTAAATCAACCTTCTTATTATAACTGAACATTAAAAAAATACCTTAAAGCCCCACCTTTTTGACATAAAATAACCCACAGAGGTTGAGATGCAGTTAAACAAAACTCCAAGTCAAACTTGCCACATACACGCAAGCATTTACGCAAATATAAAATATCCAACTAAATACAAAATAATTGCAACATTTTGCTACATTTCATCGCTATATTTCAACGGCCTATTCTGAAATGACGTCGACAAACTTTTCCTAACACATATAACTAACATTACTGTTCAACATTAAACCTAAAGCGTATGTATATAAACACACACTTTGCCGCCCCAAATATTCTTCACACATATTTTACAATTATTCATGCTTCAATAAAAATTACATGAGTATTAAAATGCACATATACACATATACACATATCCTAAGTGACATATGTTCATGAATTAATTTTCTCTTCCCTTTTTTCTTAATAATGATAAAAATGAATGTAAAACAAACGCTAGTTAAAAATGTTTTTCCTAACTACCCCATCGGGTACCAGAACAAGCTATTTGTTTCTCAAGTAACTAATAGCAATACTGAATATACAGATAAAAAAAAAACAATATCTTCTACAAAAATCTATTTGTTAACTATAAGCAAGTAGAATTTTCTCTTAGAAATATCGTAAAGAAATCCACAACATTAGTCGACTAGATCTCGAAAATTAAATTAATTACAGTATTTAATTTATTATTCAGATTATTGTTCTAACCTTTGTTGCCATTTCTACGACGTTTCGGCCGTTATACGCTCCGGACATCTTCAGGTGCTAGTAATTTCGAACCGAACCCTTTATTTCAATCACTGGGGCATATAAGCTAGAAGAATTTTCTCTTAGAAATATCGTAAAGAAATGCACAACATTAGTCAACCAAACTTAGAAAATTAAATTAATAACAGTATTTACATTATTCAGATTATTGTACTAATCTTTGTTGCCATTAGTCGACCAGACCTAGGAAGTTGAATTAATTACAGTATTTACATTATTCAGACTATTGTCCTCACGATTGTTGCCATTTGTACGACTTTTCGGACTTCTTCAGAAGCTGGGAATTTCGAACCGAACCCTTTATTTCAATCACTGGGGTATATGAACTTCACTGCTTGCCTAGAATCTCTTCTGAATATCATGAGTTATCTCCCTCTAACCCTGTAAGTTACTTGTTGACCACTGTTGTAGCCTGGTATTGACCTCACAAATCTAGACGTTGGTTAGTTCCTATGACTTCAACCAAAGTGTTGTAAGTTCAATTCCAGGTTACAGTAGTAGTGAATAAGTAACTTACAAGGTTAGAGGGAGATAACTCATGGTTTCCAGAATAGGCTGTAGGCAAGGAATGAAGTTCATATACCCCATCGATTGGAATAAAGGGTTCGGTTCGAAATTCCTAGCTTGTGAAGAAGGCTCGAGATTACAGCGACTGAAACGTCGTACAAATCGCAGCAAAGATTAGGACAATAGTCCCAATAATGTAAATACTGTAAATATTACCTCATCTCATAAATATAGACAAATACTAAATTAATTAATTATTATATAGAAAGTTAAAACTATCTAAGACCACTCACGTTACACCTAAATGATCACATCTCAATAAAGACACATTTAAACACGTACAAAAACCAAAATTCATCCGAAACAACAAATACAAGTACTAAAGCCTCATCCATATATAAAAAAAATTGATTAGCAATAAAAGCAAGCCCTAATAATGAAAATAAGGAAATGCCAACAGTCAATAAGATTAATTACGACGATGTTCCGGAAGCACTCTTTCAAAATTTGGAACCGTGATGTTATTATTGCTTCTCGGTTAATTCTTTAGTTTGGCTGTACACCCTGGATTCCACCGCCTATAAAATATGCTCTGCAGGACTGAAATTCCCTAACTGAAGAAGTAATCCAGTATTATTTTAATTATTACTAGCAGGATAGTCCGGCGTTGCTCGGGTGTAATGAAAGCTTGAAAACTAATCCATGGTCGTGGAGCTCAGACTCATTGGACGTTGGCACGAAAGACTAAAAAGCAATAGTTGTTTCCAGTTAAAGCGAAGCCGTAGACTGAAAGAAAAATGAATGGATGCAAATCAAATTTTGATTTCCTGCTATCGATATCAAATTTTCTGCACTATTCTCAGAACTGCAACCTTGAAACTTCTGAATATCGTTTCTTATGTCTTTGTCTACGAGTCTATCAAATTCGATTAAAATCGGACCACTCCTTCTATAACCCGATTTTTTCGATTATCGATTTCCGATATTTATCGGGGGTACCTCGACACAAAACCTAATTAACAACACTTGCAGACGCTTATAGTACAACTGAGTAAATTTTCAAGAAAATCGGTTCAGCCGTTTCGGAGTCTATAAGTAACGGATACACACACAGACACAGACACACACAGACAACGTTCCATTTATAAATAAGTTTAGATATGATTCGTGGTTCTGCAGGAAGTGCTACCAAATGTTGAGGGCACCAAAGTCATAAATGAAGTCACGTGGTCAGCCACAATTGTGAAGAAGTTTGTGTCCTTTAAACGATCTCTTCTTTGTATCAATGGTCCTAATTTATACCCATGAAATATCGCTCTGGCATAACATCACCAGCACCAGGCTGAACCATTAGTACAAGTCACAATACATCCATACTTTTTCTGCCTGTTGGAAGTTCTCTTCTGTGGTTCTTGTATTTAAGAACTCGTGGGAACACTCTGACCCAACCAATTATCGCTCTACCAGCCTCCTACCTTTTCGGAAATGTGTTCGACGCTATGATCAATGCTGAGATAGTTCAACATCTTACTGCCCGTAAACTGTTAGTTCGAATTCCAGTTGAATCCATTGTATTCACTTACGCGCAAATACCCTTGGGAAAGGTATTAATCCGTCTCTTCCTTCCAGTTATGGGTTAAATAACAGGACAGGTTGGGTTCTATAGCCTTGGTCGGCAACCAGTCTACCGCAGAAAGCAATGGCAACCTACAACGGGATAATCTTCTGCCCAGTCAGTCATGTCTCTTTCGAGACATGATCGCCTAAAGCGTGTATCACGTATGGCACTTAACTGACTGACTGACTGCCGATATGATAACGATCATCACGGAGTACATATACCAGGCCCTCATTTAAGTCCGGCGAGGCTCGTGCTGTTTCTCTGGATATCTTCGCTTGTCTCTAAGATAATCTTAAAACTTGACCCTCACAAAGCGAGCGGTGGTGACGGAATCCCAACCATAGTCTTAAAGAAATGTGCCCCTGAACTCTTCTCTATCCTTTCTAAGCTCTACAACCTCTGCCTATCTGCTTCCTGCTTTCCTGCCTGTTGGAAATCTTCCTCTATAGTTCATATATTTAAAAACACTGGAGAACCCTCTGACCCTGCAAATTACCGCCCTATCAGCCTTCTTCCGATCTTTGGCAAAGTGTTCGAAGCCATTATCAACGCCGAGGTGGTTCAGCATCTCACAGCACACAGGCTCCTCTCGGACAAGCAATATGGTTTCCGCTTCACCAGGTCTACTGCTGATATGCTAACGACCATCACCGAGTACATATACCAGGCACTCGACAGGAATGGCGAAGCTCGAACCGTTGCATTGGATATATCTAAGGCGTTCGACAGAGTTTGGCATGCTGGCCTTCTATGTAAACTGCGGAGCTATGGTATAACTGGACATTTGTTTGAACTAATCCAGTCATTCCTCTCTAACCGCACAATGAAAGTGGTATTAAACGGACATGCCTCTCAGAACTACCATACAAACGCAGGTGTCCCCCAAGGGTCCATCTTAGGTCCTACACTCTTCCTGATATATATTAATGATCTCCCTGATTCCATAAGAACCCAAATAGGTTTGTACGCCGATGACACCACAGTTTACTCTCGCCTCCAACAAAAATCTGGTGTAGGCGTCAAAGCTAAACTCGCAGTCGAGATTGAAAAAGAACTTCAATCCATATTGGACTGGGGTAAGAAATGGCTAGTAAATTTTAATGCTTCGAAAACGAAGCTACTGTCAATTAACTATCATCGACAATCTCACCTACCTCCCATTAGCATGGACCAGGCTTGCCTCCCAGAGAGTAAAACACTACGCCTCCTTGGTCTCACACTTTCAGCGGACCTCAAATGGAATGACTATATCGAATCCATTGCTAAATCCGCTGCTATGAAAGTCGGTTCTCTGTGTAGGGCCCGGAAGTTTTTTCCGTCTAAATCTATCCTGCACATTTACAAATCTACCATCCGCCCGTGCATTGAATACTGCTGCCATATCTGGTCGGGTGCCCCTGCTGTTCTCCTCGGGCTACTCGATAAGGTTCAGAGGAGGGTCTGTAATGTGATAGATACCGACTTGGCAGACCGCCTGCAGTCTCTCTCTCACCGGCGAGACGTGGTTTCCCTGTGTCTCTTCTATAAATACTTTCACGGCTTCTGCTCCGATGAACTTAGATCACTGGTGCCCCCTAAATACGAATTTGCACGAGATACTAGATTAGCAACTAGATCCCACCCTTTTACAGTGAAACCGATAAAATGCAGCCGTAACTTCTACTCCAACAGTTTCTTTCCTCGCACTTCCCGACTGTGGAATTCTCTTCCAAACGATTGCTTCCCCGACGGCTACAATCTCCAGGAGTTTAAATGTAAGGTCAATAGACACCTCCTAACACACTAACCTGCTCCCATTCTATCAAGCACTCTTCCCATCTGCCCGACCCTCATCCTCGCTATCCTTACTCATCTGTCACCTTTCTCCTGACATTCCCTATGTCTATCCACTCCTTCTCTTCACCTTCCCCTATGTAGCCCCATGCGCAATAGTGGCAGTGGAATGCCTTGCTTGGGGTGAGATGATTAAAAAAAAAAAAAAAAAAATCTCCAAAGCTTTTGATAGGTTTTGGCACGCAGGCCTCCTGCGCAAGCTTCGGGGCTATGGTATCACTGGATTCTTGCTGGATCTGATCCAATCATTCCTATTTGCGTAATGAATATAGTCTTGAATGGGTCTACCTCCACATCCAACCGCACGTACGCTGGTGTTCCCCAGGGATCTATCCTAGGCCGGACGCTCTTTCTAATCTTCAAAAATGATCTCCCAGACGTGATCATATCCAAAGTAGGCATCTATGCAGATGATACCACTACCTAATCCCGCATCAGTAAGACATCTGGCTTGGTGAACAAACATAAACTCACTACTAATTTCGAGAAGGACCTCCACTCAGTGGTAGATTGCGGTAAAAAGTGGCTCATAAATTTTAATGCCTCTAAAACAAAATTCCTATCCGTCAACCATCACAGGCAATCCCTTCTGCCAACAATAAACATAGACCAAGCAAGTCTCCCCGAAAGCAATACACTGCGCCTCCTCGGCCTCACCCTTTCTTCCGACCTCAAGTGGGATTATTACATTAAATTATTAGCAAAATTCAGTGCTAGGAAGGTTGGGTCACTGTATCGGGCCAGGATGTTTTTTACGAATGAATCCATCATGTTCATATACAATCAACCATTCGACCGTGCGTGGAATACTGTTGTCATATCGGGTCAGGCGCCCCTGCTAGTCGTCTCAGTGTTCTCGAGAGGCTCCAAAGGAGAATCTGTAATGTGTTTGGTTCCGACCTAGTAGCACGACTCCAGCCACTTTCTCACCGGCGGGATGTGGCTTCCCTCTGTCTCTTCTATAAATATTTTCATGGCTTCTGCTCCAAAGAACATAGGTCATTGGTGCCCTCTCTACAAGAATTTACTCTGGCAACCAGACTGGCATCAAGGTCCCACCCTTTTTAGTTAGATCAACCAAATGCACACAACAATTCTACTCCAGCATCTTATTTTCTCGCGCTTCCAGACTGTGGCGCTCCCTTTCATATACTTGCTTTCGTGACGGCTATAACCCACACGAATTTAAATGCAAAGTCAGTTCCCATCTCTTATCCACTTAAATCCACCTCCTTCCACATCACCCCGTATATCTTTTTCTTTCTCTCCACCTTCACAAATTTTCACTCCTGTGTTCATATACTTCTCTTTCCCTTTCTCTTTCTCTCCCTGCAGCTGGTTCGTCTTTATCTTCACTCTTATCCTCTCTAAAACTTTTACTCTCTTATGTAGCTCCATGCACATCAGTGGCGGTAATGCTTTGTTTGGGGTGAAATGATTAAAAAAAGATATGATGCTTTTTACAAATTCTGGCCCCACCATCTGTATAATACAGCACGAATCGAGACGCAGAGTAGGCAATAATTTTTCAATGTTTCTGAATCTTAGTGAAAAGGTTTCTTGAATCGGTTTTAATAAAAATAACTACAAGGAAACTTTCAAAAACAGTTTGAATTTAACATCTAATTTATCACCTTTTATCGTTCGGTGGTTTCTTTTCAAACTGAAATAATCAAATACTTTCCATTTAGGAAAGAGGTCGCTATATAAAACAAGACTGTTTTAGCGGCGTATTAGGCATGTCAAAATCAAGCAAGCACACACGCTATATAGGAATTCATTTTTAATCGTTTCACCCCAAGTAAGGCGGTAAAGCCACTAATGCGCAAGAGACTACATAAGAGTAAAAGATTAGGAGGAGAGTAAAGAGTTACAGGAGGTGTCAGAGAAAGGGCAAGAGAAGGATGGGAATACAAGTGTGAAGAGAATCGCGAAGGTAGAGAAATTTTTGAGGGGGTTATTTGTTTTTGTTTTATGGCATATCAACACCTCGGCGGGTCATTTATTGCCAACTGAATTTTATTTATTTATTGCTAGTAATACCTTTTTCTTTCAACAGTTTATTGTTGTTTTTATATAAGTTTTGTGTCTAGTAATACTTTTTTCTTTTCGAGTATCAAGATTCATTGGGATTTGTTTTTAAGGGCAGGGTCCCCAAGTTCTACCCTGTTATTTAACCCATAACTGGAGGAAGGGAAGGATTAACACCGGTGCTTAATTGAATGCAGGGTACTCAACTGGAATTCCAACTCGGCTCACCGATTTCTCTTTCCGAGCTGATATCGACTGCACCACAACGCACAAATCGTCACTAAACGCTTACAGCACGTGATATTCCCAAGCGGTCACCCATCTAAGTACTGACCAGGCACAAGGTTGCGTAACTTCGGTGATCGAGCGAGAACCAGTGTATTTAACGTGATATGGCCGTAAGCGAAGGTAGAGAGAAAGAAAAGTATATGCTGGATGTCAAGTGGTTAAGAGAATCGTATTGACATTGCATTTAAATTCCTGGAAGGTTGTAGCCGCCAGGAAAGCAAGAATATGGAAAGAAGTTCCCCAAGGCGGGAAGTGCGAAAAAAGAAGCTGATGGAGTTGAATTGTCGCCTGCATTTGGGTGATGTGATCGTGAATGGGTGGGAACCTGTAACCAGTCTGGTTGCACGAGTAAACTCCTGTGGCAGGAGCAACAGAGACTTAAGTTCGTCAGAGCAGATGCCATGAAAATATTTATAGAATAAAAAGAGGGTTGCCACATCCTTCCGGTGAGTCGAGCCGATAAGTCGGTACCTATCACATTACAGAGTCTCCTTTAGAGCCTGTCGAGAAAACTTAGATGAATTGCGGGGGCGCCTGGCCATATATGACAGCAGTATTGTATGAATATATGATAAAGACATACAGAAATCTAAAAGCCCATAAAAATAATGAAAATGTCTTTCAGACGAAATAAGCATAGAGAAATAGGAAAATGTCATTAGAAATAAGAAAAGAATATTGAACTACTACGTATTATATAATATCCTACACGACAACAAATATTTAACAATTTTCTTACAGCTAAAGAAATTTGGAGGTAGAGAAATATACTCAAACACATTAATTACATGAACAGAATAAATTAGCAACATAGATGTAATCATTCTTAGCTACGTAAAATGTGCATTGTGTTGAACGCGAAAACGGAGAGCCGAGTTCGAATTACAGTTTAATTCGTTGCATTTACTTAAGCGAAAATAATTTTGGGAAATGTATTTCTTAAATGTATATGATAAAGAAAAAAATTAATTTTCCGAGACAGCAGGAAAGCGCGAAGTTTTAGCACTGACAGGAACTATGAAGGCATGAGGGTAGGTGGAAATATCCGGAAACCCACCCGACGATCTGATATAAATGGATAACACTGACAGGAAATATGAAGGCATGAGGGTAGGTGGAAATATCCGGAAACCCACCCGACGATCTTATACAAATGGATAACACTGACAGGAACTATGAAGGCATGAGGGTAGTTGGAAATATCCAGAAACCCACCCGACGATCTTATACAAATGGATAACAGTGACAGGAAATATGAAGGTATGTGGGTAGTTGGAAATACCCGGAAACCTACCTGACGATCTGATACAAATTGATAACAGAACAGGGGCAAAATTGAGTGGGAAAGCGTGAAAGATTACTTGGAGACACCAAAGACAGGAAAATGTGGAGAGCCATGAATGCGTTTATTCTGAAAAAATTACAATTCGATCATCATTCATCTCATTCTTCTTTATCTATCATAACATAGGCAATCACAGCTCTTCACAATTTTCTGGCCTTTGCAGTTCTAAATAAGTTTGTGTCTTTTCGTTATTTTTTCTAAACTCTGTGCTTCAATTCGTTTGCTTAAGCTCATCAAAGAAATTATGCACTGCTTTTCCCTGCCCCTCTGGTTATCAATATATCATGTGAGTACCAGATGTTCTAAGCCGTTCTTCTTCATTATGTGATTCAGAATGCTAAGTATTTGTTTCCATTTCCTACTCACAAAATTAATCAATATTATTCACAGCGTCCTTCTGTAGAAACGCATTTCTGTTGATTTAAGTCTCTTCTTCATCTTTGAGGAAATCATTTAGCATTCACTGCCATGTAGGAAATATCACGTAACAGATAAGCCAATTTTACTTTGTTTCTAACGAAATTTCCCTGTCTCTTAATAATCTACTTAGTATTTAGAATGCAAAATTTCAGTTTCTCCGATTCCAACACTTATATATATATATATATGTGTGTGTGTGTGTGTGTGTGAGAGAGAGAGAGAGAGAACGAGAGAGAGAGAGAGATTTTAAATAAATTGCAAACATTATGTTTGTTTATTTTCAATAAAATCCGTTCATACTCACGGATAATCTTTCGGGTATTAATATCCTACACCAAGAATAAAACAAAAGCAAAGTACACATTCTGGAGGCAATATTTATTAAAACACTTAAGCCGTCAACTAATAGAAACAGCTATAAATGCAGTAGAAATGTTCTAAAATTTTAGTAAAAAGAACAAGTTTTTCATGCTTTAACACGTGCATGATCATGATATTACAAGAAATAAAAAATTCCATTTTGGATAATTTTCACGTTTTAATTCGTCAACCGTTATATTTGAAGCAGAATAAATGTACAGTAATTTTTAGCAACACAGTTTTCCGGTTACATTCGTTACCATAACTCACACCCCTGAAGATGATCTTGGAAAGAGGTTGAAAGTACTTGGGTACCTTGAGAAATGAATGAAACTAACATCTCTCAACGTTACAGCTCATTTCTGATATCTTTTGATTGTAATACGTGAAAGAGTATTCGTGAGTAGGAACGGATTTTATTAAAAATAAGCAGACACAATGTTTACAATTTATTTAACCTGACATATTTAAAAGAGAATTTGCTGCCTAAATACACACACACACACACACACACACACACACACACACACACACACACACACACACACACATATAGATATGTTTATCGAGGCAGCAGATAATTTTTTAAACATATACTTTGCTAATCAGAAAGATTTTAACCAACAATAAAATAATCCTCACTCATACACACAGTAAAAGATAACCCCAGATATTGGAGGCGATCTACATTAAATCCAAACAACCCACACTTCATAAGATCACGTTTAAATCAGGTCATAACACATTACATTGCATTTAAATATATGGTTCTGTTTAACAGTTCGAGTTCTCTCGCGTTGTGACATCATAAAACCGCACTACAAATTTACGAACTGCTTTTGCTATTTTTGGTAACTGTTATCGTTTCTTAGCAATGTTTTATGTCAACAGAAGATAAAATCCTCTTTGATTGTGAATATATTTATGTTAACGTCCTTGTAACCTATCTGAAGATGGCTCATGTTAGCCGAAAGTTTAGAACCAACTTAATAAATAATTATCCAAATGTCTTTATTTTCACCTGAAATTAAAGCCAAAATACGATGTTTAGAACGGCTCATGATTAAACATAATAGATATTCATTGTCTCTTATATCTAACTATATATATATATATATATATATATTGTAACAAAGTTGTAGAACTCGTAGGTTTTTTAATCTGCTGTTCACGCATTTACATTTATAGAGAGTGCTCGATACAAACGTAGAGCGTTATATTGTCATAGTTGTTACAACTATTTTTTTTCAACTTAGTCATCCTATGAGAAGCACCTAAAGGTAGCTTCGAAACGCGAAAATTTTTGTGTAGTTATAATATTGTAACAACTTTTACAATATATATATATTCAAACACTTCCCAGATATTAGATTTTCTTTTTCTGTTTCATTTTGTTATCTCCTGTTTTTAATTTGCATTTTTGGCCTCATCATTTCTCTAACAACTATGCGTTCTGTCGTATTGAATTTTAACTTTAGTCTTTATTCCTCGCTTTCCTTCATTAATTTCTATCGCAGATTTTATAGTTCCGAGTAACCTTAAAAATGTGGCCTTATGCCAGACTACACTTCAGCAATGTAATTTTCGATATTTTCGAAGTGTAAGATGGGGTCTGCGTGAATATTCGGGAGGGAGAATGCATTTTATTTCGGGATGGTGGACATATTGATTTCCGCGCAAATAGATCTATAGAGTAAATAAACATAGGGCAATGAGAAGCTGCCTTTTACTGACAGACAACGAATCATTGAAATCAGCGGGAGTTTTCCATCTATGGCGACCAGTCGGTAGAATTGTTTCGTGCCAGTGAAATTAGGAAGATCTTCCAACTCTAAAACTCTCTTCTGTACGCACGCTCACGGAAGAGTGAAAGTTTGGATCAAAGTGGAGGAAAAAAATAGTAAGGTCTTGAATGAAAAAGTTATATTTTATAAAAGAATTGCGCACAGAATGAGCAAAGTAAAAGCATACGTATAAAATAAAATATATCTATGAATAAATATATTAACAAATTTCCATGCAAAGTAGGCATGCTTAAAAATAAAGGTTATATACTTTGAATGTAATGCTTGTTATTTTATTCGATTGGTATGGTTGTAGCAGTTGAGAATTCACATAAATAACTTACTTTCTTTTTACCTTGTTAACACGTTCACTGTCAGACACGAGATTACTCGGAGATAGCAGTTTTTATTATGGCACTGGCCACGAGTTGTTTTCTTAATCATTTAATCATTTATATTCTTCTCACAACACATAAGAAGAGTGAATGTGCGTTGTAGTGCAGTGGATATCAGTTCGGAACGAGAAATCGGCGAACCGAGTTCGAATTCCAGTTGAATTCGTTGCATTCACTTACGCGCAAATACCCTTGGGAAAGGTATTAATCCGTCTCTTCCCTCCAGTTATAGGTTAAATAACAGGACCGATTGGGTTCTATAGCCTTGGCTGGCAACTAGTCTCTCGCAGAAAGTAATTTCAACCTATTGCGGGATAATCTTCTGCCCAGTCAGTCATGTATGTCTGGAAAGAGACATGATCGCACAAGCGTGTATCACGTATGGCATTTAACTGACTGACTGAATTTAACAGTTGGAAACATAATAAAAACATCTACTGGGTAGATAAGGGGGATCGGTTTTCTATTGCTATGAAGTAATAAACTGATCCCCCACCAATTATAGTTAATATGATAATGTAATATGATCTATCTCTTCTCTTTCTAGTCATGAGTTAAATAATAGGATAGATTGGGTTCTATAGCCTTGGTTGGCAACCAGTCTACCGCAGAAAGCAATGGCAACCTACTGCGGGATAATCTTCTGCCCATTCAGTCATGTTTCTTTACTTTTTGTCATGGCTAGTGGTCGGACGAAGAAAGAAACTGGGAGAACTAGCGACAAGCTGCCCATCGAGCCATTTCTTCTTTTGCCAATGAACACAAGGCTAAGGTGACGGAGAAGAACATGTCAACAGTATAACCCTGACAACAACCTCGGACAAAACCTATCCTTATGGATGGATTTCGTTGTTGGATGTTAGACTAATCAGTCATTGAAAAGGGAATTAGCTCAAGTGGTGGAGCGCTCGCTTAACATGTCAGAGGTATCGGGATCGATACCCGGATACTCCATTATTGCTTTTAATCGGATGTGCATTGTGGTGCAGTGGATATCGACTCGGAACGACAAATCGGGGAGCCGAGTTCGAATTCCAGTTGGAGTCTTTGCATTCACTTTCGCACAGATACCTTTAGGAAAGGTTATTAATCCGGCTCATCCCTCCAGTTATGGGTTAAATAATAAGACAGATTGGCTTCTATAAACCTTGGCAGGCAGCCAGTTTACCGCAGAAAGCTATTGGCAATAATCTTCTGCCTGGGAAGTCATATCTCTTTTGAGACATGATCGCCCAAAGCGTGTATCACGTATAATATGACAAATCAGTAAAAATTTTCCTCCTACCTACCACTACTAACGCAATGGTCAAGCCACATGCCTAACACTACTATAAAAGAAATTACTACTAAGACTCCTATAGCTTAACTCTATAATAGCCAACATTCTCCTACCCCTTCCTTTACTAGCCCCTGCCGCCGGCATTAGAATTTTTCCTCATTCTTTGATTAAACGGGGTTGACAATGCATGTCTTAAACTGACATGTTGAAAATAGCTATTTCTCTTCTAAATTTTAGATGTATTTACAGATATATATATATATATAATTGTTTAATTATTTACTTTTTGATCATAATTAAATTAAACCAGTACACAATTGTATGAAAATGTTTTTCTCAATTACCACTGAGTACGTGTTTTGTATTAAAAAGTGTTCAATACAATTATATTGTAAATCTTTTGAATATATTTAATTTGGAAATGAGTTATTTCGTGTTTTAAATTTGAACATTTTAAATTTGTACAAAATTCTACGCATTTTAAAACTGATAAAATTTGAAAACAAATGCATAAAGAATTCAAAAGTCTAACCCCCCAAAAATAATCAATATTAATTTAAAATTAGTAATTTTTTTCATGTAACATTGAACTTAGTAATTGTTACTTATGAGCCTTACATAAAACCCAACGAATATCCATTTTACATTCACTCAAAGTCTAATCACCCCAAGAATAACTAAACATGTATCCTCCTACATAGAATACAGAATTAGTACAAACTCTTTTAGTGAAGAAGTATTTTATAAACATAGAGATTTTTATAATAATGATCTAAAGAATAGTGGCTAGAAAAATCATGGTAT
The DNA here is from genome assembly GCA_037127315.1 of Ascarosepion bandense. Taxonomy (NCBI): domain Eukaryota; kingdom Metazoa; phylum Mollusca; class Cephalopoda; order Sepiida; family Sepiidae; genus Ascarosepion; species Ascarosepion bandense. The sequence continues at coordinate 139,579 of JBBBDQ010000159.1, read as the reverse complement.
CAAAAACATAAAAATGTGACTATAACAGGAAAAATAGAAATAGAAATATCGTTTGTTATAAACCACCATTTAATCAAATCATTAGCACTAAATTAAGACTGAAGTTCCTCAATTTTATTGAGAAACATTTCCTTAATAATAACACTCTTAGTAATTTTTTTGATAAAAAGTACCCTTAAATTAGATTATACTTGTACAGATAATCTCCCAAAAAAATTTTAATATCATAATAATAAAATATTAAGTGAGCACGTAAACCAAAGTAACAACTATTATCCAATTTAATATATATATATATATATATATATATATATATATATATATATATATACAAATTTATGTAATTGTCTAAATCCTAAGAACTGATCACTGGAAAATAGATGTTTAACAAAATTCAATTATGTGCCAATGTACTATATCACCAAATCAAAACCTAACTATTAAGAAAGTTTACATTGGATCTACTAAGTATACTTTTAAGCAGCGTTGGTATTAGCATTTAACTTCTTTAAAAATTAACACGTATTAAAATCAAACATCTATTTCTACGTATTTTTGGAAGTTAAAAAATACAAATAAAATGCCAAAAGTAAAATGAAAATTTCTGGTAAAAACAAGAATCTGTAAGTCGTACTCTGCGTCTGGATGAAAAACTGCAGATTTTAAGGTTCCCTAAAAATAAACTACTACTGAATCTTAGAGATGAATTGACGGTTTTACGTAAACATCGAAACCTATTTTTCTTTAAAATTTAATTAATTACAATTGTTCATGTGTAACTTATGTTCCAAAATAACTTAAAAATGAAAAATTATTTTAATAAAATAAATGAGTCTCACAATACTTATTTTGTTTTCTTAAATACAATATACCTTAATATACCAGAATTATTTAATTCTAATTTTAACCTAAACAATTCATTTCGTTTTAACTCATGAGGTAATACAAAATCAGAATTTAAAAACTTAAAATACAACCCGCTGTTAAAAATTATTGTCTACCCATTTAAATAATGCATGGTCTCACGTTTCTGTTTCCTTTCGCGAACCAAATCTTCACAAAGTTCAACCTAATTCTCATTTTTGATTCAAAAATATTGACACACCTACTAGCATATTCTAGCATGTTCTCCAACTATCACTCCTTAATTTTCTAAATAATGATGAATTCATCTTAGATGTTCTAAATTAATAATTTTCACCATGTATTTTAAAATAGCACTTGAAGAAAAACAAATATTGTTCTGAAAGACGAAATTTTTTATGTAGTGATATAATGGTTTTATAAACCATTGTAATAAAAAAATTACAATATATATATATATATATATATATATATATAAACATGTTACGGAAATTAAGGAATTTTAACGAAACTCGGTTATAAGCAACCGACAATTTGTAATGAATTATTTTGAACATTATTTTTACCGATACTCGTATTTAAGTAGATATTCTGTTTTTTAATTAAACAGTATTTTATATTTATTTCTACCGGCCTGATTATTTCACAATACATTTTTATTACGAAAATGTGTGCTATCCAGCCAGATTCGAACCTATATATATATATATATATATATATATGCAGCGAAATATCTTTCTGCGGATGACTTTTAACGCGCTCACGCCCTTATTGAGCACTCTAGAAGAATGGTAGACGTTGAAAAAACAGTAGCTACTCTAACATCTACGCATCGTCTATCCAGTAATGAATTAGAACACTCTTAGTTACTGGCGTGTGTTCACATGGTATATCACACGCTAAAAGTCTTCCTTCTTCCATAGCTCAGAGGTAGAATCGCCGACTGACATCAATTCGGTCGGGTTTCAATCCTGACTAAATCAATTGGATGTCTCACCGTACTGATGAGGTGTTATGATACAGCGAAACAGATCTGTCTTCAGATGACTATATATATATATGTATATATATACATACTAAATTTTTATAAATCAGATCTCAAATTTGAATTAGATCAGTAAAGAGATGATAATCAACATGCAAACTAGACAAACTTTCAGATGGCCGACTAAACTTATGGAAATCAAAAGAAAGAATGATGGAAAGCCTCACGTTGCATGGAAAATTTTTTTTTAAAAAGCCAAACTTTGTAACGCTGGTGATATCTGCAGATTATGCCAAGAAGAAAAGTTGGCTATAACAGTATTTCCAGAACGACAAATGTTATTAAATGAAAGGTCCGAAATAATGCCCGGATGTAGACAATTATAAAATATTTTTTATCCTTGCACAAGCCTAAATAAAAGGATTCCCAACAAAAAAAAAAAAGAAAAAAAAAAGGAAGTTCGAAACTATGGCAGTGCTGATCTTTCCAACTTGAATATATATATTAAGAAATTATACGGAATATTTTAAAATTAATATTAACCGACATGTTTAATTAAATTTGTATGAATATTATTTTAATAGATACACATATCAGAGCTGATACTCGTTTTTTTTTTCTTTAATTAAGCGGTACATTTTAAACATCCACCGGCCGAAATGGTCGAGAAATCTTTTTTAGAAAACATCTAACTTACGGCAGGATTTTAACCTGCATGCACCCCATATATGCACCCCATATATATATATATATATATATATATATATATATATATATATATATATATATAAATATATAAAAGTGAATATTGAATATTCAACACTCTGAGTGTTGACTTCAATGTTTACTTTTATATTCACACCCGTTGTATCTCTGAAATTTATTCTATAAATACAGCATACCTCTGTATTGCATCATCTGTATATATATATATATATATATATATATATATATATATATATAAAGATGAAGCAATACAGAGGTATGCTATGGGAGTGGTAGACTTTGTAAATAGTAGCTACTCCGGCATATACGCATCGTTCATTCAATAATGAATTAGAGTATTCTAGCTATTGGGCGTGTATAATGATATATGCGCAAACAGTCTGCCTTCTTCTACCAGACGCTCGTGGCCAAGAGGTAGAATCGCCGACAGACGCGAATTCGGTCGGGTTTCAATTCTGGGTTAGGAAGTGATCGGAATCTAACCGTACTGATGAGCTGCGAAATTGTCTGCGGATGACTATAGCATGTATATATATGAACCTGCATATATATATTTGGGTTCGAATCCTGCCGGAAGATAAGATTTTGTATGTATATACTTGTCTTTTTTTTTTTTGGATAATTAACATGTACTGTTTAATCATAGGAAAACAAATACGAGTATCTTAGAGTTTAAAATTCGTAGTCTCTAGCACCAATTCGTAAGTTTTGGAAATAAATTTTCATTTTCATTTTAAAGTGAAACTAATAGTCGATGAGGAATAATGATCGCAATTTTAATCAGATATTAGAATTAATGCTCCAGTAAATTGTTTCTGGAGTCTGTTCTTATGTTTCTAAAATTTAAATTTACTTGTATTTTGATTGGCCTTCACAAGCTATGTAACAATGTCTACCCTGACTGAGGGTGTTTTGCCAGTTTTGAACCTTTTAAAACATTTCAACTCGAAACCAGAACTATCACTTGATAAGACACAAGTAGTGCCAAAACAAAATAGGTACTTTTGTAGTGATATTATAACATACATATATTATAAATCCTAAATAAATATTATACGCTCTATTTTGCATTGAGCACATTTTTAAGAATATTGATTTTGGATGTAGATTTTTATTCCATCCATACCTAACCCATACTTAGATAGATAGATAGATAGATAGATAGATAGATAGATAGATAGATAGATAGATCAAATTAATCTCTTTGAAAATGTTTTTCTCTAATCTTCATTAATGTACTCATATTATATAGTTTCCATCAATTGCAACTAATCCGACTGATATGTTGGTATGATTGTCTTGTTATGCGAAGTGAACGCTGCTATTGATCTGAAATTTTAATATTTGATAGAATATCTGTCTTTCTTTCACGCCAAATGCTCGGTTTGATGGTTCCTTGTTATAATTATCTCACGTTTGTGGCTTATTTTTACATCAAAGCTTACAAGTAGTTGAGATGAACGACTAAAATATTTCTTTCTAAAGTCGTCTGTGTCAATTAATCTAGGTTCTCCTAATGTTTGGTGCGTGTTTCGCTGACTTTATACATTTATTACCTCTGCTTTCATTTATGAATATGGATGATACAAATGCTTCCCAAATTTGTCACCTTCTGGAGAGTCTTGTGTAAAATGTTACTCTTTTTTTCATTCCTCTTGCCTTTCTGCTTAAATCTTTAATAATCTCTCTCCGCCTTTATCTATCTATCTATCTATCTATCTATCTATCTATCTATCTATCTATCTATGTTTACCGTTTATCTATCTATCTATCTGAATTTGTTTACCATCTATCTATCTATCTATCTATCTATCTATCTATCTATCTATCTATCTATCTATCTAAGTATGGGTTAGGTATGGATGGAATAAAAATCTACATCCAAAATCAATATTCTTAAAAATGTGCTCAATGCAAAATAGAGCGTATAATATTTATTTAGGATTTATAATATCTATCTATCTATCTATCTATCTATAGGATTTATAATATCTATCTATCTATCTATCTATCTATCTATCTGAACAGTAACCCCTCTTACAAACATATTTCATTGAATACGACTGACAAGGAAGATTTAATTCATTTTTATTAGGTTTTTGCAGCATTTTAATATTTTCCGTTTTCTAGGAATTAAAGAATACAAAAATTATTCATAATGTTTATCGCCCAGAGTGCTTTGTCCATTTCTATAGCCATTTTCATGGGTGTCTATGCCTTAGCAGTTGTTATTTTTCCTCCTGTTTTGACAGTTACGTAGTAGTTTATTTTGTTTTGAAAAGGAGCGTTCATTTGAAACTCTTAGAGCCTGCAAGGAGCGGGAAATACCGTGAGTATTTCAATACTCCATTTACACTATTAAATAATGTAAGTGTATGGTTAGGTCTTTAACGATATCCACAATGCGTTCAGTAAAATAAAAGAAGGTCAAGAAAGTATTGGGTATTACCTATTTATTATCTAATCTATCTAATATTAACTTATTTATAAATGGAAATTTGTCTGTGTGTCTCTGTGTGTGTGTCCGTTACCTATAGACTTCGAAACGGCTGAGCCGATGTTCTTGAAAATTTACACAGTTGTAATATAAGTGTCTGCGAGTGTTCTTAGCTAGGTTTTGTGTCGAGGTACCCCCGATAAATATCGAAAATCGATAATCGAAAAAATCAGGTTATAGAAAGAGTGATCCGATTTTAATCAAATTTGATACTCATAGACAAAGACATTAGAAACGATATTCAGAAGTTTCAAGATTGCAGTTCTTACAATAGTGCAGAAAATCGATAATATATATATATATATATATATATATATATATATATATATATATAAGGCAAGATGTTTGTGTGTGTCTGTATGTCTGTCTGCAAGTACTTTATACAAATCCACAATTTTTATCCGATTCTCACCAAACTTCACACAAATATTCTTTAGGCTGGATAAGTTTTAAAGCTTTCATTACACCCGAGCAATGCCGGGTTATACTGCTAGCACATTAATATTTCGAGATCAGAATCTCATCTTCATAATGGCAGACAAACACGTTGAAAAACACTGTCCGGTATTAGGGCAAGAACTATTTTATCTTTTATGAGCCATATTGACAGAAAATAAACAATTTAATTATAGTAGTTTTGTTTGATTTACTCAACAAATGCTTTAACAAGAAAAATAATTGTTACAAAATAAATTTAATATTTAGTATAATAGCCTTTTGCTTTGATTACAGCCTTCATTCTGTCAGGCAATGACATCACAAGCTTCTTCAATGTATCTAATGGTATCTTCTGCCAAGCAGCTTGTATTTGTTCCTAAAGTGTTTCTTGCAAAGTAACATTAGATTTATCAATACGAGAGGAGGGAATAAGAAAAAAGTCAGTCATATCCAAGGATAATAGAATTATGAGTAGTTTCAAAATAACTTGTTTAATAGAAAATAGGAAAAATTAAATATAACTTCTTTTTAATATATTTCTTTTACACCTAGTTTTAAATAATCAATATTTATTAGCAATTTACTTGGTTTTTCATTCTGTATTTGAATTTCAATGAGGTTTTTAGAAAAATCACCCCCTGTATTAATACTTTTACACACTACCGTTAGTGAGCAAAAGTGTTAGTACAGGGGTGATTTTAAATTTTATTTTGATGCCTCATAAAAAATAAAATAGTTATTGTCCTAATACTTTTGCACAGTACTATATATATATATATATATATATATATATATGTGTGTGTGTGTGTGTGTGTGTGTACGCACGTGTATGTGCGTGTGTATACACATTTGTGAAAATTAATTGAAACAAAACGAATAATGTATCCTCAGATCGTTCACTTTTCCTTATCACGTATACGTTGTTCCTTAGCGTTATTTTTCTTTCCCGACCGCATTTTCTCTTACATTTTCTTGTTTGTTTGTTGGCATGACTGACATTTGAAAGGCTAACACCAACAATATCCGCGATCTCTCTGTAAGACTTGGCATTGTGTTCCTGAATCTTTACAGTTTTCGTACGCTTCCTTGTAATAAAGTACATCGCAGACAAAGGCCGCAGGACAACTAATCGACATTCGAGGCAGTAGTGTTTGGACGTGATAAAAATCTGATTCAATCCCAGATGATACAATATTTCTCAAGGCAACAACCAATTTCATCATACACCTCGATAACAGATTCAAATTAATTCTCATCACTTCAAATGACCTAATATGAGTTAAAAAAATAGAAATCAATTTAAACCCTGTAGCTTCAGTGGGTCTAAAAGTGGTCATATGGTAAAAGAGAGGAAACTAAAGCAATTGTTTCAATTAATTTGCACAAGGATATATATATATATATATATATATATATATATATATATATATATATATACATATATATATATATACCCTTGTTACTTTCTATAGAGCCTACTTTTGGGAGGAGAAAGGGCAGCAAAAAGTAAATGGTTTAAGGCGATAGGTAACGACTAGTCTATTAACCCATAAGACCTGCGTAAAAAGCAATTCGTGAAATTGGTAACATAATGTATATATATATATATATATATATATATATATATATATATATATATATTCCATTTTGTCAATGTGATTTACATATTTGAACTGGTTTTGCTTGAATACCTGACGACCAGCCGATGAGACGGACCGCTTCGGATCCATTAATGCGGGAAAAGGCAACGGGCTCTATAACAACTTTCCAGCCAATAAGAGGATTTATGGCAATTGACAGGTATGAATCTGAAGACATCTTTGAAGAGCCAATTATCGCCTATATTCTCAAGAGATATAGTATTTCGAAAAGAGATTTTACTTAATGTCCACTCTTCATTATGGCAATTTCTTCACCGATTCGAATGAAGTCTTCTGAATAGCCTCAAATTAGAAGCGGGCGATCATTGGTCGCTTGCATTATTTCTCGACAGCATTCATGATTATCATAAAAAGGAGGCCTGATGATTTTGTTTCAATTCTTTTACGCCGCTGACATGATTTTTACAAAATGTCTACAGTCAGTACCTGGAACATTCCAATAATTTTCCAAACCAGATTACTCAATATTTAATAAGTTATTTATTACAGAAGGATGCTGCGAATATCATGGACCTAGCATGCGAGGAATAATGAGGTTTTGGAAAGAATGGAAACAAAAAGGAAATTAATACTGAGCACCAGGAAGAGACAGCTAAATTTCCTGGGACATGTAATGAGAACGGAGGGCTTGGAGAACCTGATACTAACAGGTCAAATAGAGTGAAGGAGAAAACAGCATGTAACGTACTTGACTGTCCTGAGTGGGTGGATGGCAGAATGGGGGTTGCATGGTGCAACATGATAAAGCGTGCTAAGAGCCACCAGGGATAGGGAGACGTGGACGGCCATGATCACCTACGTACTGAAAGAACAACGCACATAGAAAAAGAAGCTTAACTAACAACTAGTATTTTTAGAAGTATATAAAATATGAAGTCGGAATATCTAAACTTATTTATAAATAGAACTTTGTCTGAGTGTGTGTATGTATGTGTGTGTGTGTGTGTGTGTGTGTCCGTTACCTATAGACTCCGAAACAGCTGAACCAATTCTCTTGAAAATTTACACAGTTGTACTATAAGCGTCTGCGAGTGTTCTTAGCTAGGTTTTGTGTCGAGGTACCCCCGATAAATGGTCCGATTTTAATCAAATTTGATACACTCATAGACAAAGACATAAGAAACGATATTCAGAAGTTTCAAAGTTGCAATTCTTACAATAGTGTCGAAAATCGATAATATATATATATAAAGCAATATGTTTGTGTGTGTGACTGTTTATCTGCCTGGATGTCTGTATTTTTTCAGCCCTTTTATTTTAGTTTTTGCTTCGAGTTTGGTTCTAAGTAGGTATAATTGTAGTTCTTAGTCTCGGCCATGATACCATTTACTCAGAGGACTTATTTAGCCTTCAAAATTCAGTTTACGACGAAAAAAACTTATTTGATATCGATATCAGGAAATCAAAATTTGACTTACATCCATTCATTTTTCTTTCAGTCTAAGGTTTCGCTTTAACTGGAAACAACTATTGCTTTTTAATCTTTCGTGCCAACGTTCAAATTGTCTCATCTCCAGGACCATGGTTTAGTTTTTAAAGCTTTCATTGCACCCAAGCAACGCCGGGCTATACTGCTAGTACATAATAGTTTGTTTAATGGCATATCAACTTCTTGTGTGTCATTTAATGATGAAATGAAATTTTCTTGGGTGTTTTGGCAATTATTTTTTTCTGGTAATGTTTCTCTTCTTTTTAATAATATGTGCTGTTAATTTTTTTTTATACAAATATGAACTTCTTTTTTTTTATTAAAAATGTATACTTTAATAATATTTAGACCATAGTTTGACGGTTCACTATTTTCCAATAGTTGATACACAGACGTGCTACCACCCCGGGTCATGGTAACCCTTAGAACAACAGCAATTAAGAGGTGGTTTAACGCTTCTCAGAACATCACAACTAGAGGCTTTAGTGCCGAATGTAGTTTATCAACATACTCAGGACGCTTTCTTAATGGTAATAGATGCACAAAGTCTAATATTAATATTCATTAATTACTAGAAATACCCTAATTCATTTTTTGGTTAATATTAATTCTTCAGTGTATGATTGAATAAGCTGTTGGCAAATTCCAGGACAATACAATATCCGTAGAAATTCTCCTAAATCATCATTAAATATTTGAGCTTAAAACTTTAACAAAATATTGCAATGGCATGATAAAATGACTCTTGTTTGTTGTTTTAAGAAGTAAGAGGGTACAAATGTAAAGAGTTGAAACTGAAAACTTGTTTACATTTCACTGAATAAAGGTTAAACACATGAGAGTGTTATCACCTCTGTTTCCTCCCCTTCTTCCATTTTTTTCTTCTCGAAATCAATTTCCGTCTCTGTTATGTCTTTTTCGTTTTTCCACTTGATCAAAATAGAATAGTTCATTATTTATGAAGGATAAGCAAGAAACGTTAAACATTTATATCGTCCTCACTTTCTTTTGTCCCCACTGAAACCAAGAAACATCTTTTGATATGTATTTTCTGTTTTTCCATAGAATCAAAGCAGTATAGTTCATGCTTTACGAGGCATTGGCAGGACATGCTAAACATTCTTTCTCTTCGAACTGTATAGTCACGCTGCGTTTTGCCTGTCTCTAGACAAAGCTGCGTCCTCGGAAGTCACACGGGTTATTATTTATTGACGGAGGAAGAGTCCATTCTTATATATAGGGAACAATAACATTTTCTTTTACTGAAACCATGTAGCGTCTATGATATATATTCTCCCTTTTTTCAAAGGACCAAAACAGAATTGTACAGTATTTATGAGGCACTGACAAGACATAACATACGTGCTAATTATAGGAGGTAGAAGTATAATTTTAAGCAGATGAGTACGTTCGATAATATTTATATATAAATTTATGAATAAGAAAAAATAAAAAAAAGAATGATTTTAGTATGGTTTCACTTGTAAAATCAACCAACCAACACTTCATCATCATCTCATTTTTTACACTCAATAGTGTGTAGGCAAGCAACTTGTTACTATTTCCAGGGTTGTTAGCCTTGCGCCCAACCCCTAAACCTGGAGGATCTTTCTTGGTTCCTGCGTTTGCAGCACCTAGTATTCCCAAACGGTCACCCATCTAAGTACTGACCAAGCTCGATATTGCTTAACTTCGGTGATCGGACGAGAAATGGTGTATTCAACACGATATAGCCGTAGACCAACACATAATTACCATAAAGCAAAATGAAGCTAGTCCGGCTTACCGTTATGACGGATTAGTGCGTTTGATCCTCACGGGTTGTTCCATATAAATTCAACATTCAGTAACTCAGTAAATATTGACAAGTTATAAAATCAACCAACCATACTAATTCTTGCTTAACAAACTGGATGTAGTGTCGTAGACCCGGTTAAAGGGTCCAGTAAGAATAACACAGAACAACCAAAATAGGAAATAACGAATGTGTATTAAACACAGTAAAATACAACACTTGGAACTTTGTTAGTAGAACGATAATACTAGTTAGTGAGTAATACTATAATTCGACCCTCGAACTGGGACTCGTTATGGTCGTTACGGTATCAGTGTTCGTAGATGACTCTCGGCTATGTTCAGGGCGTTATCCTCAAGCTATCTCTTAGGTACTCCCTGGTTACTCACTCTCACCTCTTATGAGGTATATGTACTGTTTGGAAGAGTTCATTCTGTTTGATGGAGGATGTCGCCATGACACTTAGTTTAAATGCCGAAGAAAAGAAGTCAGTCAGTTAAGTGCCATACGTGATACACGCTTGGGCGATCATGTCTCTTTCGAGACATGACTGACTGGGCAGAAGATTATCCCGCAGTAGGTTGCCATTGCTTTCTGCGGTAGACTGGTTGCCGACCAAGGCTATAGAACCCAATCTGTCCTGTTATTTAACCCATAACTGGAAGGAAGAGACGAATTAATACCTTTCCCAAGGGTATTTGCGCGTAAGGGAATGCAATGAATTCAGCTGGAATTCGAACTCGGCTCCCCGGTTTCTCGTTCCGAGCCGATATCCACTGCACCACAACGCACATCCTAAACAGAAAACCGAAATAAATACTGAAACAATAGACAGATATAAGAGAGTTTTGGATGAAGACGGCGATAGCTTAATCGGAGATCTTTTGTAAATTCCCAAGAATAATAGCAGTTTTCTTTTTAACTAGTTTGTCTTCTTACATGTGATGTGTTCGATCAGAATTTTGTCCATCATGGTCCTTTACCTAGTCCATGTCCTATAAATATCCTAATGATTTTCTCTTTTTTTATCTAAACTGATTTATAAATGGAACTTTGTCTGTGTGTGTTTGTGTGTGTGTGTGTGTGTGTGTGTGTGTGTGTGTGTGTGTGTGTGTGCGTGTGTGTGTATCCGTTACCTATAGACTCTGAAACGGCTGAACCAATTTTCTTGAAAATTTACACAGTTGTACTATAAGCGTCTGCGGGTGTTCTTAGCTAGGTTTTGTGTCGAGGTATTCCCGATAAATATCGAAAATCGATAATCGAAAAAATCGGGTTATAGAAGGAGTGGTCTGATTTTAATTAAATTTGATACACTCATAGACAAAGACATAAGAAACGATATTCAGAAGTTTCAAGGTTGCAATAGTTGCAAAGTTCTTAAAATAGTGTAGAATATTTGATATCGATAGCAGGAAATCAAAATTTGATTTGCATCCATTCATTTTTCTTTCAGTCTACGGTTTCGCTTTAACTGGAAACAACTATTGGTTTTTAGTCTTTCGTGGCAACGTCCAAAGAGTCTGAGCTCCAGGACCATGGATTAGTTTTAAAGCTTTCATTACACCAAGCAACGCCGGGCTATACTGCTAGTCTCTCCTAAACCTTGTTTCGTTATCACTTTACTCTACCTTGCTTGGTAGGTTAAGCGTTGTTTTTCTCTGTACTTCTTAACTTCAACCTGTCCTGTGAGTATCAGGTTTTCGAAGCCCTATTTCCTTGTTTTGTGCTATGGACATTTCAACTATATCTATCTGATGTCAAGAGTAAGTGTCTTTTTTATCGTCCGTTTTCTCAAGAACTTCGTCATTGTTCATGTCGTGGAACCCATTTAAAGATCCAGTAAGAATAACACAAAACAATCAAAATAGGAAATAATGATTATATATCCAACACAGCAAAATACAACACTTGGAACTTTGTTAGTAGAACAATAATACTGATTAGATCTCAATAGAAACGAAGAAAAGAGTGCTAGACTGCTACGTGATGTCAGTTCTTCAATACGGCTGTGAATGCTGGACAATATCATCGAAAATGAGGACAAAACTGGAAGCGGCCGAAATGTGGTTCTACAGAAGGATGCTACGGATATCGTGGACTGAGCATACAAGCAACGACGAAGTGTTAGAAAGAATGGCAACAAAAAGGAAATTGATGCTGAGCATCAGGAAGAGACAACTGAAGTTCCTGGGACATGCAATGAGGAAGGAGAGCCTGATACTGACTGGACAGATAGAAGGAAGGAGAGACAGAGGAAGGCAGCGGATAACATATTTGCAGGGTCTGATCAGGTGGATGACGGAACGGGGGTTGCCAGGAGCAACAGGAGCAAACATACTAAGAGCCCAAGGGATAGGGAGACGTGGAGATCCATGATCGTCTACGTCCTGAAGGGACAGGGCACATAGAAGAAGAAGTGAGTAATACTATAATTCGACCCTCGAACTGGGACTCGTAATGGTCGTTACGGTATCAGTGTTCGTCGACGACTCTCGGCTATGTTCAGGGCGTTATCCTCAAGCTATCTCTTAGGTACTCCCTAGTTTCTCGCTCTCACCTCTTGTTAGGGGAGGTATATGTACTGGTTGGAAGAGTTCATTCCCTTGTGGTTGATGCCGCCATGATTGTTTACATATTCGGTCCATGGTATTCTGAACATCCATCTATAGATCCACATTTCTGTTGCTTCATGTTTCATTCTCATGTTTTAAAATATTTTCCGGTATACTGTCATATCTTCTTTTATGTACCATGTTCTTTCAGGACGTAGGCGATCATAGCCCCCCACGATTTCCCTATTCCCTGTAACTCTTAACGCACCTTCACTTGTCACCGCCCTTTGCTTTACCATCCATCCAAATATGTCACGCGTCGATTTCCCTGTCTCGTATTATCTCAATCTTTCCTGTGAGTATCAGATTCTCCAAGCCCTGTTTCCTCATTATATGTCCCAGAAACTGTCTTTTCCTGATGTTAAGTATTAGTTTCCTTTTCATTTCTGTCTTCTCTAAAACGTCGCCGTTCATCACGTATTCGGTCCATGGTATCCTCAGCATTACATAACATTTCAGTGTTCTTTTGTCTGTTTCTTAATACACTTCTGAGCTTTTTCTGCTTATTGTTTGGTTTATTAATGTTGCGGATTCCGGGTAAGGAACCGCACAAAATAATAAATAACAAAAAACAGCTATGGAGATAGAAAATACATGTGCCTTGTGGTACAGTGGATATCGACTCGGAACGAGAAACCGGGGAGCCGAGTTCGAATTCCAGTTGAATCCATTACATTCACTTACGCGCAAATACCCTTGGGAAAGGTATTAATCCGTCTCTTCCTTCCAGTTATGGGTTAAATAGCAGGACAGATTGTGTTCTATAGCCTTGTTCGGCAACCAGCCTACCGCAGAAAGCAATGGCAACCTACTGCTGGATAATCTTCTGCCCAGTCAGTCATGTCTCTTTCGAGACATGATCGCCCAAGCGTGTATCACGTATGGCACTTAACTGACTGACTGATTAGTAGAAATAATTATATACAATCTTGAAGTTAAATAGTAGATCCGGGTAACTGATTCTAGCTGAGTGGAGCTCAGAGTAAATGCAACTCTCTCACCAACTTACAACTCAACTCTTTACAGCTGACTTGCAGCTAACCTCTGCTGTTCTCTTTATAGGCAGGATCTTATGTGTTTATTATGTTTATTGTGCAGGATCTTATGTGTTTATTGTGTTTCTTGTGCAGGATCTTATGTGTTTATTGTGTTTATTGTGCAGGATCTTATGTGTTTATTGTGTTTCTTGTGCAGGATCTTATGTGTTTATTGTGTTTATTGTGCAGGATCTTATGTGTTTATTGTGTTTATTGTGCAGGATCTTATGTGTTTATTGTGTTTATTGTGCAGGATCTTATGTGTTTATTGTGTTTATTGTGCAGCTAACCTCTGCTGTTCTCTTTATAGGCAGGATCTTATGTACACTCAGGCGAGTCCATTATTATGTACAAAGGGGTGATCCCACAACAATTAATACATTGCTTAGCTTTTGAAAGGTATATTTTGCTGTCCCAGTACCGTTTACAAGCTGTTTATTATTCTTAAATTTCAGATTTCTAGGAACTCATGCATCAGTAAATATTAATAATGAAGAGAGCATTTATTTTATACAACAAATATTTATTTTTCGAGGAAATCTTCTCCCGAATGATAACAAATAATCATATAAATCAAATACTAAGGACGTGAAAATTTCATTTCATTTGAGTTACAAGCAAAGGGTTATTAATTCTCTCTATTTTTCGTTTTCCCAGAAGAAATCTTTTGAACAACGAGTCTCTGATTTGGAGAACATGAGATAGAATCTAATCAAAACATGGCGATATCGTTGCTGATGAGGAAGGAAATGTGTTTTTTTTATTTATGGAAAACTTAAAATTTGATTAGTTAACTAATGAAAATACATTTAACTGTAGGCAGTGATAATGATTTGATATTCGGAATAAACAAATTGTGATTGATTTTTAACGTAATTTTGGCGAGAAAACTCAGCTAATCTACGACAGCCATTGCTTCTACTGTCTTTATCTCGACATAATGCTTTCTCAATCACTACAATCTTGAACTCTTTAACCGTTAATTTTCCTACATAGCAGGGTGGGCTGAAAGGTTTCATAGGTTAACTACAAACGAGAGGGATGCGAGAGCTGTGTAATCTTGGATGCATGAATTACAATTCTTCTTAATAGCTCTATGGTTTCTTTGCAGATAAACTAAGAAAGTCGGTTCTCTGTGAAGGGCCAGGAAGTTTTTTTTTCCGCCTGAAACAATCCTGCCATCCGCCCGTGCATTCATTACTGCTGCCATATCTGGTCGGGAGCTCCTGCTATCCACCTAGGGGTCCTTGACAAAATGCAACGGAGAATCTGTAAAGTGATAGATCCTGATTTGGCAGCTCAGATACAGTAACTTTCTCACCGGCGCAATTTGGCTTCCCTGAGTCTCTTCTACAAATATTTTCACGGCTTCTACTCCGATGAACTTAGTTCACTGGTGCCCCCTATATATGAATTTACTCGAGTCACAAGATTAGCAACTAGTTCCCACCCTTTTACTGTGAAACCAATAAAATGTAAACGTAAATTCTACTCCATCAGCTTCTTTTCTCACACTTCCCGCCTGTGGAATTCCTTTCCATTTATTTGCTTTCCCGACAGCTACAATTTCCAAGAATTTAAATGTAAAGTCACTCCTATCTCACTAACCTGCATCCTCTCTCTCATGCTCCTTTCTCCGTCTACTCCACTCTCATCAGTATTCTCATCTTTTTCTTAACCACTTCCTGACCCCAACCCCCACATAACCTGTCACTCTTTCTTATAATTTTCTCCTATGTAACCTCCTGCAAAACAATGATAGAATAAAATGCTTTGCTTGGGGCGATATGATTATTAAAAAAAAAGATTCTATGCTATTATAATGTGAATATAAAGTGGGGGATCAATTCCACATTACAATCGATATGTAAATTGAGCCCCCACTTTATGGCCACAGTCATCTTTCTCTTACCCACTTTCTGACACTCCATATAACTTGTCAGTCTTTCTCATATCTTTCCTCCTATGTAACCCTCTGTAGAACAGTGTCAGCAAAATGCCTTGCTTAGGGCGATATGATTATATAAAAATAAAAATAAAACTGTATCGGACTGTTCAAAGAAACACGTTAATCCTGTTGGTTAAAAAATAATCAGCAGAAACAATTTCAGCATCTGCTTATATTTATCTCCTAAAAGACAGGTAGCTCAGAGGATAAAAGCGTTGGTTGTACCCCATGACTGGACGCAAAGAGTTGTGAGTTCAATACCTGACGACAGCAGTGACGAACAAAAACTTAAAGAATTGAGTTAAATGACGATAACTAAGACCACCTGAGGTGATATGACACGTGAAAAGAGAACTACCCCAGTGATAATGCATTTCTGGTCCCCAGGCGATTGTTTTCTTCAGTTTGGGAAACAGATAGTCAGATCAAGAGAATCTTGATGGGGGAGGTGTCAAACATTTAATATCCACAGTCACTCACAGAAAGTATGGAGACTAATATCTGAGCAGTTAGTTTTTTTTATAATTTGCTCCTGAAATCCTTTCGTAACTGTCTCGGTAAGTTGACATATTTCTTTCGATTGATGGTGTGTCACGTTTGAAAATAAAGTATAATTTTATAAATAAATTTTGTTCCGCTGAACTTAGCTCACTAGTGACCTCTATATATGAATTTACTCGAGCCACAAGATTAGCAAGCCTTGAGTGGTAACCATTCAAGAAGAACAATGAATTCAAAATCAGCATGAAGAGGGATTGGCTCCGTCAGGCTATTTCACCCTAGATACATCAACTGTTACCATATGTAGTACATCTACCAGTTAAGAGGATTTGTGAACGTATTTGAATGAGTCAACCCACGTTGTTTGCATTGTTTTGTATAAATAATTGATCCTACCCTACCGCGTTTATATTAGTACTTCTTCGAGTATTTGTTTAGCAGCATATAATTTCACGGCTTCTCCTTTGATGAACTTAGCTCACTGGTGTCCCCTATATATGAGTTTACTCAAGTCACGAGATTAGTAACTATGTTCTACTCTTTTAATGTGAAACCAATAAAATGTAAACGCAAATTCTACTCCATCAGCTTCTTTTCTCGCACTTCCCACCTGGCGAACTCTTTTCCGTATACTTGCTTCCCCGACAGCTACAATCTCCAAGAATTTAAATATAAAGACAATAGTAATGTTCTATCTCACTAACCTGCATCCTCTCTCTTATGCTCCTTTCTCCGTCCACTTCACTCTCATCAGTATTCTCGTTCTTCTCTTACACACTTCCTGACACCCCCCGTTACTGGTCACTCTTTTTCATAACCTTGCTCCTGTGTAACCTCTGCACAACACTGCCAGTAAAATGCTTTGCTTGGGGCGATATGATTATTAAAAAAAAATCAAAACTATTTTCAGCAATAGATCGGAGAAAGCGGTTATATATATAGCTAAGCGGATAGATTAAGCATTTCTGACCGAGTTGGACGCCATGCCTGGTAACCATATGAGAGTCTAGACATGATAAGGCGATTTGAAAACATGAAAATTTTGTTAGAGTCATGTTAAATAATGGCTTTAAGAAATGGATCAGTCATCCCGCTTTGTTCAATAATTCTGCTTTGTCACAATGTAAGCCATATTGACTATCTTCATACGTGTTTGAAGGGGTGTGCGCAAATTTGCGAGTGTATATGTGAGTGTGTAGCAATGCGATGTATTGCATCTGAGATAGATTATGTAAGTTGAAGAATCCAGCATTAAAAGCAAAGAAATCGCAAATTCTGGAAATAATTTTGGATATAAACGAGAACGTAAATACGCTGTGAAACAAAGAGAAATGTCATATTTATTTTAGTAGGATTCCTCATTTGATTTTCATCGATCCAAAATTTTCCTAACGAAAGAACCGACAGTCACAGACACGCAAGTTTTGATGTTGCCAATTCCATTATGTCTTCATCACTGGCAAGCAGATATTATCTTTTTTTTTGTTGTTTTGTTTTGCTTTTGTTCAATATAGGTTTCATTTCCTTTGCAAGAAAAGAAAATTCAAAATGTCTTATTATTTAAAAAATTCTATCATTTTATGAATTAAAAATATCTTCATCGAACCAATAGACAAAAAGAAATATAAAACATTTAGCAGAGAGAGAGAGAGAGAGAGAGAGAGAGAGAGAGAAAGTTGTACGGAAAGAGAGAGAGAGAAAAAGAGAGAAGTAAAACGAGGAGAACAAGTTAGGTACGAGAGAGAAAAACGTTGAGACATGAAGGAGAGTGGAGTAACAAGAGAAAGTGTAAATGAAGCAAACAGAAGACATCAGTAAGAAGAGAGCGAGAGAGAGAGAGAGAGGGAGGGAGGGAGGGAGGTAGAGGGAGGGGGGTAGAGGGAGGGAGGTAGAGGGAGGGAGGTAGAGGGAGAGAGGGAGTGAGGCATTTAAAGAAAGAACATGAGGTATAAACTGAGTAAAAATAGAGATTAAAAGAGAAAAAAAGAAAAATTAGATACGAAGAATGCCATTTAAGCGAAGAGTGAATCACTAGAGGGCTGGGTCATTTTGGATGGTCATTTTAAAGGAGACAAAACATATGGATAAATTTTAACAAATTGGATGATATATATATATATATATATATATATATATATATATATATATAGTCATCTGCAGACAGATCTGCTTTGCTGCATCACTGCTCACCAACACGGTCAGACATCCGATTGCTTTTTATCCAGGACAGAAACCTGAGAAACCCGACCAAAATGGCGATTCTACCTCTGAGCTATGGACGCTCGGTAGAAGGAGGCAAACTTTTTAGCGTGTATATTATCATTACACACGCCCAATAGCCTGAGTGTGCTAATTCATTGTTGAATGCACGATGTGTAGATGCTTGAGTAGCTACTGTTTTTCAAAGTCTACCATTCTTCCAGAGTGCTCAATCAGGGTGTGAGTAGCATAAATAGTCATCCGCAGACAGATCTGTTTCGCTGCATCACAGTTCACCAGCACAGTCAGACATATATATATATATATATATATATATATTTACTGTGGAAAAATGTGTGACAAATTAGAAAAAAGATTTCTTGTGAAAAGCATTTCATCGGATTCAATTTGTTATGTTGGTACGAAGGCGCATGCGCACCAGCGAGAAATGCTGGGAATTTTAAATTTAAATTTATTTATTTTATTTATCTAGCCAATTTAATTTAAATTCTTTTTCTTTCTTTCACTTTTTAACAGATATCCTGCACTGTGATGAATGAAATTCCGCCCGAAATGGTGACATGTTGCTAAAGCCCAGGAGCAAATTTACTGTAAATGACCTTGCGTTCAAGGCACTCTCAAGACATTTTCATCGTAGTGAATTGTTCTCTCATTTGATCAAAGCACGTTTTTTTTAATGTTATAATTGTGGTTTTGAATTTAAAATTCCAAGCAGCCTCATTTGTGTGCATGCGCAGTCGGACCAACATAAAGAATTTATTCACAAGAAATACCAGAGGACGGGACATGTCGCAAGAAAATTGTTTCTACTTTTTCGTACATTTTCTCCCAATGTTGTTCTTGATATATAAAAATTTATATCGTTATCTCTCTCTCTCTCTCTCTCTCTCTATATATATATATATATATATATATATATATATATATATATATATATATATTCTAAACATATACTGTGGAATATAAGAGACAATGAATGTCTATTATGTTTAATCATGAGTCGGTAACACAATAACAATTATATACAACACGCTAAAATTTCCCTTCTCTGATTCCAAGCCTATGTTTTACAGGGTAGCGACTTCGATTGACACCAAATCGGCCGAGTTTCGATCCTGGCCAGAAGCCAGTGGATGTGTCTAGCCACACTGACGAGCTCTGATACAGCGAAACAGGCTTGTATGTGGATGATTTATATATATATATATATATATATATATATATATATATATATATATACTGAAGACGAGCAAAGTGGCAGTGGAAATAAGGGGAGACATAGAAAGATGGTATGGCATAGAGAGAAGCATATACGTCAAAGGTTGAAAGAGAAAAACCAAAGTGGACTCATTAGTAGAATGAGCGTAATATACATACACTGACATATATATATATATATATATATATATATATATATATACATACAGGTAGGGTGTCCATAAAATCCGTGGGCACATTAAAAAATTTATAACTTTATTTGTATTTGCAATAGAAGTAATTTGTAAAAAGGATTAGAAAGTACTAAAAGCATATTATTTAAGGTTTTATTGAAATTTTATTTGGGTTTCCACATGTTCTCCATCATTAGCAATACAAAGGGTAATACGATTTTGAAGTTCATATTTTATTACTCATCTACAAATTGTGGCACGGGATCGAAACTCGACCGATTTGGTGTCAGTCGGAGTCGCTACCCCGTAAGAATCAGAGAAGGGAAATTTTAACGTGTTGTATATAATTGTTATTGTGTTACCGTCTTAATAACCTCTTCGACGATGGCTCATGTGAGCCGAAAGCTTAGAACAAACTTTAAAAATTATAAAACTAGACACGTTGAACTATTTTTTACATATTATTTCTATCACAAGTAAAAGTAAACTTTTAATTTTTTAAAAGTACACAGGAACTTTATGGGCACTCTACTGGGTCCCACCCATTCACAGTCAGGTTAGCCAAATACAGACGACAATTCTACTCATGCAGCTTCTTCTCTCGCACTTCCCGCCTGTGGTACTCGCTCCCGTATTCTTGCTTTCCTGACGGCTACAACCTCCAGAAATTTAAATGCAAAGTCAATACTCATCTACTAACCACTGGACTCTAGCTCTCTCCCCACCCCCGTATAACCTTCCCTTTCTCTCCACCTATGTATTTGTCATCGCACCTGCTTTCTCAGCTTTCTATTGTTCCTTTCTAACTAGTATGTACTCCTCACTCTTTTCTAATTACTATTTTTATATTTATGTAGCCCCCTGCACATCAGTGGCGTTTCCGCCTTGCTCGGGGTGAAATGATTATATATATATATATATATATATATTGAGAGATAGAGAAAGAGAAAAAACGAAGGAGAAATACAAGGACTGAAAAAGAGATAGATATAAATGGCTAACCATGATAGACATTGACAATCTATACAGAAAAAAAACAAATGTTAATATAAATAAACTAAGAAAGACACACGCAGCCAAGAACAAACATAAACACAAAACTTATACATACATAGTAACATATATAGAAATATATGTATATTAATACAGGTTTTACATACATAGTAACATATATTTTACATACATAGTAACATATATAGAAATATATGTATATTAATACAGGTTTCGTTGAATAATATCGACAACTTTTGTCTATTTTTTTTGTGTAGGATACTTTCGTATAGTCTTTTCACAAGAAAACCTTTTCTACTTTGTCACACATTTTTCCTCAGTAAATATATATATATATATATATATATATATATATATATATATATATATATATGTCTGACCGTGCTGGTGAGCTGTGATGCAGCGAAGCAGATCTGTCTGCGGTTGACTATTTACGCTCTCACACCCTGATTGAGCACTCTGGAAGAATGGTAGTAGCTACTCTAGCATCTACGCATCGTTCATTCAACAATGAATTGGAACACTCTTAGCTATCGTTATATATGGTGCTTATCAGACTATACGAAAGGATTCTACACAAATTAGACAAAACTTGCCTATATTGTTCAACGAAACATGTATTAATGAACAAATGCTGCCAAAATACACACACAATATATATATATATATATATATATATATATATATATATATATATATATATACAGAGAGAGAGAGAGAGAGAGAGAGCGAGAACGAGACAGAGAGACAAAAAAGAGAGAGACAGAGAAAGGAACAGAGAAGGAGGCAGAAATAGTGTGTGTGTGTGTGTTTGTGTGGGGGAGAGAGAGAGAGAGAAAGAGAGAAAGAGAGAGAGAATGTGTGTTTGAGAGAGAGAGAAATTTCCAAAAGAAACGGACACTGAAAAAAGCAAATATAAAGCCAAGTAACCGAAGAAATGAATGCAGAGTAAAAATTACCACCAAAAAATTGACGAGAAAATTGACATTGCACCTTTCCCACAACAGTTCCATCTGATCTCATTTAAGCACACATATCGAGATCTTCTCAGACCTATCTGTGATATACTTACTGATAATACATACATAATAGCATCATCTACATGCAGAAGAAGATTAAAAATAAATAGGATTTTCTAATAAAAAAGAGAAATCCTATACTAAATAACATAAATTATGAACATGGTAAGAGTGTGCTTACCGTGTTCGGAACTTAACATACACAAGACTATTTGTATAAACTTTAAACATGTTTATTTACAAGTAAAACAAAATTAATTTCTGATAACGGTTAAATGTATAGCGGAATTACTCAAAAGTACAACACCTTTGGACATTTTTCATATAATTTCAGTACCGAAAAGAAAAAAACATATACGAAATCATGAAAAATTATATAAAAAACTTAATAAGACTTTGTCTGTTCTTTTTAATGAAACCAGTATAAAAGTGAAATTGTTTCCTAAATACACAATATATATATATACGTGGGGAAAGAACGAAAATAGGATAGAATTAGAGAAAAAGAGAAAGAGGGGCGATATGGAAGAAGAGAGGAATAAATGCAGAGAGTGTTAAAAGAAGAGAGAGACAAATTCCGAAAGATCCATAGAGTGAGAATGACAGACACGAAGAGAGAGAGTGAGAGAGAAAGAAGTAAAATGTGGGAGCCAGATTTCGGGTTAAAAAGAAAAAGGTGTTTTTCTAAGAACGAGTTAAATGCGAGAAAAGGCCTCAAGTAGAGGGTATTCACTGAGAATCGAACTCACTACACAATTACCAATGATTTTAGTAAAACAAGCTTGCTAGCAATTATGCCATACCGAGATGCCCAAGGAGAGACAGGCAAATAGAGAGTGATACAGTGAGAGAAACCGAAACAGAGAACAAATATAAAAGGGAGAAAAAAAGATGAATTAAGAAAAAAAAAAACAGATATAGAAAGGGAGATAGATGGGAAGGGTTGGGAGGGAGCTATATACAATGAAAGAAATTAAAAAACACGGTATATGAAGTCATATACATTTCGTGCACGTTCCCATTAAAGTCCTTGATTTTAGGATAAGAAACAATCTTGTTAAGAAAACAGATTATGCCAAAGTGTTCATTATCTAAGTTGTTTCGTCTCGGCACCATTTTGTGAGAGAAAGGACAGACTTTCAGCAAACGTTTGAAAACAATTTGATTGCTGAAATTAATCTAATAACAAGCATTATTATGAAATGCGAAATTGCCTTTTAAGAAAAAATACTGCTATTCTTATTTTCAGCTTTTCAAAACTGTTAAAGTAATCCATTTAGGCAAATTGTTTATATTATTCTATCTATTTCATTATGTTCATATCTATCTATCTATCTATCTATCTATCTAATGAGACATTGTTCTTTCAATGTCAAAACAAAATGTACACTTTTGTAGTAGATTGTAGTTTAGACATGTTTTAAAGTATAATTTATAATAAATATTCATTGGTCTATTTCTATACTGAGCACTGTTTTAAATTATTATTTTGAACGTCGTAAATATTTTCTTTGTTCATTATTCATTTGTATATATATATATATATAATTTCAGATCAAAAATATCTAAATGATTGCGATGGCATTAAATCTAAAGCACAAGAAGTTTTGTCAATTACCATGGACCTGTGCAGCAGAATATTTTATTGTCATTTGCAATGAGATCCTCCACATTCTCCATGTCTCGAATCTGACACATTTTTTCATCTTCAAAAATTAATCCCACTTGAAAGTAATAATATTTTAAGACGTCAAGGCAATCCAAAAAAAAGTGCGGCAGGGAAAAACGCTGGATTGTTTCGGAAGTGATTAAATGTCGAATTGATATGTGTTGTAGTGTTCTTTTGGTATTATTAACCTTTTGATCAGACCCTTTATATATATATATATAGTCATCCGCAGAGAGATCTGTTTCGCTGTATCACAGCTCATCAGTACGGTTAGGCTACGATTGCTTTTAACCTAGGATTGCAACCCGACCAAATTGGCGTCAGTCGGCGATTCTACCTCTGGGCCATGGGCGCACGGAAGGCAGACTTTTTAGCATGTATATCATCAGTATACACGCCCAATAGCCAGAGTGCTCTAATTAATGAATGAATGAGCAATGCGTACATGCCAGGGTAGCTACTGTTTTACAAAATCTACCATTCTTCCAGAGTGCTCAATCAGGATGTGAGAGCGTAAATATATATATATATATATATATATTAGTATATCGAGGCAGCAAGTAATTTTCTAAACATATGCTGTTAAATATAAGTGACAATGAATGTCTATTATGTTTAATCATGAGCCGTTCTAAACGTTGTATTTTTGCTTTAATTTCAGTTGAAAATAAAGACAAAAATTCTCCAACATTTGGATAATTATTTATTAGTTTTCTTCTAAGCTTTCGGCTCACATGAGCCATCTTCAGAGAGGTCGTTCAAACTGAAATATTATAAAATCCGCCATCACCGACGATTTTATTTGGTGTTGACATAAAACTCCGCTTGGCAACGGCAATAGTTACCAAAAATAATAAACGCAGTTCTTAAGTTTGCGATGCGGTTTTATGACGTCACACCGCGGGATAGCGCGAAATGACAACAAAACCATGTAGTCAAATGCAATGTAATATGTTATTTCCTGTTTTAAATTTGATTTTATTGAATGTTGGTTGTTTCGATTTGATGTACATGGCCTCCAATATCTGCAGGTTCCTCTTACTGTGTGTATGATTAAGGATCACCGTATTGTTGGCCAAAATCTGTCTGATATTACCTACATGATTATGTTTTTCAGAGAAATGTTGTTTAATAATACTCTGATCAGAAAGATGACATGTAAGTCTACGGGAGAGCGTGGTTGTAGTAAAACCAATATATGTACTAGGTTTTTGATTAGTATCAGAGATGCAATCTCTGAATGGGCATGTAAATTGGTACACTACATTGGTTTATATATATTTATTACATCAAAAGTCATTTTAGCGGATAATCATATTTGCGTAAACATTTATTTTTAAACTGTATGTGTTTCATTTATCCACCTCCAGTAAAGAAAATGTATTTCGAACGAAAATAACGACAGAAGTTTACAAAAATATGTTGTGATAAAATATTGAAAAATAAAATGCATTAATTCTTAAATCACTCGACAAAAAAAATATGCATTTATTCTTAACCATATGGTAGAACTTTGAGCCAATTTTCAGACACAAATTTAAAATTGCGTGTTGCATGAAACTTAAAGTTGAAGCAAATATTATAATACTTTTGTTATAAGTGATTACAAAAACATTTTACAAGTATATTTTTAATTCTGACTTAATGCCTACACTTTTAACTGTTGGTAAAACATAACGAATTATTTTTAAATTTCGATAAAAATAATTTGTCTTATCAGTTATCAACAATCACCTGACGAAGTACAATTGATAGCATTGAAACATGAAACCTATTGTGTATCGATCTAAAATGTTTCTATTATAATCACTTATAATAAAAATATTGTAAATGATACTAACTGCGAATTTTTACTCTATCCGTTTGTTCTTACTTTCATATATATATATATATATATATATATATATATATATATGTATATGTATATATATATATACTCTTTGCGCATTACTCGTCAGATATTAAAAATAATGTTCAGGCAAATAAAATAAATAGGTTGGTTGTTAAAAATCATTTCCTTAATCTTCAGGATTTTCTGTAACAATATATATATATATATATATATATACATATATATATATATATATATATATATATATGTGTGTGTGTGTGTGTGTGTGTGTGTGTGTGTGTGTGTATGTGTGTGTGTGTGTGTAAGTGTAATCTATATGAATGTGAGGGTGTAATACACCTCTTGAGATGCAGGTTGATTATTGACAAATTTTTTACTTACTAACCTGTGACCATTTTTCATTTGGCAAATTTCAGAAGCTTCCACCAGTGCATTCATACCATTGTGTACTTTTCCACGAAAAACTGGCTCATACCCTCAGATGAAATGTGTAAATTAATAGAAGTTAATATTGAATGTGATCGTTCGATCTTTTGTCCAGAATTGTTAAAATTTCAGTGCAAGCGAATAAAAGTCAGTCAAATTAATTCTGCAAATCTGTGATTATTTTAAACAGCGTTTTTTTCTATCGATGTGTTCATCTTAAAATATCAGAGAAAGAGAGAAAATCAATAAAATTAAGCAATTGACTGAATTGATTGACGTAATTATTACATTTTGGAAACGGTATAGCCTGAGAAACAAGCCCGAAGCGCCAAGGAAAATGTGAAAATATGTGGAGTTTAAGTGTGTGTGAGAAAGAGAGAGAGAGAGAGAAGAGAGAGAGAGAGAGAGAGAGAGAGCGAGAGAGAGAGAAGGATAAAGAAGAAGAAAAAAAGAAGAAGAAAATAGAGATAGAGAAAAAGAGAATGGCAGATAAAAAACAAAGAAAAAAATAAAAACAGGAAGTTGCGAGTAAACAGAGAAAGAGGCAGTAAGAAAGAGAGGAAGGTAAGAGATGCAGGGGAACACTGAGAATCATAGAGAAAGAAAGACAAGAATAGATAGATAGATAGATAGATAGATAGATAGATAGATAATGAAAAGTAATAGATAGATAGATAGATAGATAGATAGATAGATAGATAGATAGATAGATAGATAGATAGATTCTGTTCAATAGATTAATAATGGATTGGAATAGATTAATAGAAATAGATCGGAAGAGCATGTAATCAATATTTAAAGTCAGAGATTGATAGATAAATATATATAGATATATATGAACAGACTGATATTACTAGATAGATAGATAGGTAGGAACAGACACACACACAAATATATATATATATATATATATATATATATATATATATATATATATTAGAGAAAACTTTCAAAATTCAAAGGTATATATATATTAAGACCTTGAATAAGTTCTCGCTGTTTGTCAATAGACGCCGTTCCCAGAACTGCGCGCGTGTGGTTTCAGATGGTACTAAAAGCAAGCTTAAAATTCAGTGTATGGCATTTTACCGAAGTGTAAAGAACTTTGTTTTTCCTAGCGTTAAACACGTCGGATTTCGTGCCAAAGAAAGTGTATTTGCGGTCAAATTTACTGCACTACTTTATTCAAAAGAAATCTGTAGCTGAATCACAAAGATTTGTTGTTGCGACCTACGGCGAGCATGCCCTTTCGGAAACATTATGCATAGTTTGGTTTAGAGACATCAAAAATAATAAATTTGATGTTGAAGTTAAAGAATAGTCTGGCGCATCGAGAAAATTTAAAGACGAAGAATTGGAGGCATTACTTTATTAAACCTCATGTCAGATGCAAGCTGAATTTGTAGAATCAAAAGTTGACCACACAACAGTTTCGAAACATTTGAAAGTATTAGGAATGATTCAAAAGCAAAGAAATTGGGTGCTGTACGAGTTGGAGTCGAGAAAATTCGAGCGGCATCTTGTCACGTGTGAACAGCTGCTTCAACAGCAGAAAATGAAAGTTTTTTTTAATCGTATCGTGAGCGAGGATGAAAAGTTGGTACCCTATGATAACGCTAAGCACAGAAGATTGTGTGGCAAGCTCGTCTATGCATTAACATCGGCGGCAAAGCCGAATATCCATTTTCGCAGCTTCTGCTCTTCATTTCATGGGATCAGCTGGGTGTAGTTTATTATAAGCTGTTCATACAAAGCAAAACTATCCTGGGAGAACGCTATCGACTACAACTGATGCGTTCGAACCGAGCTTAATGACGATGAGTTTGATAAAAAAAAAGATCATTATACGATCAGAAACACTACCAAGTATATTTGCAACATGACAGATGTTGCAATACAGGTAAAATCTACTTGGAAACACAT
Source organism: Ascarosepion bandense (assembly GCA_037127315.1). Lineage (NCBI taxonomy): Eukaryota > Metazoa > Mollusca > Cephalopoda > Sepiida > Sepiidae > Ascarosepion > Ascarosepion bandense. The sequence continues at coordinate 111,572 of JBBBDQ010000159.1, read as the reverse complement.
AAATGGGAAGTCTTACCCTACTCGCCATATTCGCCAGACATGGCTCCGTCCGATTATCATATAATCTGATCGATAGCACATGGCTTGGACGAGCAGCAGTTCATTCTTATAAAGATGCATATTATTGAGCTTTATATAAGTATATAGTATCAAACATTGCCTGATGAAGAGAATCTATCTCGAAACATAGAAATTTCCGTGTCAAATATACCATTAATTTCAAAAGAAATCAAAATTTGACTAACATCCGTTCATTTTTCTTTCAGTCTACGGGTTCACTTTAACTGGAAACAACTATTGCTTTTAGTCTTTCGTGCCAACGTCCAAAGTGTCTGAGCTCCAGGACCATGGATTAGTTTTAAAGCTTTCATCATTATATCCGGGCAACGTCGGGCTATACTGCTAGTATATATATATATATATATATATATATAGATAGATAGATAGATAGATAGATAGATAGATAGATGGATAGATAGATAAGGAAAAGAGTAAGATAGATAGATAGATAGATAGATAGATAGATAGATAGATAGATAGATAGATAAGGAAAAGAGTAAGATAGATAGATAGATAGATAGATAGATAGATAGATAGATAGATAGATAGATAATGAAAAGACTGAGATAGATAGATAGATAGATAGATAGATAGATAGATAGATAGATAGATAGATAGATAGATAATGAAAAGACTGAGATAGATAGATAGATAGATAGATAGATAGATAGATAGATAGATAGATAGATAGATAGATAGATAGATAATGAAAAGACTGAGATAGATAGATAGATAGATAGATAGATAGATAGATAGATAAGGAAAAGAGTAAGATAGATAGATAGATAGATAGATAGATAGATAGATAGATAGATAGATAGATAGATAGATAGATTGTAGTTGATGGAAAGATAAAGAAAATATAGAAATATACAGTGTCAGAGCCGTTGGAGACTTTGTAGAAAATGCACAGAAATACTTGTGCTGAAATTTACTACCATAGATGCAGGTATCGGAGTGGATCAATGAATTTATAGCTTCGAATATAGTAATTAATTGAAGTTTGATCTACGAATTCCATTGTACATTATTCGACTATTGTGATTAATATTCATAAGTGAGTTTTTAAGAGAGGGCATTTTGTTAAAATTACATGTTGCGTTGAAAAATTAAACGCTTCCACTACGTGTAGTAGAATGTGTAACTAACAAATCTATAATAAGTAAGGAAAGAAATTAGACTTTATATGTTTTTGTTGATAATATCCATAATCTTGAAATCAGTTATTATCACTTCGATAATTATTTATTTGGATTACTGATTTCTTTCTTCTGTCTTATTTATACATAAGCCCCAATATTTTGGTTAATCGTTACTCCTTATGTTTATAGTTTGAATAAAAAAGAAACGGTTAACTTTATCTAATTTTTTTTCAAAAAGAAATCACCGGTTAACTTTGTATGCTATAAGATATTTGATATCATTAATAATAATACACTCCCGATCAAAAATTTAAGATCACTTAAAAATCTTTAAAAAAATTTTTTATAAATTTTGATCATGTGTAAATCACCTCATTTTATAAAAATGTAAATTTCTAAATAAAATGTTTGGAATGTAGCTTTTTGTTTCCATAACCTTTTAGATTGTAGTATTGGTAACCTTAAGCGGTAGGAGTTTAAAATCTATCCATAAAAAAAATTCTTTTTAAAGATTTTTAAGTGGTCTTAAATTTTTGATCAGGAGTGTATTTACTTTTTTTAATCATTGCAACTCAGTAGGGCACTAAAGCCGCTAAGGCACAATGAGTTACTTCCTGCTGAAGAATAGAAGAAAAAATGACATTATTAATGAGCCAAAAAATATAAGAATAACTATTAAGAAGACTGAACATAGCGATCGACCTTTTCTATATTTTCTTAAGATCGAATTCACTAGAAAGCAAGAAGCCGGAAGAGCGTTCCACAAGCAAGAAATGCAAAAAAGAACCTCTTAGAATAGAACTTACGGTAGTATCTAACCCTTTCAACTGTAAAATGAGACCTTGCTGCCATTCTAGTACTGCCTTTAAATTCATAAATTCTAGGTGCCATAAGGAAAGCTATTTAGAACAATTAAAATGACTAAGAAAAAAAAATTGAAATCATTAAATTATTTTCATTGAATGAAGCCATGAGATTACTTTCGTTTTTTGCGAAACATCGTGGCAAATATATAAACTTCTGGAAGCTTTCAATTTATTTTCACACCCATAGAGAAAACTATTTCGAATTCTATCACGAGAGTTCCATGGATTTCATTGTAATAGTAAGGAACGAGACAAAAGCGAAAACCTACAGGTTATGTGGAATTTCGTTCAAAGGAAACAGCATAAAATAGGTAGCACTCCTTCAGGCTATCTCACTCTTTACACAAACATCATTGTTCCCGTAAATTGAGTTCTTCAGAGAAAAAAAGAAAATAATTCTTTTAGGCTAAAATATATATAAGAGATGCTCTTCGAAGTGAGATCCACCCGAGGAAAGAGGAAAGTGAAAGCGAAAAACCAGGAACATTTGAAAAGAAGTCACCATATCACGACAAACAAAACTGCTATCTTTTAATGACCATAGAAAAACTTTCCCACTAGACTGTCAGCATGGTTGATACAAGTCTTCTGGAGAGAAACACACTTCGCCTAGATCAGGCATGTCAAACACGCAGCCCGCGGGCCGCATGCAGCCCACTGTAGACACGTTTGCGGCCCTTACAAATGATCTTCCTTTCTCCCACAACTCATTAGCAGACTTATACCTGTATGCGTATCAACGGACAGAAATCAAAGCTTTGGCATCGATTTCTATTTTTTTAGACGCTAAGAGAGTGACGCAGTTGAAAACGTATCAACATCTTTCGATGATTGTTCGATTTCTAAGAAATGGCTCTGCAAAATAATAGTGATAACCGACATCGCCTTATATGAGAGATATAAGTGAAAAAGTCATAGAGTTATGAATATAATTTAATCAAATATTCCGGTAGAATTATCCATGGAATTTTGAATTGAATTTGAATTTTCATTGAGTTTAAGTCAACAGAACGCATTTAATCTCTGTGTCACGCGATTCCTCCACAGTGATTTGCATTTCTGGTGAGTAGACTTAAGGTTACAAATCTATTTTGTAATTTTCAATAACTCAGAAAAAATATCTTTTCAAACTTTATATCATTTTTTATTAAAATGAGCAAAGTCAAATTATTTAAACATTAAAAGGTTTAATAAAACAATATCCTTTTTCTTTTTTTTAACGAAGGCTGTTTAAAAATTATCTCTAAAACTAAAATGAAAGTAATCACGATCACGTGATATCAGTTTGTGAAACTTTGACGGTCGGCTTTTTTTGAAACATCGAAAAACATAAATATTGCAAAAACGTACAAACTACACATTATGCTGATTAACGGTTGCGGTTAAGGTCTTCCGAAATTTAAAAAAAAACAAACAGTTTACTATCTGTTAAAAAAATACATTGTTATATTTAAGCTATTGCGGTAAGTAAATTTTGAAATTTTTTTTCTTTTAAAAATTTACATACGATTTTGATTAAAATATTCAGCTAATGAAGCAACTAAACATTTCTTTTGGTACTTCGAATAGAAAATTTTAATTTAGATACCCTTTTTTTTACAGATGAAACTATACTGAAAATCTATTTCTTTAAAAAGAAAAGTAAAAAGTTCAATGTTGTTTTTCTTTGTTTTTTTTTTTGTTTTTTTAATGAAGGTTTTAAATTTCTAACTTCAAGGGTAATTTTACCCGTGACCAGAAAATAATTTTAGGAAAAAAAAAAGAATTTTATTAATTTATCTTTAATCTTCAAATTGGGATATAGTCCAATCATTATTAATCTTTTGTTTTTGTTGACTATTTTAATATGGATGCGGGGGAATAAAGTTAGAAAAAAGTTTCTCTGATAAATAATTTTTGTTTTATCCGAAAAAGTATAAAAATTCACATTAGATATGAAAAAATTTAAAATCATTGGACGAATAAAATAAAATTGATAAATTTTTAATTTTCGAAAAAATTAAAAATTTTAAAAGTTAATGCATTTCTGCATTTGCATTGCATTACGTAGAAATGAGCCTAAGCACACGCGAACTTTTATGCACTAGTTTAAAAAAATTAAATTCTATAAGTTTTTTTTTTAATAGTTTATTTTAGAACTTATTTTCAATAAATAAAATCAGCAACCCACCAAATAAATAGAGCCCTGTTGATATTTTCCTTGTTTAATTTTCCAAATTGTACTTCGTCTTTAAAATGGATAGCGCTCCTCCGACTAAAAATAAAAGAAAGCTGAACAAAAAGGGCGGGTGTTTCAAGAAAAACGGGAATTACAGTATCTTCGCACAGCAGTGAGTGGAAATATACATTGTTTAATTTGCAACAACCACCTTTTTACGCCGACATATTATGGCATTATGAAACGAACCATATATCTTATAATAAATATGAAGGGCCAATGCGTGTTTTAAAACGTAAGGTATTGAAGGCCAACTTGACACAGAAACAGACATTCTTCAGGAAAATTCAGATAGGGAATGTTGCCTCTGGTACTGCCAGCTATGAACTCAGTCGAATGATTGCCACGAATGGGAAATCCTGCACTGAAGAAGATTACATAAAACAATGTCTTGTAAAAAACGGCAGAAATTATATGTTCAGAAATCTTTTATGTTCTTGAATACTGTTACTCGATTATTCTTTCTTCAATACCCTGTGTACCCAGTCTTTTCTTTCACCGTATCGACATGCACATAAGTGGTGGCCCCGCTTTGCTTCGGGTGAAATGATTAAAAAACGTACCAGTTGTATAAAAAGCACACACTTTTTCTCTGCTAGATCGAATGTTGTGATCCTTCATTAGACAGTAAGTTTATAGTGTAACTAGCATGAAAGTGTCGATGTGAATGACATATTATCTTCAATAACGGAAATACGTATATGATACACAATATGTGAATATGACGAGACATTTTTTTCTGTTGGAATTAAAATCAGCCAACTTCAAACAAATCTCTGTTCTTTTTTTCTACAGCATTGTTGACCGCATTGCGCAACTGTAGGTTTTGCAATGATTTGGTGATATGATGTATGGTCTTGATATTAGGTTTATTGTCGGCAATTGTGAGATTAGCGTACTTTCAATGCATTTTCTTCGCTGATGAATCCTTTTCTCTCCTGATCACACTGGCATTTATTGAATGGAAAATATAAAAATAGACAATAACAGAATTATTAATAATAAAAAAACAGCACACCATAACATCAGCTATGAACACGACCGCAATACGCTGACCGTTTTTGAAAAATAAAAACAAAATTCTCTAACTCTCGACGCATACATAAATATCCATGCATATAGCTCTCCGGGTTCCAATTTCGAGCTTCTTATATGTTATACACGACCTGCAGTATATACAGATAGCTACAGCATCTAGTATTGCAAACCAGCCACCTATCATGACTTGTCGTTGCTTTACTTCGACAAACGTACGAGAACTGATTGAGTTGTAGGAGGAGTAGTTTTAAGAAGAAGTAGTTTTAAGAAGTAGTTTTAAGAAGAAGTATTTTTAAGAAGAAGTAGTTTTAAGAAGAAGTATTTTTAAGAAGAAGTAGTTTTAAGAAGAAGTATTTTTAAGAAGAAGTAGTTTTAAGAAGAAGTAGTTTTAAGAAGAAGTAGTTTTAAGAAGAAGTATTTTTAAGAAGAAGTAGTTTTAAGAAGAAGTAGTTTTAAGAAGAAGTATTTTTAAGAAGAATATTTTTAAGAAGAAGTAGTTTTAAGAAGAAGTAGTTTTAAGAAGAAGTAGTTTTAAGAAGAAGTAGTTTTAAGAAGAACAACAGCAAGAAGAAAGAAAATGAATATATTTCTAGAAAATATATTTCTAGAAAATGAATATATTTCTAGAAAATATATTTCTAAAAAATGAATATATTTCTAGAAAATATATTTCTAGAAAATGAATATATTTCTAGAAAATAAAATTCTAAACCTGATTGTGACTAAACTATGTGGAACTGAAGGCCACTTTCCCGAGGTAACTTAATGATTTACGATCGGTGATGGATACACTCCAGGAGACATAATGGATTAATTATCTAAACTAAATGAACCCGGTAAAAAACTAACCCATCATGTAATATTATTTTCGCTGATGTCAAATAAAATTCAACAGATGTTGAATAAGTAAATAATATTGTTTACTCATGAATGTGGATCAATATTTTTTCATCATTGCTAGAACATCTATTATTATTATTATTATGTCATCTTTCATCATATTTCGATTTCTGCTTTGGTCTCACTACCAACCAAGTCTGCGGGGAGACCTAAGGCAGGTCGTGGCGTGTTGTTATGACTCCATTTCATGTTTTTCTATCTTCCCTATCATCCCTAGCATTACATAGATAAAGTTTTCCTTAGTGTGTGGGCTGTACTTAATAAGACAATTTTTTGTATATCTCTTAAGCTTGGGTTTCCAGGGATTCTTTCAATGTGTTGTTTTGTTCCATTTTTTATCATTCCACGTGCACCTACTATCACTGGTACAACTCTTGTTTTCAATTTCCACATTTTCTCTATTATTATTATTATTATTATTATTATTATTATTTGTATAGTGGTTGTGTTTAAATGTGATATTTATGCAAATTTTATTTCTAGTTGCCTATATTTTACAATTATTTTTATGATAATGTGCATTCTTCTTCCTCGTCTTCATCGTCTTCTCCTTCGTTTTCTCCTTCTTTTTCTCTGCCTCCTCGTTTTTTTTCCTTTTTTTTTTTAGTTTTCTCCTCCTTTTTACCATCCTCTTTTGTCTTCTCCTCCTTCTTCCTCTTATGACTATAATAATAGTTTATTAAGCATATTAGTACAAACTAAACAATAAGGCGTTTGACAGAATACGCCACAAAGAAATGATGGAGATGCTCGGCAGCCTGGACATATTGGGAATGACATGAGAGTAATAAAGAATCTTTACTGGCAGCCAACCGCTTGCATACGGACAGGTAATGAATTGAGTAGATATACAAAGATAGAAAGGGGTGTAAGACAAAGATGTGTCTTTTCACCGGATTTGTTCAACTCGTACAGCGAGAATATTTTGAGAACCCAAGATGTTATGCCTGGATTCGTAATCGGAGGCCACAGTTTAAACAACCTAAGGTACGCAGATAATACAGTGCTGATAGCAGACACAGAAAGGAAACTACAAGACCTCCTACAGAAGGTAGCAGAAAAAAGTAGCAAGAAAGGCCTAGAAATAAGCTGCACGAAAACCGAATGCATGGTCATCAGTAAAAAGGGCAGCCCAATATGTCAAATACAGGTCTGGGATACTAGAATCAAGCAGGTACAAAAATTTAAATACGTGGGAAGTGTTATAACAGAAGACGGAAAGTACAACACAGAGATCCGAAGGCGAATTGGCATGGCGAAAGAAGCATGCCAAAAGTTGAGTAAAGTATTAAGAAACAGGACAAACTACGAAGAGAGTACTAGATTGCTACGTACTGTCCGTCTTTCAATATGGCAGTGAATGCTGGACAATACCATCAAAGATGAAGGAAAAACTTGAAGCAACTGAAATGTGGTTCTACTGAAGGATGCTGCGAATATCATGGATCGAGCACGTGAAAAATGATGAGGTCTTGGAAATGATGGAAACGAAAAGGAAATTAATACTGGGCATCAGGAAGAGACAGCGGAAGTTCACGGGACACGCAATGAGGAAGGAGGACTTGGAGAATCTGATACTAACAGGTCAGATAGAGGGAAAGAGAGACAGGGGAAAGCAACGGATAACATTTTTGAAGGACCTAATCAGGTGGATGACGGAACGAGGATTGCATGGTGTAACAGGAGAAGGCGTGCTCAGAGCCACCAGGAATAGGGAGACGTGGAAAGCCATGATCGCTTACCTCCTGAAGTGACGGGGCACATAGAAAAAGAAAAGAACATCAATTGGATTTTATTTGAAGGGAGGTAAGTGAAAAAGGGAAATGCATGAGTTATAGTTCTTGGCAAAAGCGTGACACAAGTAGGCACTACAGTATCTAATCTAAACTTATTTATAAATGGAACTTTGTGTGTGTATGTGTCCGTTACCTATAGACTCCGAAACGGCTGAACCGATTTTCTTGAAAATTTACACTGTTGCACTATAAGCGTCTTCGAGTGTTCTTAGCTAGATTTTGTGTCGAGGTACCCCCGATAAATATCGAAAATCGATAATCGAAAAAATCGGGTTTTAGAAGGAGTGATCAGATTTTAATCAAATTTGATACACTCATAGACAAAGACATAAGAAGCGATATTCAGAAGTTTCAAGGTTTCACTTCTTACAATAGTGCAGAAAATCGATAATATATATATATATATATAGATAGATAGATAGATAGATATAAGGCAAGATGTTTGTGTGTGTGTCTGATTACCTATTGGTATATCTGTATTTTTTCAGCCCTTTTATTTTTGATTCTGCTTCGGGTTTGGCTCTAAGTAGGTATAATTATAGTTTTTAGTCTCAGCCATGATACCATTTACTCAGAAGTCTTATTTAACCTTCAAAATTCAGTTTACGACGAAAAAAACTTATTTGATATCGATACCAGGAAATCCAAATTTGACTTACATCCATTCATTTTTCTTTCAGTCTACGGTTTCACTTTAACTGGAAACAACTATTGCTTTTTAGTCTTTCGTGCCAACGTCCAAAGAGTCTGAGCCCCAGGACTATGGATTAGTTTTAAAGCTTTCATTACACCCGAGCAACGCCGGGCTATGCTGCTAGTGATTATATAGATTATTCAGTTGCTTTGAATAACTGAAAATGTGAAGAAGAGCTACTAGCAGTTTAATAACTTGACTTTACATATTTATTATTTTAGCGTAGGTTCGTCGTTGCTTATATTTTTTAAATTGTTTGATTTCATCAAATTCCCGACCACGTGTCACGCAATCACTGGGGGTCGTTGGGGCACGATGTGTACTTCAGACGTATCTGCAATTGTCCAGGTGTTTAAATGTAGGGTCAATAGACACCTCCTATCACACTAACTTTCAATTATTCTCCCATACTCTCAACATCTACCCAACCCTCATTCTCGGTATCCTTACCCGCCTATCACCCACCCTCTGACATTTCCTATATTTAATCATCCTTTCTCCACTCTATGTAGCCCCCTGCGCAATAGTGGCAGTGAAATGCCTTGCTCGGTGTGAAACGCTGATAAAAAAAACTCTCTTGAGCAAGATAGCAGCAGGCTAGTTTCAACTCAGTTTTCCATCTCCTAGATTGCCAACGTAAGATAAAGGACCAAGTCTAACCTGCTACTTACGCGTAAGTGGGTGTTTACGCGTAATATGATGTAACAAACCCGACTGGAACTTGAACTCCGATTTCCTATTTCACATATCAAGTCCCTATACATTAACCCACCCCGAATCTACAATCAATCATTCAGTATTTCCTGCCATAAATCAAAACTGATACCATATAACGAACTCTTTTCCTTCTTTATAATAAAAAATTCCTGTGACTTAATACTTAGCTTATCTTTTATTCTGCTTATACCTCTTCAGTTTTGTGTTTCACATTCTTTTCCTGTGTTATTGCATAAACCAGATAGTTAAATATTAGTTGCTACTTTATCTTGAGGTCTCCAATAAACAACTCCTTGTTTTAAACATAGACCTCTAGGCTAGGTGGTAAATACGTGACTATATCAGCATGAAGGGAAGCAACTGTAAAAGAAATGACAAAAAAATAGGTATCAAGTGTGAAAATCGTCTCCAAGAGACACCAGTCTTACGATTATATATGAAGTTGTATAGTTTTCTTTTTCTCTTTTCAGAAATATGATTCACGATAAGTTTTTAAAAATGTATAGATGTGTAAAAGAAACGTAGAACTAAACAAGGGACTAAAAAGTTTAGCAATATCGATTACACCGCATATATATATATATATATATATATATATATAGTCGAAAGTGACATTTTATCGATGAGAACTTCATATTTTTTTTCTATCAGATGGAATGTGAAGATATTTTTTGAAACTATCGATGACGTTTTCACCCAAAAATTCGATTAGCTTTGAAAAAAAATTTCATTGTTCTCTATACGATGTATCGATCCAAGCATGAGATTAAGAATTACAATGCTCCACTCAATATCTAAATATCTCCTTTTCACCAAATGCCTCAACATCATTATATATATATATATATATATATATATATATATGTGTGTGTGTGTGTGTGTGTAATTGTCTTAGGGAATATGTGTGTATAATATCAACTATAGACGCATTTATAGAGAAAGAGAGTTCAATATTTAGCATAGAAATAAATCGATGCGTTTATCAAATATATATATATATATATATATATATACGAGTGACAGCAACACAAAAACTATAAATGAGGAAAAAATATCACGGGGTTAACATCTTGTGTCTGGATAGTGGTGGGGATACATTTTGGTGGCTGTCATCGTGTTGCTTTTGGGCAACTCTTGTACACACACACACACACACACACACACACACACACACACACACATATATATATATATATATACAGGATGTTTCAAAAATACTTTTACAATGTTTCAGAGTGGGATTCTCGCACCAAAACAAGAACAAATGTCTACATAAACATATATCCAGATATTTCTTTGTTCCTTTCAATTATTAAGTTTGAAGAGAATTTACTGTATGTTTTGCCATTTGGACTGGGTTACATTTGTCATTTGTGTACATTTGTTGCTAATCTGTCTTCGACGCATAACATGTGAAGTTGTGTGTGCACTGAAAAGTGTTTTGTTTAAAGAAGGCCGGATATTTATATTTCGATCAGGCAGGTGTGATTTTGCAGACGACTGTGTGAACAGTAATGGATGCCAGGCTCCACGGCTGTATCAGACTGCCTTTCTTTTATCTTCGCGGTTCGGAGATAGTAGCCGTGACACCACGAATTATGGATCCAGAAAGACAGAGATCAGCTCGTATGTCTGATCACAAAATACACATTCTACTGGCCCTCCCCTTTGTACATATGTGTTTGTATATATATATATATATATATATATATATATATATATATATATATATAAACAAGCAAAATGTAACGAAATACCATTATACATATATTGCCCCTTTTATTTTTCGTCAGTGAAAATGTACAAGCTACAATATAGCGAAGAAAACGGCGACTTACCTCGTCAAACGAAGCGACAGCGCGTCGCGTTAATACTTCGACGTAAAATGCGGCGAAAAAGAAAATTGCAGACCCAAAACAAGTCCGCCGCAGGAGTCGCCATGGGAGTGTATGCAAATATTTGGCGTCCTCTCTGTGTTGTCGGCCAATGAAAAAAATTGATCGGCCGATAAAAGCAGTCGTTCTCGAAGCGAAGAGGGGGTTTAACTGGTTAGGTGGACAGCAGTTGGCGAGATCGGACCGGCGAGTTGAATTTTCAGCATTTTTCTTTTTCTGGCCCGAAATTCGAGTAATTTGCGAGAGAATATTTCCTACATACAATCTACTACATTTTGTTTCGACATTGAAAGAATAATGTCTCATCAGGTAGTTAATACATTGTTATTTCAATTATTATTATATAGTAATAAGTGGGGGATCAGTTTATTACTTCATAACAATATAAAACGGATCCCCCACTTTATGCCCAGTAGAGGCCTTAATCCTATGTTCAACTATTATATTCAGTCAGTCAGTTAAGTGCCATACGTGATACACGCTTGGGCGATCATGTCTCGAAAGAGACATGACTGACTGGGCAGAAGATTATCCCGCAGTAGGTTGCCATTTCTTTCTGCGGTAGACTGGTTGCCGACCAAGGCTATAGAACCCAATCTGTCCTGTTATTTGACTCATAGTTAGAAAGGGAAGATATGTATTATATTATTATATAGTAATCAGTGGGGGATCAGTTTATTACTTCATAACAATATAAAACTCATCCCCCACTTTATGCCCAGTAGAGGCCTTAATCCTATGTTCAACTATTATATTCAGTCAGTCAGTTAAGTGCCATACGTGTACACGCTTGGGCGATCATGTCTTGAAAGAGACTTGACTGACTGGGCAGAAGATTATCCCGCAGTCGGTTGCCATTGCTTTCTGCGATATATAATTAAAGCCAAAATGCAATGTTTAGAACGACTCATTATTGAATACAATAGACATTCATTGTCTCTTATATTTAACATGTTTAGAAAATATATATATGTTTATATATCGAGTGTGAAGTATAAAATATAATCTAAATTAAACAGAAATGAAAATAACACTGATATCTCATTTTAACAGATATATTTACCAAGTTTACACAAAAATATCTCAAAATACTAAGGAGGTATTTTTTCAATACTTCAGTTATGGCTTCGGAATCAGCTGCATCTCTACTGGACGGTCTACTGTTTTAAGTTGGTGAATGCTGCCATAATCCTCGCTCTCAGTTCATCTTTTTGTGACAAGGAGTTTTGTTGGTCTCTCGTTTAACTGCATCTCACGCACAATAATCAATGTGGTTGCAGTGTGGGCAGCTGTGTGGCAAAATGTATGGGCTGTTACTGTCATAGAAATGGTATTTGAGTCATGACTAGGTTTTCCTACTTGTGTGACATGGTGAAGAGTCCTCTTCACCATGTCACACAAGTAGGTCTACCTGCAGTCACCATCTCTTGACTCTACCTTCCCAAAGCCTTCCGTGTTGAATCTGTGGGTCTATAGGAAGATAAATGGAAGCATATCGTCGCCATTTGATACTTAAGGATCTGGCGTCATCCGGAAGACTTAGGAATAGGCTGATTTGTGCTCGATCGCTGTTGGCAGAAAAGCCTTCTCTGCTGTGGTAGTCGAAGGTCTCGAGTGTCTATTTGCTACTCATAAATAGTAACTAATAAAAAATAACGGCAGTCAATTCTAATCGCGCGACGCGCTTCGTCTCGTTGATGGATCAGTTAGGCAAGCACTGACATCTAAACATATTTATAAATGGAACTTTGTCTGTGTGTGTCTGAGTGTGTGTGTCCGTTACCTATAGACTCCGAAACTTATGTTCTTGAAAATTTACACAGTTGTACTATAAGCGTCAGCGAGTGTTCTTAGCTAGGTTTTGTGTCGAGGTACCGCCTATAAATATCGAAAATAGATAATCGAAAAAATCGGGTTATAGAAAAAGTGTTCCGATTTTAATCAAATTTGATACACTCATAGACAAAGACATAAGAAACGATATTCAGAAGTTTCAAGGTTGCATTTCTTACAGTAGTGCAGAAAATCGATAATTATATATATATATATATATATATATATATAAAAGGCAAGATGTTTGTGTGTGTCTGTTTACCTGTCTGTATATCTGTATTTTCTTCAGCCATTTTATTTTAGTTTCTGCTACGGGTTTGGCTCTAAGTAGGTATAATTGTAGTTCTTAGTCTCAGCCATGATACCATATACTCAGAGGACTTATTTCGCCTTCAAAATTCAGTTTACGACGAAAAAAACTTATTTGATTTCGATACCAGGAAATCAAAAATTGACTTAGATCCACTCATTTGTCTTTCAGTCTACGGTTTCGCTTTAACTGTAAACAACTATTGCTTTTTACTCTTTCGTGCCAACGTCTAAATGGTCTGAGCTCCAGGACCATGGATTAGTTTTAAAGTTTTCATTACGCCCGAGCAACGCCGGGCTATACTGATAGTTATATATATATATATATATATATATATATATATATATATATATATATATATTAAAGTTATTGGTTGTTTAAGAAGTTCTCATATTTTCCATTTTTTATTTTCCTTTTGTTTTCTATCAGTTGTTTCTGTTTACTCTCTTACCTTATCGTACCCATTGGTTATATTCAGTATCGGTGCTTATACAGTATTGTTGAAGATTAATGTATCACTCAGGTTTCACAATTCTTAGCTTGCTAATATTTTAAATAATGAAATCAATCTTAATATTGATTGGTCACAAGCCATATCATAAAATCATATTACTTATTTATGCCATAAAATTTAACGGATTATTTTTGTCGCTATGAATATCAACTACTTTTCTGTTATTTAATAAACACACACAAAAAAAACAATTAAATAAGGAAATTCCATTTGATAGATAGAAAATAGTTAAATGAGCGATTAAGAATTTAAAAATAATATGATGACAAAAATTAGAGATTGGCAGTAATCTGTCAGAAATTTTTGGTTTTGTTTGGTAAACATCTATTTCTTTGTGGTTTGAGGTCTGTTGCGAGAGTTAAGCCGAGGAGACGATTTCAGGGAAACTAGCCTGATCCATGCTAATGGCGGGTAGGAGCGATTGTCTGTGATGGTTAATAGATAGCGGCTTCGTTTTGGAAGCATTAAAATTCACGAGCCATTTCTTACCCCAGTCCGTTACAGATCGGATGTCCTTTTCAAGCTCGATAGCAAGGTTTGCTTTGTTAACCTCAGCAGATTTTTGATTAATGCGAGTGTAAACTGTAGTGTCGTCAGCGTATCTGCCTACTTGGTATGTTATTACATCTGAGCTATCGTTAATGTAGATAAGGAAAAGCATAGGACCTAGAATAGAGCCTTGAGGGACACCCGCGTTCGTATGATAGTATAGGAAGGCATATCCGTTCAATATTGCCTCCATTGTGCAATTTGAAAGTAAATACTTTTAGAAATAGTATGAATCCACCTTTTTTCCTCTTCAATGCTGGTTAATCAGTAGAACTTGTATTAGTAAATCATAATCTAAACTTTTTTTTATAAATGAAACTTTGTTTGTGTATGTGTGTGTGTGTGTGTGTGCGTTACCTATAGACTCCGAAACGGCTGAATCAATTTTCATAAAAATTTACACAGTTGTACTATAAGCGTCTGTGAGTGTTCTCAGCTAGGTTTTGTGTCGAGGTACCCCCGATAAATATCGAAATTCGATAATCGAATAAATCGGGTTATAGAAGGAGTTGTCCGATTTTAATCAAATTTGATACACTCATAGACAAAGACATAAGAAACGATCTTCAGAGGTTTCAAGGTTGCAGTTCTTATAATAGTGCATAAAATAGATAATATATATATATAAAAGGCAAGATGTTTGTGTGTGTATCTGTTTATCAGTCTGTATGTCCTTTATACAAATCCACAATTTTTATCCGATTCTCACCAAACTTCAAAATTTGACTTACATCCATTCATTTTTCTTTCAGTCTACCGTTTCGCTTTAATTGGAAACAACTATGAGCTCTAGGGCCATGGATTAGTTTGAAAGCTTTTATTTCACCCGAGTTACCGCCGGGCTATACTGCTAGTTATCTCTAAAATTATTACAGTCTAAAAATATTTTTTTCTTTTCTGCAAAAAGTTTGAAAAGCGTTAAAACATGAACCAATCAATCGATCAAAAACCAAATCATTAAGTCTAGACAATCTACCTTCTCATAAAGTGTGAGCCAAAATAACCGAAAAGTTTTGAAGTGTGTATTGGCAGACATGAGCAAGTGGCAGCACCTCGAAACAGTGGCCTCACGAAGTAAACACTATGCACTTTCAGTAAGATGAATTTCTAAGTAAGTTAGGGGTGTCATGTGAGGCCTATTTTCATCTCACGGGTTACGTGAATAAACAGGACTACCGTTACTGGGTAGACACAAATCCTAATAAATTAGAAGAGCGCCCTTTGGACGCTAGTAAGCTGACAGTATGGTGTGCTGTTTCATTACATGGGGTCATCTGAACTTTGTTTTTTTAAAAATGAACAAGGGATCTCAGTCACTGTCACTGTTTCAACAGCAGATTTTAAGAATGCATTCGTCGAGGAGGACGCCATCTACAGGACGAAATTTAAAAAAAATGAAAATCACATCATTATTTCTTAAATGGCATATTTTACGGTTTCAGTTAGTTTGAAAAAAAATATTTTTCTTTCATTTTCATCGTTTTATTGGATTGTCAAAAATTTCCCGTTTTTGAGGGGTCAGTCTGTATATGGAGTATCTCTTCTGTGACGATTAGTGTCTTTTTGACCCTTTTATCTCTGAGCAGCATTCGACTATTTAACTCTTCTTTTTTCACATTCCTTCATTCTTTTAGACAAATCATTCATGTAGTTACGTTACTCTATTCCTCTGCCTTTTCCTTCGGTACGTTTTGTTAATTTAAAATTGTCCAACTATACAAACTGTATCTTTCTGCACATATGTTATCGCAAGGATTATCCCGGCATCCTTCTGTAGAAACAACCTAACTGTTCCATAAAGTCAGCTCTTCTTCTTTTAAGAAGTTATTCAGCATACGGCCGTTGTACTCTCCTTCAGGTGCTAGAAGTTTCGAACCGAACCCTTTATTACAATCATTTGTGTATATCATTCTCATCCCTTGCGTAGTAGTGCCTCTTTTGGAAGTCATGAGTTATTTCCCTCTAAGTTACTTGTTCACCACTGCTGTAGCCTTGTATTGAATTCACAACTGTTCGGGTCACGTCACACGAACTAACCAAAGTCTATATTCACTGGGTCATTGAGGGATGCGGTTTCCAGTTTTTTCTTTTACAATCTTTTCACACCTATGTAGCCCCCTGCACATCAGTGGCGTTACCACCTTGCTCGGGGTGGTATGATTAAAAAAAAATACACTGCCATGTAAGATGATTAGTAATACATAACAAGTTTTTTCTTTATTTTTCTTTATTTATCTATATTTCTGAGATGAGATAGTATTTACACTATTTACATTATTCGGACTATTGTTCTCATCTTTGTTGACATTTGGAGCAATAAACTACAGATAATGTTAATTAGGAATCAGAATCGGGGTTGTAATAATAAAAAATATCTTCCAGAATCTAATCAATTTATAAAAGAAAAAAACATGAAAACAGTGAAAAAATTTACACTATTTACATTATGTAGACTATGGTCCTCGTCTTTGTTGCCATTTGTACAACGTTTCGGCCGTTGTACTCTCCTTCAGGTGCTAGAAATATCGAACCGAACCCTTTATTACAATCACTTGGGTATATCATTCTCATCCCTTGCGTAGTCATGAGGTATTTCCCTCTAACCCTCTAAGTTACTTGTTCACCACTGCTGTAACCTTGTATTGAACTTACAACCTTTTGGGTCACGTCACACGAACTAACCAACGTCTATATTCACTGGATCATTGAGGGATGAGAATGATATACACTAATGATTGGAATAAAGGGGTCGACTCGAAATTTTTAGTGTCAGGTTACAGCAGTGGTGAAGAAGTAACTTGCAGGATTAGAGGGAGATAAATCATGACTTCCAATCGACGCTTTACACAAAGAAAGGAGTTTGTATCCAGTAACCAGCGAGCTAATTCTTTTTATACCTGCTGGATTCTTATGTTTCAAATGCAATAATCCTACTCTGAAGAGTCTTCCATAATGAAGACCATATATTTTCTCTTCGAGTCATTAGTGAGTTTTTTCTCGATTTTATTTGATAATTTATCAAGTCTTTGCCGGTTTTCTTCCACTGTTTATGCTATTAAAATTATGACCATCGTTTACATTATTACGGTCATGACCACTGATAATGCTGTTAAGATTACGAACAGCGATTACATTCTTACGGTTATGACCACTGATTATGGTATTAAGATGATGACCAACGATTACATTATTACGGTTATGACCACTGATGATGCTATTAAGATTACGAACATTGATTATCCACCAGAAACAGATCTGTCTGCGGATGACTATATATATATATATATATATATATATATATATATATACATATATATATATATGTATTGTTTTTCTCTTGTCTCTTTTTTTTTATTCCTATACTAGCAGTATAGCCCGGCGTTGCTCGGGTGTAATGAAAGCTTTAAAACTAATCCATGGTCCTAGAGCTCAGACTCTTTGGACGTTGGCATGAAAGACTAAAAAGCAATAGTTGTTTCCTGGTATAGATATCAAATAAGTTTTTTTCGTCGTAAACTGAATTTTGAAGGCTAAATAAGTTCTCTGAGTAAATGGTATCATGGCTGAGACTAAGCACTACAATTATACCTACTTAGAGCCAAACCCGAAGCAAAAACTAAAATAAAAGGGCTTAAAAATACAGACATACAGGCAGATAAACAGACACACACACAAACATCTTGCTTTTTATTTGCCTCGACACAAAACCTAGTTAAGAACACTCGCAGACGCTTATATTACAACTGTGTAAATTTTCAAAACAATCGGTCAGCTGTTTCGGGGTCTATAGGTAACGGACACACAGACACAGACACACAAATACATATACACACAGACAAAGTTCCATTTATAAATAAGTTTCGATATATCTTTTTTATTCCTATATATATATATATATATATATATATATATATATATATATATGTATATATGTCTGCGGATGACTATTTACACTTTCACACACTGATTGACACTCTAAAAAAAGGTAGAATTTGAAGAAACACTATCTAGTCTAGCATCTACGGATCGTTCATTCAGTAATGAATTAGAAAATTCAACTACTAGCGTATGTTTACATGGTATATCCAACGGTAAATGTCTGCTTTCTTCTACCGAGCCTCCATACAACAAATACATTTTATGATGTGCAAACACTATATTAAGGAGAAGTTAAAATACAAAAAAGAAATTATGTCATTAGGTATTTATTCAGTTAAATTTTTTTGATTTTCAGCCTTTTTCCATTTTCTCCTTAACTTTTTCCAGAACTTTGGTCATGTCTCGGCAAAGAACTCATTAAGGTGGTTTTGTTTTTATATCACTGAAAAAATTAAAAATTTAAAAATTTAATTTATTTTCCAAAGATCTAAATAAATGAAAATCCAAAGGAGCAATGTCTGGCGAATATGGCGGGTGAGGTAACACTTCTCAGCCAATCTACAACCATTTTTACCGGGTCGCTAAGAAAAATGTGGCTTCGAATTATCCTAATGGAAAACAACATCTGTGCTGTTCGCTAATTCTAGGCATTTTTTCTTTAACTGCTGCTTTAAATTTGTCTAGTTGCGAGAATTACATTTCAGAATCAATTGACTGGTTACTTGGCAAGTGCTCATAGTACAGGATTCTTTTCCAATTCCATCAGATGCGCAGCATAATGGTCTTAGACCTAGGACCTGACTTTAGGGCAGCTAAAGTTGGTTCATGGGTTCATGTAGCATACTCAATGATATTTTTCGCTGAAATACGAGGGTCATTCAATAAATAAGATGAATTTTTCGGTATAAGGACTTCTAATACAGATAGAAGCTTACTTTTTTTAATTTTTTCCTTTGCTTCTTTTTCAAAGCGATTTAATTTTTTTGCAGATTGAAAAGAAAACACACTTTGAGAGTTTTAGAGATTAACAAAGATGGCCGACCAAGAAGCATGTCACCAGAATTGAAGAGAGGTCAGTTATCAAGTTTTTGGTTGCTGAAGGGTCAAACCAGTTGAAATTCATAGGAGAATGTCAATTGTGTATGATGCCACATGTTTCAGCCAAAGAAAAGTCTACAAATGGGCTAAATTGTTTAAAAAAGACGAAGCAGTGTTGAGGATGAAGACAGGCCTGGGACGCCTACAGAAGTGAGGTGTTTTGAGGTGATCGAATCAGTCAATGATCCCATTTAGTCTGATAGAAGGATGACAGTGGATGACGTTGCAAAGACTTTCAGTCTATCTGTTTGGGAGAGCACACAAAATTGACTACTCGAAAGTTCACACAGCAGATCATCAACGAGCTGGGATGGCAACTGCTCCCTCATCCCCCTTGCCGCCAGGCCAACAATATATTTTATCTGTAGTTGAAGAAATACAGCTGTGTTCTATATATTTATATCTCAACATTAAATAACCCATAGATGCCGCTAAACAAAATCATCCACCCAACCAACATTTCATAAATCAAAGTTTTCCTTTTTTATATATATATATAAATTATTTATATACTATTTATATACTATATACTACACACTCTACATCTATACTCTATATAGTATATACTATATTCAATATAAGATATACACTGTATATATATTTAATATACAATATATACTATATATATTATATACTATATTTTATAAATATATATTATATGCAATATATTATATCTGTTCTGTATATTCTATATCCGATACATACTATATATACATTTAATATACGCAACATATATGATATATACGATATATATTATATAGTATATATATTATATACTATATATACTATATACAATATATACTAGGAAATAGATTAAAAATATAATTTATTTATATTCTTTGCCAAAGAATTGTCATTTATTCGAAATCAAACAAAAGAAACTGGAAGCAAGTGTTTAAATCAGATTGGTATCGCTGATGTTATTGGGTTCAAGAAAGCTACAAAATTTTAAGAACGGAATATTCCAGATTATACATCAAAGAAGAATCTTGAGCGAATGCAAATAATAGACCTTAGTTCTTGGGCTGAATTAATATATATATATATATTCTCACTCGGAAATGCTGACGACGACCGGGCTTCTCCAGAATTTAATGTGTAACAACAGATGTGGAGATGTTCAATTACTGATACAAAACAGAATTAGTTTTAAAATAACCTCGATCAAGAAAGCATTAGGTTTGACCTTTCTGTCGTTTTTCTCGACCACAGCAATCTAATTGATTCGGATGTTTTTACAGGTGATGAGGCCTGAAAAGTACTTTGCAAAACAAAGATTAAGATAAGAAATTAATAGCCAATTTTTAAAAAATTCAGGTACTGATATCCCCCAAAATTATTAAATTATTTCTGCTATTTTATTGCGGTAATATATTGTTTATATATGTTCATATTTCTTAGATGACGTATTGTAAGTATTTACTCAATTTATATTGCATATTTTTATTGTTATACTACCAGTATAGAACGGCGTTGCTCGGGTGTAATGAAAGCTTTAAAACTAATCCATGGTTTTGGAGATCAGACTCTTTGGACGTTGGCACGAAAGACTAAAAAGCAATAGTTGTTTCCAGTTAAAGCAAAACCGTAGACTGAAAGAAAAATGAATGGATGTAAGTCAAATTTTGATTTCCTGGTATCGATATCAAATAAGTATTTTTCGTCGTAAACTGAATTTTGAACGCTAAATAAGTCCTATGAGTAAATGGTATCATGGTTGAGATTAAAATCTACAATTATACCTACTTAGAGCCAAACCCGAAATAAAAACTAAAAAAAAAAAGAAAGGACTAAAAAACTGATTTCGATCAGACCCGGTAGAATATCGGGATATCGATTTCTAATATCGGAGTCAAATAAATCATCCATGCATACAACTGCAACCTTGAAATTTTGAATATCTTTTCTTATGTTTTTATCTATGAGTGTATCAAATTTGATTAAAATCGGGCCATTCCTTCTATAACCCGATTTTTTGATTATCGATTTTCGATATTTATCGGGGGTACCTCGACACAAAACCTAGCTAAGAACACTCGCAGACGCTTATAATACAACTGTAAATTTTCAAGAAAATCGGTTCAGCCGTTTCGGTGTCTATAGGTAACGGACACACACACACACACACACACACACACACACACACAAACACACACACACACACACACAGAGACAAAGTTTCATTTATAAATAAGTTTAGATAAGAAAAGTTATATCTATTTTCAATGTGTGATAGTTGTTGTGTTCTTTTAATAATTTGCAGGAAACCAATGAAGGTAAATCTGTAGCATGCTTGATATTTGGCGGGAAAACTAATACCACGAATTTAATGTTTCTTGGTAAACATGTACGTCGCTTTCCTTCTACACAAATTGAGGAATATCTGACACTTTTTGCTCACTCCGGAAAAATCACCTGTGTTTATGTGATAGCAAAACAAACGATTTTCGGTTGATCACAAACGCAATTCGGGATATACTCAGTGGACATAGGTTTGATTATGATAATATTAGTATTGCAGTAACGGATTCGTCGCTCACAAGTACCGGTTACTAAGTGGGAATTATACTTTTCCTAGAAGAGAAAATAAAGTACAAATTGACTTTTCACATTTGTAAATTGCATAAAAACGATCTTTCATTGTGCCATAATATTTACGAAGAAAATACTCCAACTTTTTCTAATAATTCATGCGGCGATGATTTAGAAAGAACAGCTTGTGGCTCCGTCAAAAATCTTGATTTTAATACGAAATTGAAAAGCATTAATGACACCCATGTAGAGCTTAATCAATTACCGGAAGACCTAACTCACGATATCAGTAATGATAAATATTGCGGAAACAGAATCGTGAGTTTCATAATGAGGGGAGTGGGACGGAATCGACAAAAGTCGACTGAATTTGAAAACAAACCCCGTCAGTTGTTTCCATTGGTTTATAATTAGAAAACGCTTTCTGCGTATGTATATATGAAATGATCTGTTTGAACATTTTTTTGATCGATACTCGTATTTAAGTAGATATTCTGTTTTTTAATTAAACAGTATTATATATGTATATCTACCGGCCTGTTTAGTTACGATAAATTTTTATTACGAAAATGTGTGTCATGGATAGGGCTCGCAGGTTCGAATCCTGCCGAATGACACACATTTTCGTAATAAAAATTTATCGTAAATAATCAGGCCGGTAAATATAAATATATAATACTATTTAATCAAAAAAACAGAATACCTACTTAAATACGAATATCGATCAAAAATAATGTTCAAAGAAATCATTTCAAAATGTCGGTTGTTTATAACCAAGTTTCGTTAAACTTCGTTAATTTCCGTAGTATGTATTTCTTTAAACATAATTGTATTAGCACCATAAAAAGGATCTTGAAATCGTAAAACAAAAAATAAATAAATAAATAAATAAATTGGCGTCGAGACCCCAAGCCTCTTTTTTATCTGATTTGAGGGCTCTGAATCTGAAACTGAAATTTTTCTTGGTTAGCTACCATTTTTGCTGTAAATAAATGCCTCATTTTTGGGGGAAAAATCGTCTTTTCTTCATTTGTTTTCCCTATATACGATATTGATCGATGACAGTATTTCTGAAAGTAAAATCGAAGAAACCTCTCAATTCGTATTTAAACCACTCTATCCTAGGACCTACGCTTTTTCTAATCTGCATCAATGATCGTCCTGATGTAATTAGTTCATAAGTAGACATCTACGCCGACGACCCAACCATTTACTCCTGCCTCAACAAGAAATCTGTCAAGGCTGATATACTAAACCTCGCTACTGCTCGTGATATGAACCTCCTCTCTGTGATGAGCTGGGGCAAGAAATGGCTAGTTAATTTTAACGCTTCCAAAACAACCTGCTTTTCTTTAATCACCTTAGACAAGCTCTCCTATCTCTCATTAATATGTGTACTGTTTTCTAGTCTCCCAGAAAGTAATACATTTCGCCTCGTCGGTATCACGCTCACATCTTCTTTTTCTATGTGTCCTATCCTTTCAAGACGTAGGCGATCATGGCTTTCCACGTCTCCCTATCCCTGGTGGCGCTTAATATGTTTTCTCCTGTTACTCCACGCAAACCCCGTTCCGTCATCCACCTGATCAGGTCCTTCAAATATGTTATACACTGCCTTTCTCTGTCTCTTTTTCTTCTATCTGTCCTGCTAGTATCAGGTTCTCCAAGCCCTTCTTCCTCATGTCCAAGGAACTTCAGTTGTATCTTCCTGATGCTCACTATTAGTTTTCTTTTCAATGCCATTCTTTCCAAAACCTCAACATTGCTCACATATTCAGTCCATGATATCCGCAGTATCCTTCTGTAAAACCACATTTCCGCTCCTTCAAGTTTTTTCCTGATCTTCGATTATATTGTCCATCATTCACTGCCGTATTGAAGAACTGACATCACATAGCAATCTAGCACTCTCTTCTTTGTCTTGTGTCTTAGTACTTTACTCGGTTTCTGGAACGCGTCCTTTGCCATGCCAATTTGCCTTCGGATCTCTGTGTCGCACTTTCCCTCTCCTGTTAGAACACTTCCTAGGTATTTTTCACAGCCCATCTCAAATGAAACAATTAAATCGAATCAATAAGTCTCAGCTACTGCTAGGAAGGTCGGGTCACTGTGTCAGGCCAGGAAGGTTTTTCCCGTCAGAATCTATCTTGCACGCATACAAATCTACCATTCGTCTTGTTATATATCCGTAAATAACAAACACGTATATATATAAAAATATATCAGTGATATTTTTATTAATGAACGATGGACCGTGTAGTCTAGTGAACAGAGAGTTGAGGGAGCGCTCTTCCAAGGTTGACAGGGTGACGGGGGAGTGTCGTCGTATCTGTTCTCCTCTACGTCTAGACTCGTCTGTCGAGACTGACTGACTCGCGAATCCGTGTTTTCGCAGTCTTTATATATCTTCCAAAACCGGGACTTGTTTCTTTCGGCTTTGCCTTGATCACGCGACGCCCACGCGACGCCTACGTAATTTTCAGAGACACCTGTTCTGTCTGCCTCTTGTAGCCATTTCCGCTACTGCCGAAAATAAGGTCAAACAAACATCCGTTCCTTTCAACGGCCGGAAAACGCCCCCGCTTGCATCAGCTTCCTTCTTCGGGTGGGGCCAGATTATTATATTACAGTCTGTTCGTTGAATATTGTTGCTACATATGATCGAGAGATACTGCTATTCACCTCGGGGTGTTTAAAAAAATTCAAAAGAGGATATACAATGTAATCGATTCCGATTTGGCAGCTCGACTTCAGTTTCTTTCTCACCGTCCGAACGTGGCTCTTCTCTGTCCTTTCTACAAAAATTTTCACGGCTTCAACTGTGACGAGCTTATATCCTTAGTTCCTTACCTACACAAATTTATCGTCGTTAATAAACTGGCAACTAAGACCCACCCCTTTACATTGAAAACTGTCAAATGTAAATTTTTTTACCTCTTCTACTCCAACAGTTTCTTTTCTCTCACTTCCCGCTTTTGGAACCCCCTTCTGTAAACTTGCTTCGTTTATCCCTTTTACTCCCATTTTCTCTTATCCTTTCCCTGAAACCCGCTGCACCATATTTCTTTTCGTTCCCTTCTTTATAATAACAGATATTCCTTATCCGTTTTATTTCGTAGAACATATCTAACAGAAGGGTTGCTGTATAAAAATGCTGATGTTTAAAATATATATGTGTTGATCAACAAAAAAAAAATTGAATGATCATTTCCTTTGCACAAGCTCACAGGTAAGCATGCTTTCTCTAATTAAACAATTAGCGCTATACGATCTTCTTCCTCGAATTCGATCTTGTGCTTTAGTCAGTTATCATATGCAATCATCGAAGAAATATTCACACTTTTGCATTCATTTATTGTTTTAGGTGTTAAGCAACTTGAATAGATATGTATGTCAATTAAAATAACCGACATGAATTTGTAGTTTTGTACCATAATGCATTCTTCCTTTCTGATCATGATAGAACAAGTTAATTTCCTTCATCTTCGCCTCAAAGAACTTCTTTATTGATTCGCTGCTTTAATTATGCAAACATCCGGGTATTTGTTAGCAGGAATGCAAGCGGCAGTTTAACACTGAACAGAAAAAAAACAAAAACAAAAAAAAACCAAAGAACAACGGCAACAAAAGATCAGAAATGAAATAATTGAATATCGATTTAAAATTTAATCAAAAATTTTACTCGTGAAAGAAATTGTTCTTTATTTCGCTCCGTTTCTTCCCACCGCTCCACCCACCCACCCTAAATCGCTACCTGCTAAATCCCCTCAAGACATCTAACATTCCAGTTTCATTGCACTTTGACCTTTTGTTTTATCACCTTTCCTTCCTACTGACCTCTTCTTTTATTCTCGTCCAGTAGATTATTTATAGAATTCCTACGGACATGGATGCATTTAGTGCACTTGAAGGAATTGGACGCATGACCAAAAATTCAACTCCCAATTTAAAGTAGGTAAACATTAAGACGATTAGAACCTCGCTTCAAGGGGTGATGAGGCATTAGACACTTCAACTACGTCATTGAATATATCATCTATCTAAATCTATCTAAACTTATTTATAAATGGAACTTTGTCTGTGTGTGTGTGTGTGTGTGTGTGTGTGTGTGTGTGTGTGTGTGTGTGTGTCTGTGTCTGTGTGTATGTGTGTATCCGTTACCTATAGACTCCGAAACTGCTGAACCGATTTTCTTGAAAATTTACGCAGTTGTACTATAAGCGCCTGCGAGTGTTCTTAGATAGGTTTTCTGTCCAGGTACTCCCGATAAATATCGATAATCGAAAAAATTGGGTTATAGAAGGAGTAGTCCAATTTTAATCAAATTTGATAGAAAAAGACATAAGAAACGATATTCAGAAGTTTCAAGGTTGTAGTTCTTACAATAGTGCAGAAAATCGATAATATATATATATATATATATATATATATAAGGCAAGATGTTTGTGTGTGTGTGTCTGTTTATCTGCCTGTATATCTGTATTTTTTTCAGCATTTCTATTTTAGTTTTTGGTTCGGGTTTTGCTCTAAGTAGGTATAATTGAAGTTTTTAATCTCGGCCATGATACCATTTACTCATAGGACTTATTTAGCTTTCAAAAATTCAGTTTACGACGAAAAAAACTTATTTGATATCGATAGCAGGAAATCAAAATTTGACTTACATCCATTCATTTTTCTTTTAGTCTACGGTTTCGCTTGAACTGGAAACAACTATTGCTTTGTAGTCTTTCGTGCCAACGTCCAAAGAGTCTGAGCTCCAGGACCATGGATTAGTTTTAAAGCTTTCATTACACCCGAGCAACGCCGGGCTATACTGCTTGTTTATAAAGAATTTAAGAAATTAAGAAATTGAAAATAGTTTATGTTGCGTTGAGTTACATTTATCTAAAACGATAGGATAATAAAGATGATCTTAAATTTGATCTTAAATACATTTGGGTCCTAGGTATGACCGTAAACTGCATCCGGCAGCAAGACCTCTGATTGTGAGGTTGTGAGAAGCGTGGAAGCACCTCTTAATTGCTGTTGTTCCCAGGTCCACCATGACCCGGAGTGGTAGCACCTGTTAGGGTACCAGCTATGGGCAAATAGTCATCCCCCGAACTCGGGTCAAAACTCTATGAAAGCATAAAAATATATGTTTGGAGGAAAAATATTACCAACAATACAGTTCTGAAGAAAAATAAATTACCATAATTCATTTTTGAAGGAAAAAAGTTTGCCAGTAATACATTTTTAATACGAAACTAGAAAACATCTTCAGTTTCTAAAATAAAAATAAAGAAACAATTCATCATAATCTGATTAAATCAGCCTTCTAACTATCACTGAACATTAAGAAAATACGTTAAAACACTAACCTTTTTGGCATTAAATAACCCACAGTGGTTGATATGCCGTGAAACAAAACTTAAACAAAAACTCAAATTAAATACATTTATCATATTTGGACTCTCATATGAATGTGATGCATGGAGCTTAACTCAGACAAAAATATTAGAGTAAGAATATGAGTCAGTCAGTTAAGTGCCATACGTGATACACGCTTGGGCGATCATGTCTCGAAAGAGACATGACTGACTGGGCAGAAGATTTTCCCGCAGTAGGTTGTCATTGCTTTCTACGGTAGACTGATTGCCAGCCAAGGCTATACAACCCAATCTGTCCTGTTATTTAACCCATAACTGGAGGAAAGAGACGGATTAATACCTTTCTTGAGTAGTTGTGCGTAAGTGAATGCGAGGAATTCATCTGGAATTCGAACTCGGCTCCCCGATTAGCCGTTCCGAATCGATATCCATTGCATTACAACGCACATCCAAGAATATCAGACATGTTCTTAAATAACCTCATCAGACATAGACTTCTATATGAATGTCAGGCATGGCGTCAAAATCTTTTAAAAATATTAACCTTACTTCTTCTGCATATGCCGTGTCCCTTCAGTACGTAGGTGATCATGGACTTCTACTTGGTTTTGTGACTTGTCGCTCTCAATATTTTTCCTCTTGTTATCTCTCCAAAACCTCACTTCGCCATCCATTTGCTAAAGCCTATCAATTATGTCTCACACTACTTTTCCATGTCTCTCTTTCTCTCAATCCGTTTTTTGAGTATTCTCCAGGCCTTCCTTCCTCAATACGTGTCCCAGAAATCGCATCTGTCACCACCTGATGATAAGCATGAGTTTTCTTCTAGTTTTTATTCTCTTCAACACCTCATCGTTTCTCATGTACTCAGTCATTGGTGTCCTCAACATCCTTCTGTAAAACCACATTCCTGTCCCTCAAGCCTCTCCTTCATCATTTACGAGATCGTTCAATATTTACTTCCATACAGAAGAACAGATATCAGCTGTCTTTTCTTTGTTGCCAATTCTTTGAAAGAATATTAAATTACCTTTTTAAATTGACAAATTAAGCGACCTTAAATAGAAGTGAGAGAAAACTTTCTGTGACTCTCCCTTTCGCGGGATAGAATTGGTCTACCAATAGGTAAACTATCCAAAGAGAAATGGTGGGTGATGAGATGATAAGAAATCAGATTTGACACAGAGCTATTAGTGCTTTAAAAAAAATAGAATGAAAAAAAGGAAAAAAAGATAAATTGAAAAGACGGCAGAGACGAAAATTAAATCAGGCCATTTTGTAGTAGAAACATGCCTATAGAAAAGACGAATACACTTCGATTTAGGATATTGCCAGTAAACAGAATTTTAATTAATAATCAGATAATTAAAAAAATTAAAAGAAAATATATGAAAATTATCTTTTTTTTAATTGGCAACTCAGGCGACCTAAAACAGAAAACTTTCTTTGACTCTAACTTTCGAAGAATAAAATTAGTCTGCCTGAGAATATCAGTCATTTTAAGTAATACACTCATGCGGAAGCGATACATCGAGTTCAACAAATTAAAAAATAATAGCATTAGAAAATGAGTTGTGTTTTTCAATACATTCATCAGATTCAGACACACATGTGGATGTCATACATGGCCTTCAATTAAAAAATATTAACCTGAGAATATAAGTAATGTTCTTAAATGCTTTCAACAAATTCAAACTCAAAGGCGGATGAAATTCAAGGCGTCCGACATATTCACAAGCACCAACGTGAGAACATGAATCATTTTATTTAATGCGTTCATCAGATTTAGGCTCACGTATCATGCATGGCGTCAGACTCATTCAAATATATTTAACTGAGAATATACGTCATGATCAGAAAAGTCTTCATCAGATATGTACTCTTGTGTGATTTTCATGCATAACGTCTGACTCATTTAATATATTAGCGTGAGAGAGAGAGAGTACTGGATTGCTATGTGATGTCAGTTCTTCAATATGGCAGCGAATGCTGGACAATATCATCAAAGATGAAGGAAAAACTTGAAGCACCTGAAATGTGGTTCTACAGAAGCATGCTGGATATAAAGTGGGGGATCAATTCCATATTACAATCAATAAATAAACTGACCCTTCACTTTGTGGTCACATCAGTTTCTATACATTTATATTCCTGAGATCCAAAAGCACAAGGATGCATTCCATGAGCTGAGTAGAGTATTAAGGAACAGGACAATTTCGATAGAAACAAGGAAGAGAGTACTGGATTGCTACGTGTTGTCCGTCGTTCAATATGGCAGTGAATGCTGGACAATATCATTAAAGATGAAAGGAAAACTTGAAACAACCGAAATGTGGTTCTACAGAAACATACTGGATATAAAGTGGGGGATCAATTCCATATTACAATCACTATATAAACTGCCCCTCACTTTGTGGTCACAGCAGTTTCTATACATTTATATTCCTGAGATCCAAAAGCACAAGGATGCTTTCCATGAGCTGAGTAGAGTATTAAGAAACAGGACAATTTCGATAGAAATAAGGAAGAGAGTACTGGATTGCTACGTGCTGTCCGCCGTTCAATATGGCAAAGAATGCTGGACAATATCATCAAAGATGAAGGATAACTTGAAGCAACCGAAATGTGGTTCTACAGATGCTGAGGATATTATGAACCGAGCATGTGAGCAATGACGAGGTTTTGGAAATGATCGAAACGAAAAGAAAATTAATACTGAACAACAGGAAGAGATAGCTGAAGTACCTGGGACATGCAATGAGGAAGAAGGGCTTGGAGAACCTGATACTAACAGGCCAGACAGAGGGAAAAAGAGACAGGGAAAGCAGCAAATAATATATTTGAAGGGCCTGAGCAGGTGGATGACAGAACGGGGGTTTCGTGGTGTAACAGCAAAAAGCATGCTAAGAGCCATCAGTGATAAGGAGACGTGGAAGGCCATGATCGCATACGTCCAGAAAGGACAAGGCACATAGAAGAAGAAGAAGATGTGAGTCATGTTCTTTAATGCTGTCATCAGATTCAAGCTATCATGTAGATGTCATGCATGGCGTCTGGCTCATTCCAAAATAATAACATGTGTATATGCGGTATTTTCTTAAATGCCTTCATCAGACTTATACTCTTGTATGAATGGCACTCATGGCTTCTAATTAATTCTAATTTTTCTTTTTTCTAGATCAAGAACTCAAAATAGCTTCCATATGAATGAATAATTTTAAAGAAGGCAGTATTTCTTCAAACCCTATAGACTGGTGTAGCAAAAACTTAATAAAAAATTAAAACACTTTAAGACTAACAAAATTTAAAATACTTTAAGACTTTTAAAGGCAAAGACAACTAAAATAAATACAAGATGTAACTAGAATATTATATTTTTATTCTCTTTGGTGACGGTTGTATATAGAATGGTGGTCAGAAGAAATCACGCACATACGCACATACGAGGGAGTTCACGGGCTGGAATTTTTTTCTTTGCGTTCCCTCTGGGTCCCCTGGCCATTCTGAACTTCCCCGGAAAACCCGCTCTTATCTAAATTGAGATTCATTGAACTTCGCCCAATTGCATCATCTATGTCCAAGCACATTTATTTATCATTTTCGCAGTATTATTGCTTTTGGTCAGCTGCCTTTGACGTTATTACAGTACTCTGCCATCGTTTTATATTTTTGCTTGACCTAAATAATATTCTGTTGGACACAGAATGTATTAAATTCCTCTGCCATTGTTTTATAATTTTTTGACCTTGAGAACAGCTGTCTTGACGAAAACGCACTCTCGTTTGTCACTGGCCGAATTCCTCTTGCATTGTTTCATATTTTCTTAATGTAAACACACTTTTGTTTGACAGCCTGTAGTCTTGTTTTTGACCGAAAATATATTCTGTGAGTCACAGAATATATTCCATTTTCATGATCATTTCAATACCTGTTCCGCCACTTATTTACAAAAGCGCGTTGGTTATATTATTCTCCGCTTTCTTCTGTCTCTCTTGCCTTTAATATTACCTTAGATAGTCAAATTCTTCAAACCCTTATTTTCTCATTATGTACCACGGAAATCTAGGCTGTCTCTGATTCTAAGTATAACCGTTCTTTTCGATAATCAACGTACAGTACCGACTTTAGTTGAAAAATATATTTTGCTGCTGTATACCAAGTGAGCAATATCTTCCCTTTCAAATGTTTGTCAAAGTAACGTGCAAAACAGTTTTTCTACGTCTTTGAAATAGACTCCTCAAAGAAATCGCATTTTTTACTAGTAGAAGCGTTATATCCTGCTTGTTTCCTTGTTTTCTTAAATCCACACTCGTCGAACACAGAACGTGAATTTTGCCTTAGGATATTCAGTGTAGGGTGGGTAGAGGAAATTAAGGTAAACTTGAGTGAAAAGTAGCTAACGTGATTCGATCCTGAGATAACATACTACCATGAAGCAGTTGTTTATTCGTCATTCAATTTGTTTGTTCTTCTTTCAACATGGCAGCATCAAGGACGGCGAGCAGGCAGGCGGATGCGATGCATCGTGTGATGTGGCAACCGAGATGAAGAAAACACAGTTTGCCATGGATGCTTCTAAAGAATTGCAAGAAGAAAACAACTAGATTCAGTTCGGGATTTTTTATTTATTTTCTTTTATCAGCTTCCATTTGTAAATATCTTTGTTGTTTTTTTTTGTTTGCCATCTTCTTTTGTCTCACCAGTAACCAACATGATTTTCCCATTTCCTGAAATATACGATTTCATTCTTTCCTTTCCGATATTTGTTTGTTTGTTTGTCTGTTTGTTTGTTTTTCTATTGTTTTTTATGCTATTGATTTTTTTATTTCGCTTTTCTGTGGATCATTTTATCTAAAACTTCACTGGACACGTCGTTGTTTCTTTTACCTGTTTGTTTGTTTTTTACTTCTTTCTGTTTCATGTGTCTTTGTAGTTATATTCAAAACTAAATAATTAAAATAGATAGCGTGTAAAGATTCCAGAGACATATAAAAAAATCCAGACAGAAAATACAACCACGATATATATATATATATATATATATATATATATGTATGTGTGTGTGTGTGTGTGTGTGTGTGTGTGTGTGTGTAGGTAAGTTGTTACGCGAATGGGAAACTGAAAAAAATTTGTGATGCGTTAAGCTTTCAAAAGGAATATTTTAAATCTAATAATGGCTTTTATCGATGTGGCTACTCACACACACACACACACACACACATATATATATATATATATGAATTTAAATTTATTCGTTTAAACATTATTTTTAATGGATACTCGTATTTGATTAGATACTCTGTTACTTTCTTAATAATTAAGCGGTGTATTTATTTGTACCTACCGTCTTGACAAATCGAGAAATCTTTTAAGGAAAACATGCGTGCATAAATTTGAACCTAAGCCCTTCAGATGAAACCGGCAAATGATCTGACGTATTTTAGGCACCTCAACAACGAAGGACTTACAGTCAAACAAACTCCGAAATAACCTACTCAAACCGGACTATCCCTTAGAAATAATGATTTAACAAATAAATTTAAAAAGTTGTCAGGGTTAATCCATTTCTTAAAAATATTGTAACTATATATACACTACCGGCCATAATTATTAGACCACCCCAGTGTTTAAAAAAAATGATGTATTTCATACTATTTTTTAGTATTTATTGCCAAGTGAATAATTGTAAATGAAAATAGAATGGTTCTTTTGTTAATACTGCACAATAAAATGTGCATCAAATGAATTTATAAATATTTAATAATTACCTATATTGCAGTTTCATCAATGAAAGAATGGAGAAAATTTAGGGTGATTTGGATGAGTTCATCTTTGCTTCCTTGCCTTGTTAAATTTCGCAAAGTAATAATAACAAAAGAATCATTCTATTTTAATTTAGAATTATCCACTTAGCAATAAATATTAAAAGTAGTATGAAATACATAACTTTTTTTTTAATACTGGGGTTGCAAATATTAACATTTTTATATTTATATTTTATAGAAGATCTATATACTATCGGCCATAATTATTAAGCTACCCCAGTGCTTTAAAAAAATGATGTATTTCATACTATTTTTAGTATTTATCGCCAAGTAAATAATTGTAAATGAAAATAGAATGGTTCTTTTGTTAATATTGCACAATAACATGTGCATCAAATGAATTTATAAATACTTAATAATTACCTATATTGCAGTTTCATCAATGAAAAATGAAGAAAATTTAGGGTGATTTGGACGAGTTCATCTTTGCTTCTTTGCCTTGTAAAATTTTGCAAAGTAATAACAACAAAAGAATCATTTTATTTTCTTTTGGCAATAAATACTAAAAATAGTATGAGATACATCATTTCTTAAAGAAAAAAAAGACAAAACAGAAATTGCCGGTAATGCATATAATAAAAGACGAAATGTTCACCACTTACTAAGTTAGTGAAAAACTTTTTATTCGTTGACATATTGTTGGTTCTGCCTATTCAGATTTTTTATCTGTGCATTGAGCACTTTTTAAATAAGCGTCAACTAATCTAACCAGTATCTCCATTATTGTTGTAATTCGGCTCCAGTTTTACAGTTGAACACTTTGTTACATTGTATTTTGAATACGATTTTAAAAGAGAATGTCGACACATATTGTTTCACTGGTGCAAGGTTTTCTTCACACTACAACAATTAAGGGATTTATCAAAATTATAGAACAATTTAAGACCCCCATTCGTTTAAGAATATCCCGATATTTAACAGGCATTAATATACGGGACCTGACTGTCTGACTTGACTGACAGGGTTGAAACCTGAGTAGCAAGTAAGTGGTGAACATTTAGTTCTTTAATATATTGCTGTCTCTGCATATTCAGTTCTTTTGCTTGCGCGTTGACCACTTTTTTTTAAATGACCGTCTACTGGTTTAATGCCTATCTATTTTACTGTTATATATATATATATATATATATATATATATAGTCATCCGCAAACAGATCTGTTTCGCTGTATCACAGCTCATCAGTGCGGTTAGAATCCGATTTCTTTTTAACCCAGGATTGAAACCCGACCGAATTGGCGTCAGTCGGCGATTCTAACTCTGAGCTATAGGCGCTCGGTAGAAGGAGGAATACATTTTAGTGTGTATATTATCAATATAGACGCTCAATAGCTGAGAGTGTTCTAATTTATTGCTGAATGAACGATGCGTAGATGCTAGAGTAGCTACTGTTTTTCAAAGTCTATCATTCTTCCAGAGTGCTCAATCAGGGTGTGAGAGCGTAAATAGTCATCCGCAGACAGATTTGTTTCGCTGTATCACAGCTCATCAGTACGGTTAGAATCCGATTTCTTTTTAACCCAGGATTGAAACCCGACCGAATTGGCGTCAGTCGGCGATTCTAACTCTGAGCTATAGGCGCTCGGTAGAAGGAGGAATACATTTTAGTGTGTATATTATCAATATAGACGCTCACTAGCTGAGAGTGTTCTAATTCATTGCTGAATGAACGATGCGTAGATGCTAGAGTAGCTACTGTTTTTCAAAGTCTATCATTCTTCCAGAGTGCTCAATCAGGTTGTGAGAGCGTAAATAGTCATCCGCAGACAGATTTGTTTCGCTGTATCACAGCTCATCAGTGCGGTTAGACTCCGATTGCTTTTTAACCCAGGATTGAAACCCGACCGAATTGGCGTCAGTCGGCGATTCTACCTCTGAGCTCTGGGCGCTCGGTAGAAGGAGGCAAACATATCCAAGTGAATAAGGAACGAAGAAAAAATTAACAACATTCAAAACATTAATTTCAAAGAGTGCTCAATATAGAAATAGAGCAATGAATATTTATTATAAATTATAGTTTAGAACATGTATAAATTATCATCTACTACAACGTGTACATTTTGTTTCGAAATTGAAAGGACAATGTCTCATCGGGTAGTGTGAAAAGAAAATGGTGTGTGGGAGGTAGGTGGGTGGGGTTCAAATGACGACATACAACTCTAATTTCCTATTTCCACTCCATCTACCTCTCACACATTCGCCAATATAAGATAAAAAAAATTCTATTTTTTTATTCGCACTACCCGATGAGACATTGTCCTTTCAATGTCGAAAGTCTGGTTGCACGAGTAAATTCTAAAGGAGGAGGCAGCAGTGACTTAATGTTGTCGGAGCAGAAACCATGAACATATTTGTAGAATAGACAGTGGTAAGCCACATCCCGCCGGTGAGAATGTGGCTGGAGTCTGGACATATCACATTAGAGATTCTTCTCTTGGAGCCTGTCAAGAACACTGAGATGAACAGCGGGGGTGCCTGACCATATATGACAGCAGTATTCCATGCACGGGCGGATGGTTGATTTGTATATGTGCAATATGGAATCAGGCGTAAAAACTTCTATGTATTATTAATTATTACTTTAGAACATGTGCAAACTAAAAACTACGACTGCAAACTAGTTTGTACATGTTCTAAATTAATAATAATAATAATAATAATAATATATATATATATATATATATATTATTGTTATTAATAATAAAGCACAGTTAAAGAGCAAACACGTGAGAAAAGTTTTTGTGGCTGATATTAAAGTTTAATAATT
This sequence comes from Ascarosepion bandense, assembly GCA_037127315.1. NCBI lineage: Eukaryota > Metazoa > Mollusca > Cephalopoda > Sepiida > Sepiidae > Ascarosepion > Ascarosepion bandense. The sequence continues at coordinate 75,569 of JBBBDQ010000159.1, read as the reverse complement.
GGTTGTAAAGAGAATGAACTGAGCTGCCTAGCTATTGTTAAAAGAAAGGGACAAGAATTGAAACGGGAGCATGATAGGTGAAAAATCTATCTATCTATCTATCTTTTCATATCTACTTATATTGACCTATTTATATCTCTCTGCCTACGCCTGTTCATATCTATCTATCTATCTCAGAGATATCTATCTATCTATCTATCTCAGAGATATCTATCTATCTATCTATCTATCTATCTATCTATCTATCTATCTATCTCAGGGATATCTATCTAACTATCTATCTATCTAACTATCTATCTATCTATCTATCTTCAAATAAATACACGGCGGTCTTTACTAAAATAGAGAGTAATCACTGTTTCTTCAGTTATTTCTTTTCGTCATATTTTCTTTCTTTTGTTTTTTTTTATTTGCTTTACTGGTAATTTTTTTCTTTTCCGCTTCCCTTTCTTTTTTTAATTCTTCATTTGTACTTTTTAAAATATTTATCGCTTACATTATTGCTATCCTACATTTTATTATATTTTTCTTTCTTTTAATGGCCTCACTTATCATTTGTTGATAATTCTTTCATTTTCCTCTTATTTTCTTTTTTGTTCATTTATAATTCTTTTTTTTTAACTCTCGCTTTCTCATTCATTCATTCATTCATTCATTCTTTCATTCATTCATTCATTCATTCTTTCATTCATTCATTTTCATTCATTTATTCATTCATTCTTTCATTCATTCATTCATTCATTTTTTAATTCATTCATTTCATTCATTTTCATTCATTCATTTAATTCATTCATTCATTCATTCATTCTTTCATTCATTCATTCATTCATTTTTTCATTCATTCATTCATTCATTCATTCTTTCTTTGATTTCAATTTTTTTATTTATGTTTCTTTTGTTTCAGTTTTTTGAATTTTTTCTATTTCTTCTCTTTTTACTTTTTAACCTCCTCCATTTTATTTCTTATCTTCTCTTTTTTCCTACTTTCATCCTTCTTTTCCTTCTTTCTTTCTTTCTTTCTTTCTTTCTTTCTTTCTTTCTTTCTTTCTTTCTTTCTTTCTTTCGCCAGCCTTATTTCCACCCCTTGGTATTTTCTTTCTTTCTTTCTTTCTTTCTTTCTTTCTTTCTTTCTTTCTTTCTTTCTTTCTCCAGCCTTATTTCCACCCCTTGGTATTTTCTTTCTTTCTTTCTTTCTTTCTTTCTTTCTTTCTTTCTTTCTTTCTTTCGCCAGCCTTATTTCCACCCCTTGGTTTTATTTTCTTTCTTTCTTTCTTTCTTTCTTTCTTTCTTTCTTTCTTTCTTTCGCCAGCCTTATTTCCACCCCTTGGTATTTTCTTTCTTTCTTTCTTTCTTTCTTTCGTTCTTTCTTTCTTTCTTTCTTTCTTTCTTTCTTTCTTTCGCCAGCCTTATTTCCACCCCTTGGTATTTTCTTTCTTTCTTTCTTTCTTTCTTTCTTTCTTTCTTTCTTTCTTTCTTTCGCCAGCCTTATTTCCACCCCTTGGTATTTTCTTTCTTTCTTTCTTTCTTTCTTTCTTTCTTTCTTTCTTTCTTTCTTTCGCCAGCCTTATTTCCACCCCTTGGTATTTTCTTTCTTTCTTTCTTTCTTTCTTTCTTTCTTTCTTTCTTTCTTTCTTTCTTTCTTTCTTTCGCCAGCCTTATTTCCACCCCTTGGTATTTTCTTTCTTTCTTTCTTTCTTTCTTTCTTTCTTTCTTTCTTTCGCCAGCCTTATTTCCACCCCTTGGTATTTTCTTTCTTTCTTTCTTTCTTTCGTTCTTTCTTTCTTTCTTTCTTTCTTTCTTTCTTTGCCAGCCTTATTTCCACCCCTTGGTATTTTCTTTCTTTCTTTCTTTCTTTCTTTCTTTCTTTCTTTCTTTCTTTCTTTCGCCAGCCTTATTTCCACCCCTTGGTATTTTCTTTCTTTCTTTCTTTCTTTCTTTCTTTCTTTCTTTCTTTCTTTCTTTCGCCAGCCTTATTTCCACCCCTTGGTATTTTCTTTCTTTCTTTCTTTCTTTCTTTCTTTCTTTCTTTCTTTCTTTCTTTCGCCAGCCTTATTTCCACCCCTTGGTATTTTCTTTCTTTCTTTCTTTCTTTCTTTCTTTCTTTCTTTCTTTCTTTCGCCAGCCTTATTTCCACCCCTTGGTATTTTCTTTCTTTCTTTCTTTCTTTCTTTCTTTCTTTCTTTCTTTCTTTCTTTCGCCAGCCTTATTTCCACCCCTTGGTATTTTCTTTCTTTCTTTCTTTCTTTCTTTCTTTCTTTCTTTCTTTCTTTCTTTCTTTTCCGAGTCCTTTTTTTGTTTAATTACACATTTTATTTTTTGTACTTATGTCTTTATTTCTGTTTCTTTCTTTCTTTTACTTCACTTCACTTGTCGTGACTTCACTTCACTTTCTTTCTTTCTTTCTTTCTTTCTTTAGCCCCCCCCACCTTCTTTCCACCCCTTTGTATTTTCTTTCTTTCTTTCTTTCTTTGAAAGAACTCGTCTATTTATCATTCTTTACTCTTATATCGTTTTCCGTTTGTTTATAATTATTTAATTCGTTTTTAAATTTTGTTTTTTTCATTCCAATCTGTTTTTGTTTCTTCATTATTTCTTTCTTTCGTTCCTCTATTCTGTCTTCTTTTTTCTTAATATTTTTTTCTTTCTTTTTTCGTTTTTCGATTCATTCTCTCTGTCTTTTTTTATAATCTTGTTACGCTGTTATTTAGATTGTTAATTTCTCTCTCCATTCTTTTTTTTCCATAATTCTTTCATTATTTCTGTTTTTTTTTAAACTTTGTTTTTTTTCTTATCTTTATTTATCATTTCTCCTTTTTCTTTGTTTTCTTTGTTTTCTTTGTTTTCTTTGTTTTCTTTTAAATATTTCATTTTTTTGTCTCTTTCATTATCGTTTTTTAATCATTATTTTATGTTTCTGTGTTTTTCATTGTTTGTTCGTCTGGTTTATTTCTTTTAAATACACTCTTCAAATTTAGGCGATTTGATATAGAATAACAAATCTGTCATGTATTCTTTGCAAAAATGGTAATCATTGCAAACTGTTTTTTTTTTTTAAGTTTTTGTATTGCAACTCTGGCGCCACAGAACACAACTTTTGTAATAAAAGAGTATTTCAAAACAACTCACGTTTGCAGCTCGTAATCTGTGCGTAGGAGTTTGATTTCAATCTAATAATAAAAACATTGCTTTTATTGTGTGTTTGATCATTTAGTTTTGTTTGTAATTTTAAAAAAAATATTAATGTAAATGTGGAGCATATTAGAGCTTTTGTTGAACACTTGCCGGCATATAAAGCGTTTTCAACGTGAGCATGCTTTTCTCCGCAAGTACCGAAGTTTACCGAGAATTTCCGAGTTATTCTGTAAGGATTCCTATCAAAATCACTTTCATAGCAAAGAAGAGAGTTATGATAACTTAAAGCTGATTATTTATTAGATTGTAAAGAATATATATATATATATTTCCCACAAGTATATGTTTACAACCAAAATCTATCTATCTATCTATCTATCTATCTATCTATCTATCTATCTATCTATCTATCTATCTATCTATCTATTTTACTTTGTCCATAATCTATTTGTCTATCTATCTACAAAACTATTCTTCCATAACCACCAGATCTATCTTTTCATATCTACTTATATTGACCTATTTATATCTCTCTGCTTTCGCCTGTTCATATCTATCTATCTATCTATCTATCTATCTATCTATCTATCTATCTATCTATCTATCTGTTTTACTTTGTCCATAATCTATTTGTCTATTTATCTACAAAACTATTTTTCCATAACCACCAGAGCGAACTTTCTTGTCCGCCATCATCCACTTCGCACTTCTTGGCCTCACTTTTTTCAGTCGACTTGAAGTGAAACGACTACACCGAATCAATAACTTTTACTGAAAGGACAATCGGGTCTCTGTGTCGTGTCAGCAAGTTTTTCTCCTCAGGTTTCATCTTGCACATTTATAAATCTATCATTCGTCCGTTCATCGTATATTGTTGCCATATCTGTGTGGATGCTCCTGCTATTAATCTCGAGGTTCTTAGAAAAACTCCAGCGAAGGATTTGCAATGTATTCGATCCTGACTTGATATTTTTCCTTTAGCCACTTTCTCACCGACGCCTAACCCATTTACTGTTTACTTCCTTCCCTGATGACTAAAACATGGATCAAACATGTCAGCAACGATGAGGCTTTAGAGAGGATGTTAACGAAACGAAAACTAATACTTAACACCAGGAAAAGACAGCTGAAGTTAGTGCGATATGCAGTGTGGAAAGAGCGCTGGGAGAAGATGATACTCTCAGGTCAGATAGAATGAACACGCGTAGCATACTTGATGGGCTGAGCCAATGGATGCCAGAGCGAAGTTTGTGAGGTGTAAATGGAGTAAGCGTGTTAAGATCTACCAGGGATTGGGAGATGTGTAAGGCCATTATCGCCAACGTCCTTAAAGGACACGGCACATAGAAGAATAAAAGGAAGTAGTTTAATCCAGTTTAATCTTATTAAAATCATAGACTATGAACAACGGACTTGAAAAATCGATAATGTCATATCTTAAACACTGAAAAAAATTATTTTACGCAACAACTATTTGTATTCAAATATATATCGCTTTTTGTTAATGTCATTAATTCAATGGTGAGTTTGAGTTTTTTTAACGGCATATTAAATTTTGTAGGTTATTTAATGCCAAAACGGTTGAGATTTAATGTTTTTTTAATGTTCGGTTATAGTGAGAGTGTTGATTTAGTCAGATTTTAATTAATTTTTTTGGTATATGGTTAGGTTTTGAAGGTTGTCACAATGCGTTTAGTAAAATAAAGGAAGGTAATGAAGTTTTTGGTTATTACCTATTTATTATACATTAATATTTCGAGATCAAAATCTCATCTTCAGAGGAGCGTGTGTCTGTCCGAGTGAGTCCGTGCCTTCAAAGGAATGGTCACTCCTGGCTGCTGCTGCTGCTGTCATTAAATGTAGTGTGTGTGTGTGTGTGTGTGTGTGTGTGTTAGAGCATGTGTGTGTGTAAGTGTGTTAGAGCATGTATGTACAAGTGTGTGTGTGTAAGTGTGTTAGAGCATGTATGTACGAGTGTGTGTGTGTTTGTGTGTTTGTGTTTGTGTGTGTGTGGGCGTGTGTGCGTGTGTGTGTGTGTGTGTTTATGGTATATACATATGTGTGATTTACAGTTGGGACCTTTTACTGGTCTGATGATATCAGTCTGCTTTAATGTGGTTTAATGTGGTTTATATAAGTGTGACCTGACCGTTGGGTTGACTGGGTTGAAGAGGATTTGTTTTATTACTGTTGTTTTATCTATCTGCTTTATCTGGTGATGTGTGCGTGTCCGTGACTGTGTCATGTGTGCGTGTTTATGTTCATTGTGTTCTTGCAATTTATTTTACTTTATTTTGTATGTGTGTGTGTGTATGTGTTTCGGTGTATAGTGTGTTATAGGCACCTCCACTTCTTTGCGAGGAAAAACAAAAAAAAATTGTTTTTATACTTTATTTTAGAAAACTGAAAATGTCTTCTAGATTTGTATTTAAAAATGTTTTGCTGAGAATATTTTTTCCTTCAAAAATGTGTTATGGTAATAATTTTTTCTGTAAAAATATATATTTTTCTATTAAAACTAGTTTTATGTATATATTTCTAGTAAAGCGTATTTTTATACTTTCATAGTTTTTTTTACCCCGGTTTGTGGGTTAACTATTTGCCCATTGCTGGGACCCTAATAGGTGCTACTACTCCGGGTCAGGGTGGACCTGAAAACAACAGCAATTAACAGGTGGTGTCAAGCTCCTCGCAAACTTCCTATTAGAGGCCTTGCTGCCGGATGCAGTTTATCGTCATGCCCAGGACCTAATTCAATGGTGAATATGAATTATAAATCGTGCATTATACAAGAAAATGTAGAAAAAGGTTCAGTTAAACTATGGATATATTGATTGAATCATCAGTAAATTTGAAACAGAAATATTTTAAAAAGTGCATGTTTTATAAAACGAAAATTATTATTTCAGCACAATATATATATATATATATATATATATATATATATATATATATATATTTGTTAAATGACATTATAAACATTTGTGCTGACATGTTATATATAGGTAATTTTGGCCCTGCAATTATTCCTGAAGAAATTTTCTTAGAGTGTATGCGGTTGGCTACTGAGGGAGTCGAATTTAGTTTTAACGGGACAATGTATGCACAGATAGACTGGGTCGCTGTGGGGAGTCCTTTGGGTCCTGTTCTTTCTAATATCTTTGTAGGATATTATGAACATGTGTTATTTGAGAAGGTTAATGAGCTACTTATTTATCGACGTTATGTTGATGACACCTTCGCGTTATTTAATAACACATCTGAAGCTGAAAATTTTTTAGTTCAGTTAAACTCTTTACATCCATCTCTTCAGTTTACTATGGAGACAGAGAAGGATGGGGGTCTTCCATTTTTAGATGTCTATGTTCAGCGACGGGACGAGGTTTTCGTGACTTCAGTATTTCGTAAAGCGACTTTTAACGGTCTGTATACTAATTGGAACTCTTTTGTTCCTAAGTCCCGTAAAATTGTCCTAATAGAAACTTTGGTTCACCGTGCCCTTAATATTTGTTCTCCTGAATGCTTGGCCAGCGAATTAACACGCTTGCAAGATATTTTTGAAGGGAATGGGTACCCCATTAATTTGGTAAAACGGGTAATTGCTCGTAAGATTAAACGGTTTAAAGAACCAAAAGTTGAAGGGCCAAGTCGCTGTCCTTTGTATCTTAAATTACCCTGGCTTGGTAGAAAATGTCTTGCTGTTACTGACAAATTTTCGGCTAGTATTTCGTCGGGTTATTTTTCAGTGCAGTTGCGTGTTGTTTTTAAGACAAGGCCCGCGTTTCCATCTTTCGTTAAGGATCGGTTGTCCTATTTTCGTAAAAGTTCTGTTGTGTACAAATTTAAGTGCTGTTGCGATGCAGCATATATAGGACGAACCAATCTGAGGTTGGAGACGCGGGTTGCGCAGCATGTCCCCGCGAATATACGTTTAGGCAATTCTCATAGGAATATGAGAACAACTCAAGCTGTGTTGGATTCAGCAAGCGGCCAACACCTGCTGGATAGTCAAGCTTGTGCCTCCTCTTATGAAAACAATTGGTTTTCTGTCTTGCACAGTGCTCGATCGGCATACCATTTACGTGTTTTGGAGGCCATTTGCCTAAAAATCCAGCAGCCGAGCCTGTGCAGGCAGAAAGAGCAGTTCCTGCGCTCCTTGCAATTACTGGCGAGTTTGTGAGTGTAACATTTTTCTTTTTTTATTTCACTCTTGTGGAATTATATGTTTACACCCCCCTCACATTTTAATATTTTTCAATAAATTTATTTTTAAACGAATTCCATCTTCTCCCAGTATTGCAAGTATTCCCTTTTTGGTCTTGTCCTCTTCTTTACCCCTTTGTAATTTTGTGCCAACGAAACCCTTGACAAGTGTTGGCTGAAAGGTTCCTCGGGTTTGGGAAAACAAAATGACGTCTACTCTTTTTAAGGATATATATACATATATATATATATATATATATATATATATATATATATATATATTAGGTATTCCAAACGGATTGAATATTGGTTTCATAGATAGAAAATTTAAACTCATGATTAAAAATACAGATGTATTACTTCATTTTCTTTCTTTCTTTCTTTCTTTCTTTCTTTCTATCTATCTATCTATCTATCTAGCTATCTATCTATCTCCGTCAATTCTATTTTCTCTACATATCTATCACTCCTTCTATAGTTGAATATTTCAAGTCCCTTCTTTCTAATGTATATATATATATATATATATATATATATATATATATATATATATATTTCTCTAGCCATTCTTTCTTTCTTTCTTTGTCCAGTCTTTCTTATCTATCTATTTATCAATATATCTATCCATTACTGTCTGTTTTTTCCTATCTATCTATCTATCTATCTATCTATCTATCTATCTATCTATCTATCTATCTATCTAACGTTTAAAAAATTTGAAAAATCCAAGCAATTTATGATTTTTTCCATAGTATGAATTCTATGTTTTTTTTTATATTTAAAAAAGTATATATTGGGTTTGTTAATAAATAATTTTATTTACATAGAGCACCCTTGGCTTGATCAATTTTAATATTTAATTTTTAAGAATTAGTATTAATAAGATCTGTTTTGGGATTTTGCAATCAAGCCACTTCATTATATGTAGCAGTCTATTCATTTCTAAACTATCTATGAAGATATTTATATTTTCTAAATTTATTAATTGAAATTTTTATCTTTATCTCCTGAAACAAGTCCACGTTACGGTAATCTGCATCCGGTAGCAAATCCTCTGACTGGGATGTTGTGAGGAGCATGGAACCACCTCTTAGTTGCTGTTGTTCCCATTTCCACTCTTAGGGGCCCAATTGTGGGCAAATAGTTAACCTCCAAACTGGGGTCAAAGTGCTATGAAAGTATGAAAATACACTTTTATAGAAATTTATACATAAAATAGACTTTATAGAAAAATATACATTTTTGAAGAAAGAATTATTACTATAACACATTTTTGAAGGAAAAAATTATCTCTGAAAAACATTTTTGAATACAAAACTGGAAGATATTTTCAGTTTTTTTAAAATAAAAAAGAATAAAAACCAAAGATTTCCTCTAAAATCTTACTAAATTAAGCTTCTCGCTATAACTGAACATTTAAAAAAATACCTAAAACCCTACCTTTTTTAGCATTAAATAAACCACAGAGATTGATATTCCGTTAAATAAAACTCAAACTCAAATCCACGTTGTTTTATAAATTTTATATTAATTATTTTGTTACTTATTCACTTCCTTGCAAATAACAAAGTTTATAATAGAAATTTCTCTGTAATCAATAATGCAAGTACATTTTGTTTATTATTATTATACAAGGAAACGGTACTAAGTTATATATAAACCAAGAGCAAAATTACTGAAATTAAAGAAATATGAAGCAACGGGTAAAATACATTACATCGGGCTTCATTCTGGCTAAATTTTTGAACAGACGTAAATAGACAAATGACAAAATTTAAAAGAGTTGATTACTTATTGAAAGTGATAATGCAAGCTCTTGTTAGAACGCCGAATGTTTTAAATCCAAAGAAACTATAAAAAATTTTGAGCTGATAAACAGATACCAAACAATACCAAGAAATGCCACTATAAATTGCATGACAAACGAAATCATTATAAACAAAGGCAAGTAGACGAAAGTTGTTTGGCTGAACGAGAACAGAATCTACTGAACACAGATATTCAAAATGGGATCAAAGAATTAATTGGACAGATAACTTGTTTATCGATGGGACGCACAAAATATAAAAATGTAACGCTCACTTTAGAAAAAAAAGAGAAAAAAACAAAATAAAACAGAACAAATTAATCGGTGAACTCATTCGCAATAACAGAGTATAAAAATCCAACGTATACACTACCGGCCATAATTATTAGGAAACCCTAGTTATTTTAACAGAAATGATGTATTTCATACTATTAGGTTGTCCCACACGTTCGTAAACACACGCAAAAAATTGAAATTTTACTCGACAAGTAATCTAAGGTTAACAGAAAACACTTGCAAAAAATTGTAATTTTACTCACAAAAACAACAAAAATTATTGCTCAAAATAAAGACCATCATTTTCAAAGACATTCTGCCATCGATCTGCAAGCTTTCGGATCTGGTCAAAGTACCATTCAGCCGGCTTCGAATCAAAGAATTCTTGATACGCTACAGCGACTTCATCAAACGAGTCGAATCGATGGGCCACCAGAAAGTGTTGCATTGAGCGGAAAAGGCCGTAATCTGATGGAGCACAGTCAGGACTGTAGTCTGGTTGTGGCAGAACCTGAACGCCGTCCATCTCTTCAAGCTAGTCTTTGGTCTTTCTGGCGATGTGTGGTTTAGGATTGTCCTGTTGCATCAAAGCGTGCTTTCGGTTGATCAGAGCCGGGTACTTTTGCTTCAACATTTCGTAGACCCGCTCAAGTTGCTTGCAGTAAAGTTCGGCACTGATGGCACGACTATTTGGAGCCAACTGAAAATGCACGATTCCTTCAAAGTTCCACCAAACGCACAACATGACTTTCCTGCCGAATCGACCTTGTTTTGGAACCGACGTTGTCTCTTGCCATTTCTGAACCCATCGCTTGTCTCGATTGTGCTGGACCAGATAGAACCATTCCGCAAGTGTTTACGAACATTTGGGACAACCTAATATTTTTAGTATTTATTGCCAAATGAAAATAGAATGGTTCTTTTGTTATTATTATTTTGCTAAATTTTACAAGGCACGGAAGCAAAGATGCACTCATCCGAATCACGTTAAATTTTCTTCATTTTTTCAGTGATGAAACTGCAATATAGGTAATTATTAAATATTTTTAAATTCATTTAATGCATATGCTATTGTGCAGTGTTAACAGAATACCGTTTCTTTTTTCACTTACAATTATTCACTTGGCAATAAATACTAAAAATAGTATGGAATACATCATTTTTTGAAAACACTGGGGTAGTCTAATAATTATGGCCGGTAGTGTATATATAAAATCAAAACAAGAAAAGTCTGTAAAATTGGCACCGGCCACGACTAGCGCACAAAACTGCATGGATATATGGGAATCTGTCAGCGTTAGAAATTTTGGTAAAATATTACTTAATAAAAAACGAAATATGCAAATAATAGGATATCTGAAAGCGAATCAATAAAATAAGCAAAGGTTCCTATTATAAGCAAAGGTTCCTATTATAAGCAAAGGTTCCTATTATAAGCAAAGGTTCCTATTATTCATAGTATTCAATTTTAGTTAACGAATTTTTCAATCTTTTGATTACATTTTAAAACTATTTTCGTATTGTTCATTTGCTAATCAACCTTTTTTTTATCAATTTCTTCTTTATTGTATTTCATATTTCTATTTCAACTAAATATGTTTCTTCAACTTTTTTTTTTTTTTGCTTTGCTTTAAGGGAATTTGGAATATACAGGAATTTTTTCTACGGAGCAGTGCATACTTCTCATAATAAATAGAACTACAACTGCTTCTCTTTTCCTTCACGAAGTTCAGTCAGTCAGTTAAGTGCCATACGAGATACACGCTTGGACAATCATGTCTCGAAAGAAACATGACTGACTGGGCAGAAGATTATTCCGCAGTAGTTTGCCATTACTTTCTGCGGTAGACTGGTGGCCAGCCAAGGCTATAGAATCCAATCTATCCTATTATTTAACTCATAACTAGAAGGAGAAGTGATAGATCATATTACATTATCATATTAAGTATAATTGGCGGGGGATCAGTTTATTACTTCATAACAATAGAGAACCGGTCCCCCACTTTATGCCTAGTAGAAGTTTTAATTATGTTTTCAACTGTTATATTCAGTCAGTCAGTTAAGTGCCATACAGGATACACGCTTGGGCGATCATGTCACGAAAGATACATGACTAACTGGGCAGAAGATTATCCCGCAGTAGGTTGCCGTTGCTTTCTGCGGTAGACTTATTGCTTGGCAAGGCTATAGAACCCAATTTGTCCTGTTATTTAACCCATAACTGGAGGGAAGAGACGGATTAATACCTTTCGCAATGGTATTTGTCTGTAGGTGAATGCAAGGAATTCAACTAGAATTCGAACTCAGCTCTCCGATTTCTCGTTCGGAGCCGATATCTACTGCACTACAGCGCACGTCCCCACGAGGTTCAGTCAGTCATTTAAGTGCTATACGTGATACACACTTTGGAGATCATATCTCGAAAGAGTCATAACTGACTGGGCAGAAGATTATCCCGCAGTAGGTTGCCGTTGCTTTCTGCGGTAGACTGATCGCTAGCTAAGGCTATAGAACCCAATTTGTCTTGTTATTTAACCCATAACTGGAGGGAAGAGACGGATTAATACCTTTCGCAATGGTATTTGTCTGTAGATGAATGCAAGGAATTCAACTCACTGATTTCTTCTTCCGAGCCGATATCCACTGCACTACAACGCACGTCCCCTCGAGGTTACGTTGCCGAAATTTGCAAATACAAAGCAGTAGCATCGGTTCTGAAAAGCTGCAACCACTTGACTCATCTAAAGCAGCCATCATGATCGATGAGTGGTGTTTTTAATGGCAAAGATGGTGCGAATAGGGTTCTGCCAATTCTTGATGATCGTAGTGATAACGAAACGGCGAATAAATTCACTGTTGATGATGTTTCTGATCAAGAAACGGACATCGGGGAGATTGTTATGGACAGTACAGCTGTCAGGGTGTTTGGGTTAAAAGGTACTGGTCAGTTTGATGTAGGCTGGTACGTGCCAGATGAGGGCCCTTCAAGATTTTTTCTTTGTAGATTGAAAACATTGGACCGTGACAACGACTGTGAGAAATAGCTTAAAATAAATAAATCGTGCTCAATTTGATCTCTAGAAATTCAATGGCAGGAATAGTGATATTTTTTCAACCTTTGATGTTTTTCATTGTGTGAGTGTGAGTGTGTGTGTCAAGCATGTGTGTGTGTGTGTGTGTGTGTGTGTGTGTGTGTGTGTGTGTGTGTGTGCACGTTTGTGTTTGTCTCTGTGCTTTAAATTTTGACATAAACCGGACTTTGTTCTTTAATTTGACAGATTGCTTATCTTTTTATTTTGTTTATGTCCTCCGTTCGAAATTACTCCTTGATTTGTTTATGCTTGTTTTCAAAACTTCCTTCGCTTTTTTCGTTCTTTCTTACAGTCATCTCTCATTTTCTTTCTTTTACTTCGTCTATCATTTTCTTTTTTTACGTCATCTTTCATTTTTTTCTTTTTTCTTCATCTCTCATTTTCTTTTTTCATCTCTAATTTTCTTTCTTTTCTTCGTCTTTCATTTTCTTTCTTTTTCTTCATCTCTCATTTTCTTTTTTTCATCATTCATTTTATTTCTTTTTCTTCGTCTCTCATCATTTTCTTTTTTCTTCATCTCTCATTTTCTTTCATTTCTTTGTCTTTCATTTTCTTTCTTTTTTCGTATCTGTCATTTTCTTTTTTCTTCATTTTTCATTTTCTTTTTTTTTGTTTTTCATTTTCTTTCTTTTTCTTCATGTCTCATTTTTTTATCTCTTATTTTCTTTCTTTTCTTCGTCTTTCATTTTTTCTTTTTCATCATCTATCATTTTTTCTTTTTCATCATCTCTCACTTTTTTCTTTTTCTCCATCTATCATTTTCCTTCTTTATTAATTCATTTCTTGTGATCTACCTTTTTCTTTCTTAAGCATCTATATTTTTCTTTCTTTAGTTACATCTATCCTTATTTTTCATTCTCTTTCTTTCTTTCTTTCTTTCTTTCTTTCTTTCTTTCTTTCTTGTCCATTAATTTCTTCATTTCTTTCTTCTTTTCATTTTTCTTTCTTATTTTCCCTAATTCCTTCTTTTGCTTTTCTTTCAAAATTTTTTTTACTTTTTATTTCATTTCACTTTCTCTCTTTCATTTTTTATTCTTTCTCATCTATCAATTTCTTGTCTCCTAACTTATCTCTTTGTTTGTTTGTTTCTTTCTTTCTTTCTTTCTTTGTATCTTTCTTTCTCATCCATCAATTTCTCGCTCTTTTTCCATTCTCGTATTTCGATTTTTTATCTTATTTTCCTTCATTCTTCTATTTTCTCATCTTTCAATATCTCTTTTCCTTATTTCCTTTTTTCTTTCTTTCTAGCTCTTTTCTCATTGATCATTTTAATAGCAGTATAGCCCGGCGTTGCTCGGGTGTAATGAAAGCTTTAAAACTAATCCATGGTCGTGGAGCTCAGACTCTTTGGACCTTGGCATGAAAGACTAAAAAGCAATAGCTGTTGCCAGTTAAAGCGAAACCGTAGAATGAAAGAAAAATCAATGGATGTAAGTCAAATTTTGATTTCCTGCTATCGATATCAAATAAGTTTTTTTCGTCGTAAACTGAATTTTGAAGGCTAAATAAATCCTCTGAGTAAATGGTATCATGTCTGAGACTAAGAACTACAATTATACCTACTTAGAACCAAACCCGAAGCAAAAACTAAAATAAAAGGACTGAAAAAATACAGATATACAGGCAGATAAACAGACATACACACAAACATCTTGCCTTATATATATATATATATATATATATATATATATATATATATATATATATATATACACAAAGAATCTCAAGCTAGCCAAAACCTACCGCGGTTTCACACTACGGCTCGTCAGGGCAAAGGCAAAACCAAAGATTAACCAAATAAATAGACAACCACCAAGACAAGGACGAACCATACCAGTACCAAAACCAGGGGGGGGGGTTAAGGAGAGAGAAAAAAATAACATACGCTAACACACTAAGCAAGGAATTTAATCTTATGGAATTTACATTTGTTTAGGATTTCTGTTTTAGCATTAAGTAGATTATGGGCGGGTTCGAACATAGCTATCGCTAATTTCTCCTCACCACATAAATTACAGAATTTACTGCCTTTGTTGTAATCGGGACATTTTTTTATTATTTCCCATTTCAATATGGGGTCTTTTTTTAGTTTTAGTTTTTATGTCCCATATATAATTAGATAAGGTCGTACTGTGTCTGTACTTCTCATTTTTAAATGAGGTCTTATGATTATAAAACCTAATTTTAAACGAATCATGTGTAGCCCCTATGTACGTTTTAGGGTGTTTATCATTCTCATTTTTATAAACTTTAACCCTATAGACTACATTAAATTGGTTACAATTACCTCTAATAGGGCACTCAGTTTTTATTCTACAATTACAATTATTATTAGTAGTGTTGGTAGTGTTTGTAATAGTAGTACTATTTTTCAGTTTTCTTTTGTTACTATTATTAATTATTTTGCCAATATTCGGCAAACAAGAGTAACTGCGTTTAATTGTGTTTCTATTAAATATTTTTTTAAGTTGGCTGTCATGGCTAAAATGTTTATCTATAAGGTTGAAGAACATTTTACCAATTTTAGATTTAACTTCCTTGTTAAAGGGGGGGGGGGTTAAACCATATTATGTTTCTGGATCTATTGTTATTTTTGCTTTTATTGTTATTTTGGTTTAAAAATTTGAGGGCCTGAGAATGTCCACTTTTTATAAGTGCAGAATGGTAAATTTTCTTATACTTATCAGAAATTTCACCATTAGATGAATTGGTGGACAATCTATATGATATACCATTAGGAATGCTCTTAAGTATATGGGCTGGGTGGTTAGAACTCTTATTAACATATTTAGGGATGTAGTTATTTTTTAATGTAAGGTGTTATATATCCATTATTTAAATTTAATGTAATATCCAAATAGTTAACGATTTTAATGTTATATTCTATTTCAATATCTAAACCGTATGATTTAAAAATTTTTGTAAATCCTTTCTAATTTTATCACCTATTTTAGGTGTACAGTCATCTACTATAATTAAGCCATCATCCCGGTATAAACCGTGATTATGGAAATCCATAATAGCGTTTAGTTTATGAAGCAGTAAGCAACCGATCAGCTCCGCCACCCACGCCCCATCATATGCCCCCATAGGATTATCAAATCCCTGGGCATCAGTTTTTTTTACCCATATTTCATCATTGTAGTATAAAAGTGTTTTACGGCAGTGCCAAATTATCTCTAATTCTGCCTCATTGATATCATTATATTCTTTAGCTAATGATAAGGCCTCAGAAAGTAGCTCAGCAGTTATAGAGGGGTAGAAGTCTTTAATGTCTTATTTAACAAAGGCAGATTTCTTATTAATTTTTAAGGATTTAAACCACTTAATACAATCGCCTGTAGACTTCCACTGGTTAATATTGAGAAATATTCTTAAATTGTTCGTTTGTACTTTGTATCGAGCACTTTTTCTTTCTTTTTTTTTGTGGTTGGTTCCGTTTGGTTTTTTTTTGCTTTACTGCGGAGTATCGTATGTCTTGTCCTTATTCCGCGGATTTCTTTTTTTCTCCCCTCTTATCCAACGCCTTAGTGCACCGGATTGTAACGGAATTAGGTTCTGTTTGTTAATGGTTTTTCTTAAGGTTTATCTAAGTATAAATTTAAAACTTAAATACTTCCAGAGTCTATTTAGTTATTATTTTGAATATATATATATATATATATATATATATATATATATATATATATTATCGATTTTCTGCACTATTGTAAGAACTGCAACTTTGAAACTTCTGAATATCGTTTCTTATGGCTTTGTCTATGAGTGTATCAAATTTGATTAAAATCGGACCACTTCTTCTATAACCCGATTTTTTCGATTATCGATTTTCGATATTTATCGGGGATACCTCGACAGAAAACCTAGCTAAGAACACTCGCATATGCTTATAGTACAAATGTGCAAATTGTTAAGATAATCGGTTCAGCCGTTTCGGAGTCTATAGGTAACGGACACACACACACACACAGAGAGAGAGAGACAAAGTTCAATTTATAAATAAGTTTAGATTTTTTTCCTAATTCATTTCTGTATATCTACCATTTTTTTCTTCAGTACCTATAATTTTCTTTCTTTCTTTCTTTTTTTCTTTCTTTCATTGTCGACGCCATTTTATCCTATATGCTACCACATTCTCTCACTTTTCGTCTTTTTCATTTACCTTCTTTTTTGTTTTTATTTCAGCTTTTGGTACCTGTTTGAATAAAATTAAATCTTTAATAACATAGAAATGTAACCATTCTTGATGTCATATTCCGTTGCTGGTTTTATTTCTTTGAATCAATGTAGACACAATAATTACCATTTCTCAAAATTATAAATTCCATTTTAATCTCTTCATTTTGTTGGTCTTAATCACACGGATATACATATATGATGAAAATTAAATCTATCAGATTAATACTGGTTAAGTGAATTATAAAAGAAAGCTTACTTGTAAAGCGATTCATTAATAGAAGCTATTCTTCTATGTGCCTTTTCCCTTCAGGACCTAGGCGATCATGGCTTTCCACGTTTCCCTATCCCTGGTGGCTCTGAGCACGCCTTCTCCTGTTACACCATGCAATCCTAGTTCCGTCATCCACCTGATTAGGTCCTTCACATACGTTATCCATTGCTTTCCCCTGTCTCTTTTTCCCTCTATCTGGCCTATTAGTATCAGATTCTCCAAGCACTCCTTCCACATTGCGTGTCTCAGAAACTTCAGCTGTCTCTTCTTGATGCTCAGTATAAATTTCCTTTTTGATTCCATCATTTCCAAGACCTCATCATTGCTTACATGCTCGATCCATGATATTCGCAGCATCCTTCTGTGGAATCACATTTCAGTTGCTTCAAGTTTTTCCTTCATCGTTGATGGTATTGTCCAGCATTCACTGCCATATTAAAGGACGGACATCACGTAGCAATCCAGTACTAGTTTCTAGCGAAATTGTCCTGTTTCTTAATACTTTACTCAACTTCTGATCTCTGTGTCACACTTTCCGTTTTCTGTTATAACACTTTCCAGGTATTTAATTTTTTGTGCCTACTTGAATCCAGTATCCCCGACCTGTATTTGCATATTGGGCTGCCCATTTTACTGATGACCATGCATTCGGTTTTCGTGCAGTTTTTTTCTAGTCCTTTCTTGTTACTTTCTTCAGCTACTTGCGACAAATGATGGTTTTATGATGGGTTCAGTATTGTGTTTATGAGAAGAGATACAATAAACGTCGGTTGGAATTTACATCAAAACGCTAAATATGCGATGATATTTAGTCTTTAATATGAAGGTTTTTTGATATGAGTTCTGATTTCAAACTCATCTCATTCATCTTTTCCTCACTTTTATTTCTAATTTTTATCTTGACTCTTTTTACGCTTCTCATTTAGAGATATGCCGTATAACTTCTTAGTGAGGATTCCAAAATTAGTCTTATTTTAATACATTTTCGTTTTAATAAATTATGTACTTTGTGGTGCAATGGATATTGGCTTGGGATGAGAAATTGGAAGGGCCTGAACACGTGGATGATAGAATGTGGTTTGCGTGGTGTTACAGGAGAAAGCCAACAGGAATAGGGAGACGTGGAAGGCCATGATAGCCAACGTCTTGAAAGGACAAGGCACATAAAAGAAGAAGAAAAAGAAGAAGAACAACAAATAAACTATTTTATTTTTATTTGCCAATAAATACTAAAAATAGTATGAAATACATCATTTCTTAAAAAAAAAACTGCGGTGGCCTAATAATTATGGCCGGTAGTGCATATATATATATATATATATATATATATATATATATATAAAATCTACAGGGTGCGATGGGTAAATTGTCTCCATTTACCTTGTAAAATTTTTCAAAGTAATAATAGCAAAAGAACCATTCTATTTTCATTTAGAATTATCCACTTGGCAATAAATACTAAAAATAGTATGAAATACATCATTTCTTTAAAAAAATACTGGAGTGGCCTAATAATTATGGCCGGTAGTGCATATATATATATATATATATATATATATATATATATATATATATATATAGTCATCCGCAGACAGATCTGTTTCAATGTATCACAGCTCATCAGTACGGTTAGACACCGATTGCTTTTAACCCAGGATGGAAACCCGACCGAATTGGCGTCAGTCAGAGATTCTACCTCTAGGCTATGGGCGCTCGGTAGAAGAAGGCAGACATTTTGGTATGTATGTTATCAATATACGCCCCCAATACCCAGAGTGATCTAATTCATTACATAATGAGCGATATATATATATATATATATATATATATATATATATATATATATGCATATTTCATTAAAAATCGCAGACAATACAAAATAAAAAATGAATAAAAAACATAATAATAAAGAGGTTTTTATCATTATTCTTATTTCTTATGTTCGTTTTGATTTTATGTTCGTTATTATTTTATTTCGTTATTTTAGTTTATTTTATCTTTTCCAATGTTAGAATTTTTCTTTGCTAATCTTTCCACTTTTTTTCCTTCTTCTATCTTGTCTCTTCTCTCTTAGACCTTTTTTCTTTTCATTTTATTTTTTTTCGACTTTATTTTGTACTTTATTCTGTTTAAAATTTTGGACATGTCTGGCTTTCAGTTGGAAAACTTTGAAACACCTCTGTCTATGAGTTGAAACATATACCATTCTTTTAAATTTTGGACATGTCTGGCTTTCAGTTGGAAAGCTTTGAAACACCTCTGTCTATGAGTTGAAACATATACCATTCTTTTAAATTTTGGACATGTCTGGCTTTCAGTTGGAAAGCTTTGAAACACCTCTGTCTATGAGTTGAAACATATACCATTCTTTAAAATTTTGGACATGTCTGGCTTTCAGTTGGAAAGCTTTGAAACACCTCTGTCTATGAGTTGAAACATATACCATTCTTTTAAATTTTGGACATGTCTGGCTTTCAGTTGGAAAGCTTTGAAACACCTCTGTCTATGAGTTGAAACATATACCATTCTTTAAAATTTTGGACATGTCTGGCTTTCAGTTGGAAAGCTTTGAAACACCTCTGTCTATGAGTTGAAACATATACCATTCTTTAAAATTTTGGACATGTCTGGCTTTCAGTTGGAAAGCTTTGAAACACCTCTGTCTATGAGTTGAAACTTATACCATTCTTTTAAATGTTTTAACATCCCAAGCCAATTAATTCATCTTATTAGATGACTGCTTTATACTTACGTTTTCATTTATTTCTTATTTTATATATATTTTAAATCTCCTTAATTATATAAATATTATATAAACAAAATTAACCACATTTTGCTGTCTAATGATGATGTTTTACCACTGAAACTTTACGGCTGTTAAATGCAGTATGCTATTATTATTATTATTATAATGATAATAATAATAATAACCATATATGTTTTATTTTTTATTGAGCACTTTTTAAAAGTAAATATCTAACTAATGTACTTCCATTAGTAACTATTTCTTAATGCGTGCATACGTGAATAGCTAATGTTCTTAAAGCCTACTATTTCTCGTAGTGGTTAATCGGCTTGCGAGAAAGTAAATAGTCATCTGCTGACAGTCCTGTTTCGCTGTATCCCAGCTCGTCGGTACGGTTATATATATATATATATATATATATAGAGAGAGAGAGAGAGAAAGAAAGAAAGAAAGAAAGAAAGAAAAATTTTATTTAATCTATCTCATCAACATATATATATATATATATATATATATATATATATATATATATATATATAAAATATATATAAAAACTTGAGGTAGCTGAAATGTGATTCTACAGAAGGATGTGGCGGATATCGTGGACCGAGCATGTGAGCAATGATGGGGTTGTGGAAAGGATGGAGACAAAAAGGAAATTAATATCAGGAAGACTACTAAAGCTCCTGGGACATGCAATGAGGAAGGTGGACTTGAAAAGCCTGATACTAACAGACCAGATGGAGAGAAAAGGAGACAGAGGAAAGCAGCAGATAACATATTTGAAGGGTCTTAGCAGGTGGATGACGGAACGGGGGTTGCGTAGACACCAAGAATAGAGAGACGTGAAAGGCCACGATTATCTACGTCCTAAAAGCACAAGGCACACAGAAGAAGAAGAAGATAATCACAAATCTATATTCAAGCTAGAAAGCCTTAGAAATTGTACCAAACTAGCCAGCCACGTGTGGAAATCAAGAGAAGTAGTGAAAAACCCCGATGTAACTTGGAGCAAGAACTTGCAACGGTGGTGCCAAGAACAGAAGTTAGCCATAGTATCTACCAGAACAAGAAAGGTTGCTAAATGAAAGATTCAAAGTACTATTTGGATGCAAACGCATCAGAGAATATATTTTAGGATCGTACAAACCCTGATGGAAATGGTTACAATTCTTGACAAGTTCCTCCCTTATTTTCAACTTCGAGTAATGCATTCAGAAAAAGCTTTGGATGAATATCAAACATCTGAAGATACCGAATGGGTGAAACTAAGGTAGCGCAATCAGCTGACTTCCGGAACAATATATATATATATATATATATATATATACTGTAATAGTTGTTACAATATTTTTAAATTCATAGTATCACTACACAAAAAATTTCTCATGTTTCGAAGCCAGCCCATTATGTTAAAAACATTGTAACATCCATTACAGTATAACGCTCTACATTTGTATCGAGCACTCTTTATAAAAGTAAGTGCATGAACAAAAAGGTAAATAAACCTACGAGTTCAACAACTTAGTTACAATATATATATATATATATATATATATATATATATATATATATATGAATAAAATAAGTAAAGAACAAGTCGGAAAAAGTGTCTTTAATCTAACATGTTTCACTTTTAACAAGCTTCTTCAGAGATTTATTAAAGACGAAAGATTAGGAGACAGTGTGTTGATTGAGATACAGTTTTATTGGCCAGATACGTGTCACGTGTGATAAAGCAATGGATGAATACTGACTGCAGCAAAAAACTTGTGTCTATTTATGTCTGTGTACCAACGCGTAATGAAAACATTAGATGTTTATCATGAATGTGAGTACATGTAAGCGGAAATAATGTGTGTTAAGCCCATACAAACCATAGACGAACGGAGTAACTGTATATGTCTATAACATTAGTATGTGTGCGAGATAGTGACAAAACACGTTTCAGTTTAAAAAAATACGTAACAAGTATTTTATACATGTGTCAAGTGATGAAACGAACTTTCTTCTTATTTAAAATTAAAGAAACAGTTATGAATGTGTATGTTGAGAGAAATTACGTGTAAATGTGTGCATTTACTAGTCAATAAAGAGATATGCACGTATCAAGTGATAGAACGCTTTTCTGTTCTAAATAACGTGAGGGAATCATGTATGAATTCATATGTATGAAAGTATCATGTATGAATGTATGTGTATGAAAGCATCATGTATGAATGTCTGCGTATATAAGTATAAATCGTCAGCGAAATATATTTCTGCTTAAAATTCTAGTGAAAGTAATGTCTAAAAGTATTAAGCGAACCTTTTCTTAAAAAAAGTACTTTTTGGAAAAATAATGTCAACGGTTAGAATCTTTCAATGAGATAATGAAATACTAAATATCTATGTATTAAAATTATTACAATAACGTAATTAAGTAATATATAGATAGGAAACATACATATAAATTAACCTATTAATTATTTTTTTTTAATCATATCACCCTAAGCAAGGCGGTAACGCCACTGATGCACAGGGGGCTACGTAAGGGTAAAAAGAATGGAAAAGAGAAAACCGGAAACCGCATCCTAAACAGGAAACAAGGGATGAGCCTCTTCACCTGTTCAATAGGTGTGGGTGGAGTGTGAACCGGGCGATAGTTTAGTCTATCTACTCCAATTGAAAAAAAAATAAAAAAAGAAAAGAGTGAAAAGATTGGAAAAGAGAAAACCGGAAACCGCATCCTAAACAGGAAACACGGGATGAGCCTCTTCGCCTGTTCAATAGATGTGGGTGGAGTGTGAACCGGGCGATATGCCAACTACTTTTCAGCTAGAAAAAATTGCTTTAAGATTTCTCATCCTTAATATTTCTTCATAATGAATTTATAGAAATGAATTTTGTCGAGTTTTAAAACAATTTTAATCAGGTTTCACTTTGATAATTTAATTACAAATATAACTTCTTAGGTAGACATTATTTTAAAAACTTATCTGAAAATTGGTAACTAAACAAATGCTGGAATCACCTTCTTATTTCACTAAATTTTTTCTCTTTTTTCTCTAATTCTGTACGGAGGGCAGAAATCTCTTCCAAACTGGCAGCATGAAAATTTCCTTCATTCTTTGCAGATGCAACATTTTTCAGCCTTTTGATCTCCGCCATAAGTTCTTGGATTTTCTTGCAATATAATCAGAATAAATGATATATCATAATAAATAATAGTAAATAGTAAAACAAAATAAAAACATAAAAAATTATAATACAAATAAAACTACTACTACTACTAATAATAATAACAATAATAATACTTTCTTCTTTAAATAAGCCTAATAGATTTATGAACTAGTTTTCTTATTATTCATATTTCCCTTAGTTGTCGATATTGCGAAATATTTTTTCTTTTTAAACTATGATAATCTCTATTAAAAACACTAAATAGGTAATAAATGATAAATAATCTTTATTAAAAGCAAAAAATAAAGCAAGACAACAGAAAAAAATACAATCAAAAAGACTAAAAACAGTTTGACACAATTTTTACGATATCCTTTCTTAGAAAGAATACGTATTTATTTATTCATTCATTTTATATATTTATTTATTTATTGATAAACTTTTTCTCGTCGACTTTAATGAAAGAAGAACACTAACAGAATACAGTGGGCGAACAAAGTATTATTTTTAAATTTTACGGTAGTAAACTCAAACGTATGTCCACTTTTTCTTTTCTATTAAATTTTGAATTTTTAAAAAAATTTTATCTTAACAATTGTTTTTATTGCAAGGACTGGTGATGGTAGCAACAATTTTTTTTCTTTTAACAATACTCTCTAAGTGTAGTGATATTTTTTCCGTTGAATGGCCGTTACGTCCAAGTTTGTTTTGTTGGAAATTATACAAATGTAACGGGTCTCCTCATTGGACGACGATTCCACCACATTGTTTTAAAACAATCCAGCTGATTGGCTGAGTTGGGCCGACCTCGTTTCGAACCTTTGGCGGGCTTACAACAGAAGGGAAGATTTCCGGCCTCTTTGGTTAGCCGGCTTCGACAGAGCACGGTCGCATTTTAGTACCGCTCCTTCTTATATGTTGCCGCGGGGCATACAGTGGGCGCCCTCATGTCTCTATTTCCTGAGACAGTTGTACCTATATCAAGGTAAATTTATTAGGCTAATGCCTTATCATTTTATTCAGAGAGACTTTCTCCAAATCCTTCGTACCCTTAGAGGTATCCTTTTTTGGCTATTGCCTTCCTTGTAGAGAAAACTTCTCTAAGAATTCTTCAAGACGAGGCCGAATCGACCTTCTTTCGACCGAATTGGAAACGGCTGTAGAACCCAGACCTCAGAAGAAATATTCCTGAACGTCGCGGAATTTGCAGCTCCATACGTGAACTTCACCACCTTCCAAGACGAGGCCGAACTCACTCAAGTCTCCAGAAGGAAGCCAACTACCGTCTCGAAAAGAGACTATATACCAAGCTGAGCAGAAGCTGCAAAAATCAACCTTTTTGCAAGACTAATAAACTTGTTGTTAATCCCCAGGTATGTCTTGTTATAGTTGTTGATTTCCACCCACTGCTCGAGCTCTGAGCTATGTGGGAATAATTTCTCACAGTTTTTTTAGTTTTTTTTAACCAGCGTCTCCCTCTTTGAATTTTTTCTCTATATGAAATTATGTTTTAATATAACATAAAGATAAATTATTCTTCAGATATTATCGAATTTTAAAAAAAAAATGAATTTTTTTAACATAAACATAAATCTTTTCCTCTTAACATAAACATGAATTTTCCTTCATATATTATTTAATTTTATTGAATTTTTTCCAATATGAAATTCTGTTTTACTATTTTAACATGAATTTTTCTTCACATATAATTTAATCTATCTATTTGTTCTTTAAATGAACCTAATAAATAAAATCATCAGTTTTATATTTCCTTCAGCTGTCGATATTTCGTAATAATTTTTTAAAACTATTATAACTTTCTTAAAAACACCCCCCCAAAAAAAAAACAACAGGAAAATAAATTAAAAACGATGAAAAACAATTTCTACGATATTATTTTATAGAAAGACTACGTATTTATTTATATATTTATTTTTATTTATTTATTGATTTAATTTACTAATTTAATTTATATTATTCTGATAACCCTATTTTCGACAAACGACTTTATTGAAAAAATAAATGAATAAAAAGTGGGGAACAAATTATTACATTTTAATTTTAAATCTCACAGCACTAATAAACTTAAACGTATGTCAACTTTTTTCCATTAATTTTTTTTACAAGACTAGTGATTGTAGTAACAATTTTTATTTGTTTATTTATTTATTTTTAACAAAATACTCTAGTGCAGTGATGCTTTGTTTCGTTGAGCCGTTGCTACGCCCAAGTTTTTTTTTTTTTTTTAACCAGCATCTTTCTCTTTGAATTCCAATTGCGTCTATGTCAGCTGTCGCTTGGCAACCCATTTAGGAGAAGGAAAACTCTGAACAACAACCCGCAACTCAAGGTGTTAATCATACCGAGGAGTGAATGGTTACTGCGTTATGAGGTCGCAACCGTTCCCCTACAGGCTTCGGGACCATGTTTGTAAAAGACCGTTACCCAACGTGCCGAGCAATTTTGAGTGGACTTTTGGACCCGTGCGTCACTCGTGGGAAAAATATGAGAAATACAAATAGAAATAAAAAGTCCAGTATGGCTCTTCCAGTGGATAAACAGGGAGCCCGTCCTTCAGGAGGGAACCTACCTGAGGTCGAAAAATCTGCCATAGGAACTAACTTCTACACAAAGAAGGAATCTTCAGGTCCCCACAACCAGGATAATTCTAATGATGGTCCTGAAAATTCTCCAGCTAGATCTACAACCGTATATTTAAAGAAAGAAAGAATAAAATGGTTTCGTGACGAGTACAAAGTCGTTATGACTGCATTTCATGAAGCGTTACTCAAACCTCAAAAAAACATGACTCGCCAAGCATATGACATTTGACGTGAAAAATTTGGTCAAGCAAATAGAAAGTATACTGACGAAAAATAAATTAGCCAATGTACAAAGATACAACCGATTGACAGAGGCTGAAATTAATGAGATTAAAAGAATTGTAACCAGAAGAGACGGATCAACAAAATATGAAAAGGAACCGGAATCAGAAATAAAAAGTAATAACATCAAACAAGCCACAGGTCATAATGTAGAAACCGTGATACACACAAATCTTCTGTGAAGATAATACTGTAAGTTTAAAAGTGTTGGAAAGGTGTGATTTGAGTCAGTTATAAGACAAAAATAAAACGAGTTCAGAACACATTGAACAGAATTATTTTACGGAAAATAAGAGCAGTATACAAGAATCCAAGGAAGAAATCAAGAACCATATAAATCAAATACAAAATATTGCAATGGAGTAACGAGAACAGCTCCCAAAATTACAACCAACAAAGCATAACCTCGAAACCATTAAGCTCTACAATGCAGCACTCAAATTAATTTTGGATGAAGAAGACACTCATATAAATTTCAATGAAGCAATATATGCATCAGCAATAGCAGCAACAAAAAAATTGAACATCAAATTAAAAACAAGGCAGTCTCGCAGACATGAAGATCCACCTTGGAAAAGAAAAATAGAAAAAGAAATCGAGCAACTTAGAAGTGAACTATCAGTATTGGATGAACTGACTAGAGGAATAAATGTAAGAACTAGGAAAAGCAGAAGAATCGAAAGAAAATACAACATTAGAAATGAAAATGAAGTCTTATCAACTAAGGAAAAATAAAGCAATCAATACAACTGAAGGCTCAAAGAATAAGACGCTATGAGAAAAGATCAAGATTCTACAGACAAAACAAGATTTTTCAAACCGATGCAAAGAAATTTTACATGGAAATAGGTAAAAAAAGAATTGAAGTGACAGTTCCGCCCCCCCCCCCAAAAGGAAGAAGTTACACAGTTCTGGGAAAAAATATGGGCTTGCCCTAAAGAACATAACAAAGAAGTAGATTGGATTGCACAAGAGATAGAACGAATAAAAAATAAACCAGAACAGACATGGGCTGGAATTACAGAAGAGGATGTTAAATTTGCACAAAAAAAAACACAACTGGAATTTTCCAGGTATAGATAAAATTCCTAACGTTTGGCTATATTATTTAAATACAGCACATAAAAGACTAGCCAAAAAACTTCAAGAAATGGTTGACGATCCCACTAAAATTCCGGCATGGATGACCAAAGGAAAAGGAATTACATTTCTTCTACCCAAGAATAGTGACACAAACAACCCGAAAAACTACAGACCAATTACATGCCTATATAAACTATTAACATCTATTTTAACAAAACAAACATATTTATTCTTAGAAAGAAATGACATGTTACCGCTTGAACAAAAAGGGTGCAAACGTGGCTGTTACGGATGTAAAGACCAATTGCTTGTTAACTAAATTATCCTGGAAAACTGCTACAGTACAAAGAAAAATCTTAGTACTGCCTGGATAGAATATCGTAAGGCATTCAATAGTGTGCCACATTCCTGGATTTTAAATACTTTAAATATATGCAAGATATCATCCGTCATCATCAATTTCATTAAACAGTGCATGTCTATATGGAAAACAACCCTTTACCTCAATCATATAAATGGAACATATAAGTCTGATGAAATAAACATCAAAAGAGGTATATTTCAAGGTGATTCTTTGTCTCCCTTACTATTCTGCATATCATTAATAGCACTAACCAGTCAACTTATTAAGACAGAATGTGGTTATAAAATAGACCAAAAGCAAATAAGCCATCTATTTTACATGGATGAATTAAAGTTATAGGCTAAGAATGATAATGAGCTGGAAGGTCTTCTGCAAACTGTAAAATGCTTCAGCGAAGACATTGGAATGAAATTCAATTTGAATAAATGTGCTAAAGCTACAGTTTTACTTCGATCAATACAATAAACGTTCTCAATTCGCTTAGACCCTGCTGTAACAATAAAAGAATTGAAACCAGAAGAAGCTTATAAATACCTAGGTGTAAATGAGAGTGAAAACATTCACCATAAAAAATGAAAGAAATAGTGCGTAAAGAGTACTATAGAAGGCAACCAATGATATTAAAAACTGAATTGAATTCTCAGAACAGAATTATGGTCATTAATAGCCTTGCAATCCCAATTGTCCAATATAGTTTCAACATCTTAAACTGGACTCTAAACGACATCAGGCGAATGGATTCTAAAACAAGAAAGCTTCTTTCTAAGCATAAGATGCATCATCCAAAGGCTGATGTAGACCGTCAATACATACCCCGTAAAGAAGGTGGAAGAGGTCTTATTCAGCTAGAATTGTCATACAAGACAACAACTATTGGCTTACTAACATACATAGAAACAACAAAGGATTGGGTGATACAATTAGTAAGGCAACATGAAGAAAGAAAGAAAAAATATTCAATGATAAAAGAAGGCAGTAAATACAAACAAGATTTACAGTTAGTAGATTCTGTAGAAAAGCAAAACAGAAGGCAAGAACCAACTATTGCGGCAAAAATATGAAAATGAAAGCCAAAGATAAAGCTCTTGAACAGATGAAACAACGCTGGCAAGACAAACCTCTGCAAAGCCAATATTCAGAACGTGCCAATAAATCCAATGTTGATAAAGTTAATACTCATCGATGGTTACGTGCATCTGGATTAAAGTCTGAGACTGAAGGCAAGACCAAAGTCTTTTTACTAGAAACCTTCAGGCAAATATTATACATAATAATATGGATCCAAAATGCAGGTTTTGCGATAAACATCAAGAAACAATAGACCATCTAACCTCAGGATGTTCTGTACTTGCCCCAAATGAATATACAAATCGCCACGATAGAATGGGGCAATATTTACATAGGACAATGTGCAAACACTATAGAAAATCTGAAAACAAATACTGGTATGAACATCATCCAGCACCGGTTACAGAAATAGAAGATGTCACCATTCTATGGGATTACACCATCTACACAGATAGAAAAATTGAAGCAAATAGGCCAGACATTATTGTTAAAAACTAGAAAGAGAAAACTTGTCTATTAATTGATATGGTTTGTTCAGTGGATTGTAACATAGCAATCAAGGAATTTGAAAAACTGTCAAAATATAAAGACCTGGAAATTGAAATAGAAAAAATGTGGAAATTGAAAACAACAGTTGTACCAGTGATAGTAGGTGCACTTGGAATGATAAAAAATCGAACAAAACCACACATTGAAAGAATCCCTGGGAACCCCAGATTAAGAGATATACAAAAAAATGTCTTATTAAGTACAGCCCACACTAAGGAAAACTTTGTCTATGTAATGCTGGGGATGATAGGGAAGATAGTAAAAAACATGAAATGGAGCCATTATAACACGCCACGACATGCCTTAGGTTTTCCCGCAGTCAACAATAGCAGACATCGAAATATGATGAAAGATGACATAATAATAATAATAAGAAGAAGAAGAAGAAGAAGAAGGAGAAGAAGAAGAAGAAGAAGAAGGAGAAGAAGAAGAAGAAGAAGAAGAAGAAGAAGAATTTTACACTGGTCAATGAGCAAACGCCATGGAAAATATGTAAACAAACGCTAGTATGAACATCACCCAGCACCGGTTACAGAAATAGAAGATGTCACCATTCTATGGGATGACACCATCTACACAGACAGAATATTAAAGCATATAGGCGGCAGGACATTAATGTTAAAAACCAAAAAGAAAAAAGCTTGCTTATTAATTGGTATGGCTTGTCATAGCAACCAAGAAATTCGAAAAACTGTCAAAATATAAAGACCTGGAAATTGATATAGAAAAAATGTGGAAATTGAAAACAAGAATCGTGCCATTGATAGTAGGTGCACTTTGAATGATAAAAAACGGAACAAAACAACAGATTGAAAGAATCCCTGGAAACCCCAGCTTAAGAGATATACAAAAAATTGTCTTATTAAGTACAGCCCACACACTAGGAAGAACTTTGTCTATGTAACGCTAGGGATGATAGGGGAGATAGAAAAAAACATCAAATGGAGCCTTACCAACACACCACGACCTGCCTTATGTCTTCTTGCAGACTTGCTAGGTCGTGCGATCATAGCAGAAATCGAATTATGATAATAGTAATAATAATAATAATAATAATAATAATAACTAGCGGAACCTGTGGAATTTCCACAGAAGGATAATTATGATTTCCTGAAAAAAATTTTCTTTGTCATACTACAAATGATAATAACGTCTTAATAAATAAAATAAATTAATAAAATAATGTAATTTTAAAAGAATTGTTTTCATTATTATTATTATTATTAAAAAATTTAATAATATATAAAGTTTTGAAAATATTTTTAAAATCTTCAAGGAATTGATTGCGAGTAGACTTTTTAGTAAAGAACTGATGATTAGATTGCCTATCTAAAATTGAAAAGTTTAATAAAAATCGTTTTATTATGAATCGAAAACTTTTTTCTTCAGAGCTTTTTCTTAATATTTTTCTTAATTATTTATTCCAGCAATGAAGAGTTTTATTGCATGTTTTTTTTACTCCTCGGAGAAGATTTGCAGATAATGATTGCAAACGTAAAAAAAATAGATGATTTGTATTCCCCAATGAGTCCTGCGTTGAACAAATAAACAGAAATTAGCCATGAGTATAATAATTATTAAGATTTCATAGATTTACGTCGAGTGGGGGTGGGGTAACAAAGGTAAAAAAAAAATCTATCAAGATTTTTAAAAAATAATAATTTCAAAAATAGTTTCATTCATTTGTGAATGAGTACTGATAGTTTCATTAAAATGAGACAATTATTTAATGTTTGTAAGAATTTTCAAATTAATATGTTTGTCACCGACAAAAGTGGGTGATGCAATCATTACGTTTCCATTGTAAAACAGTCGTAACGTTTCTTTAGCTGCTAACTCAAATCAAAACAAAACTTTCTGACAAACTTTCGAAAATGTTAGAAGGGATTAAAATTTTTTTTTAAATAATTAAAGTTACTTTAAAAGCTCCTGTGTCCATTTTAGACAGAAAAGATTAGCTGAGTAATGGCCAAAAAAGGCAAAAAAATTGGTTATTAGGTCGCGGGATACGACAACAAACCGGCCTATTTTTACTGTATTGTAAAGTACACACACATATACACACATCTTAAGCTGCTGCTGCTACGGTAATGCTATAGACTTTCTCCTTTTAATCTCTCACTCTTTACTACCCTTTCGTTTGGTAAAGGCGAGAGAAACGCTAAGGGGAGTAGCGTTTAAAAACATAGAGGAGAAAGAAAGACTCGTATAGAGACTAAGTCACTAACTAATTAAGGAAGAAACAATCAGAATTTTATGATGATAATAAACAACTATAAAATATGTGTTGATAGTGAGAAACAAGCGGAAAAAGGAAAAATGGGGAGAAAACATAATTAAATAAATTATGGGATCTGCTTCATAATGGGAAAAACAAGATAGATAGATAGATAGATAGATACATATATACATACATACATACATACATACATACATACATACATAAGAAAATCATTGTAAAAAGAATAGATAGATAGATAAGAATTGTAAAAAGAATAGATAGATAGATAGATAGATAGATAGATAGATAGATAAGAAAAGAATTGAAAAAAGGATAGATAGATAGATAGATAGATAGATAGATAGATAGATAGCGTGAGACATATTGAATGAATGAATAAGTGAATGAATGAATGAATGAATGAATGAATGAGAGATAGAATTAAATAAAATGTAAATTTTCCTATGCTCAGTGAAATGCCTTTACGAGTTTAATGGCATTGACCAAGGTGATCATTTCATAAAATCTACGTTGCAAATCAAATTGGAAATGTTTCATTCTATGCGAACGTCGCTCACATTTCCGCGCGTCGACAATGTGATTACTTGGATTGCGTTTATATATAATTTTATTTGTTTAGAGTTAAGATTGCTGTTTCTTTTTCGAGTGGTTTACTGATAAAAGGATATTTTGGCAAGCGGGTTTTCTTGTCGTTAATTGTTCGATATCGAGATAGAGATAAAGAAATGACAGGATTAATGCAGAGGAGGTTATCATTAACTCAGTAGAGTCATAGCGATTTCCAAGTTTAGCGAGGGCACCGTTATTTTGCCTTCAATAGTCAGGCTTAAATTTTCCATCAAGCAGATTGAAAATGTAACCCCGAAGATTGAAATTTGGAAATGGAATGTTTTGCATTCGCGATGGAACCTCCAATACGAACATTTCAAAATGTTTGGGTGTCAATTTAAGGATGCTGATGATTTGGAATTCTTGAGATGAATGGTAAAAAAACTCACCTTGATTGTTCTTGTAAGAAAATAACTCCCAAATTTGTTGATGAGAGCCTCAGACTCAACCCGGAGGCCTACATCAAATGCATTGAAGAGGTAATACTGCCCTGTGTCAAGAGGCTCGCTGCTTGCAGACGCTATATCTGGCAACAGGACCCTACAGCATGCCACACAAGCGGGAGAACCCAGTCATAGCCGTCAGACAATTTCTGCGTTTACATCGCCCCTTTACCTCTGACCACCTACCTCTACAGATTATAACCTCTTGATTATTATTTGTGGGTTGCAGTTGAGCGAGAAACCAACAAAACACTATGTAACACCAAAGATGATGTAACACCAAAGATATGTAACACTATGTAACACCAAAGATGATGTAACACCAAAGATATGTAACACTATGTAACACCAAAGATGAACTAAAGACAAGAGTTATGGCAGCATCTAGCAACTTAAATCAAGGAGACCATCCAGACATTGATGAGGAAAATCCGAAGTCGTCATGTGGCCCTGGTTGAATCTAATGGATATTTTATTCAATAAATTTTACGTTTTAGCATTTCAAGTTACTTTTGTGTAATGTTGGTAAATATATCGCCGAAAATGAGATGTCAGTATTATTTTCATTTTTGTGTCATATAAACGACAATTTATCCATTGCACCCTGTATACTTCCTATGTGCTTTTCTTTTTTCAATACATTCATATCTGTCTGAAGTTTTATTAATAATTTAGTAAGAATGAATTTATTGGTTGATTGTTTTTGTTTAGCAGCATATAAAAAATATATTCGTTATTAATGCTGAAATCTCAATATTTTGAAATTAGTTGCATGCTTTTAACTAAAATGTTCGTAATTTTACAATAAATCTGTATTGTTGGTTGTTTGATTTTGTTTAGCGAAATATAAAACTCTGTCAGTTATTTAATGTCAAAGTCAGAATATTTTTAAGTAATGTTATGCTTTCAACTACTGATATTTTGCACATAGTTTTTTTTTCTTTCAGAGTAACGGTATGCTCTTTAAATATATATTTTTTTTACATGTAAACGCAAATGCCACTCCAGTAGCTTCTTTTCTCGCACTTCCCCCCTGGGGAATTCCCTTGTATTTATTTGCTTCTCCGACAGCTAAAATGACTTTTAAAATTATGTTGCAGTACCTATGAAAATTTTTCTATCATCTTGACTTCACTCCTACGCGATTAACAGTTTCCAGTACAAACCTGAATCTAGGGCAGAACCTTCTGACCCCGGTAGACATAATAAAAATCCTGAAACTGAACATGTTCTTTCTCTTCTGCACATGGTTGATATTTCACAACATCTATTTTTTATATTTCAAAACATCTATGTTGCTAAGCGCAAATGCATTCATTGTCACTTCATGCTTCCCAAAATTATCGTAAAGCGAATATTAACATTTTCAATTAAAGAAGCCCTTTACGGTTTTTTTTAGTATATCCGTAATTATTAATAGAAGGACGATTATTAAATGAAATTTATTGTTTGCTTGTTTGTGGTGCTGGTCGCGAAAAACTGAAGCAGCGGATAGCAAAATAGATTAAGTAAAAGATTAATTAATCCGGCAGGAATGCTTCTGATTGGAAGATTAGAGGTTTTCGCGAACCTGGAACAAACATTGAGTGCTGATCCGGATTAATACAATCTGTCGGTGTCCCAGATATGGGCAAATAGTGAGCTCCCTAACAAAAATCAACAATAAATTTTTATTATTAAATGACCAACGATGCATTTTCATAGCAAGATAGCCGACAATAATTTTTTTTATGGTGATATGACAGTCAGAAAAACACTAATACATGTATATAGCAAAATTACCAGCAATGCTTTTGATATGTCCCGGAAAGGGATATATATATATATATATATATATATAATTCGGGGTAGTTAAGTGATTTAGGCAAATCTAACCGGCTAGAACAATCTAGTGAGTAGACGTAATGTACGGTACTCGTTGTATGCGGTATCTTGAGACGTTGGCGTAGTCAGTAGATCAATAGTGGTAGATCTCTAGTCAAAGATCTGTAGACCTCTGGATCTCTAATGGAAGGTTTGTAGACCTCTGGATCTCTCTGGACGTCCTTGCTCTCGTATATATTTATGGCTGACACCAGCCAATCACATTCCAGTGAGGGGATAACCAAGGTGAATATATATTCATTACCTATTTATTACATTAACTTTTAGAAAAATTACCAACAATATATTTTTGTAGTTAAATTACCAGTAATGCATTACGAACATATGAGGAATACATTTTATGATTTACAAATTACATATCTAAAAGCATACGGTTTACCTTGAAAGTATAAAATTATGCACGAAATATGTGTAGTTGAAAGCATAAAACCGAGGAGAAAATATTAAGATTTTGGCATTAAATAACTTATGCCGCTAAATAAAATCAATCCAACAACTCAGATGAGGCCGTGAGAGATAACTCATGACCATTTAGGTTGGGTAGTCGTTCTGAATTCCGATCAGTCAGTCTGGTAAATGCCGTACGCGATACACGCTTGGGCGATCATATGCCGAAAGAGACATGACTGACTGGGAAGAGGATTTTCCCGCAATAGGTTGCCAGTCAGTAATGGCAAACTACTGCAGGATAATATTCTACCCAGTCAGTCATGTCTCTTTTGAGACATGATCGCCCAAGTGTGTATCACGTATGGCACTTAACTGACTGACTGACACTTCAGACCTTGCACATTCGAATTGCCGATTATTTTGGACCCTATCAAATTATATTAAAAGAAGAATTTCAATTTTTTGGAAACCTCTAAAAATCACTTAAACCAGTTCATCCCCCGGGAGGACGCCAAATCTTCACAGGAAGGAATCATGAAGCTACCTCATGGATGGTAAACCAAAA
The DNA here is from genome assembly GCA_037127315.1 of Ascarosepion bandense. Classification (NCBI taxonomy): domain Eukaryota; kingdom Metazoa; phylum Mollusca; class Cephalopoda; order Sepiida; family Sepiidae; genus Ascarosepion; species Ascarosepion bandense. The sequence continues at coordinate 40,619 of JBBBDQ010000159.1, read as the reverse complement.
TAGTACATATGTAGTTGAAAACTGTCAAATATCTTAATAAATTTCTGCAGTAGACTGATTGCCAGCCAAGGCTATAGAACCCAATCTGTCCTGTTATTTAACCCATAACTGGAGAGAAGAAACAAATTAATACCTTTCCCAAGGGTATTTGTGCATAAGTGAATGCAAGGAATTCAACTGGAATTTGAACTTGGCTCCCCGATTTCTCCTTCTGAGCCGATATCCGCTAGATTTCTTTAAAATACCTATACCCATTCTCTGCTCTTTCCCAATGCCTATTGTTGTCAGCACCATTCTTAATATTGGTGCCACAGTAGGATATTCCATATCTGCTGAAATTTATCTTGTTTTTGGTTTAGACATTGCACCAATGACCCATGTAAAGTCCTTTTTGTAAAGCTCCACCTGGCTGGATTTTGAATTCAGATTTGTTCATTTTCTAGTGTGGGTCTCAACCCCAGCCGGAGTGCACAGTCCGATCTGCTATTTAAACTACAGTAGCAAGCATAAAGATGAGAACAATGTTCAGAAAAGGTTTAAATGCGAAATAACCTTTTATTTTAAAGCTTCACAGAACATTTTATCAATGAAATAAAGATAAATTATATAATTCCAAAATAAACTTATTTTGATAGTTATAAGAATAATTATATAACATTCGAAAAAAAAATAGATGATCAAAAACATCAGAACGATTAACAAAATCATACTATTATAATGGATACATCATATCCAAATGAAAATAGCCTTCATAATTCATTACTACTTGATGCGAAAAAAACTTTACTTTCAGCTTGACATCTTTTGCTACATGAGCGAATTAATGTCCTGCACTCATTAACAGATATTTTCTTTCATTCTCCTTTAAAATTAGTCCATAGTTCTTCGACGTCTTTTGGATTCTTTTCTTTAGCTCTTTCATTTAGTAACTTCCAAACATTCTCAATAGGATTCATGCCTGGACTTTGAGCTTTGAGCAGGCCTCTCCATTACAGTGACATTCTCATCGGAAAGAAATGACTTAACAGACATCACTGCGTTATCATGCATAAATACTGCGGCTTGATTAATTGCAGTTCTCAAATTAGGTACATGTTTCTTCAATATCTCTTTGCATACAGTTGCGTAAATTTGACCGTGTAGCCTAACAAAAGTCCCGTACCAGCAGATGAAATCCTGCCAAACACCATCATACTTCCTTCTCCAAATTTAACGCTACTTTAGTGCACTGAGGTAAATATCGTTTCTTAGGACTGCGTCGAACGAACCTTCTCCCGTCACAACCGAACAGCTTAAACTTTGACTCATTGCTGAAATGAACACAATCTCACTGTTCTTCTGTCTATATGAGGTGTTAAGTAGCAAATTTAAAAATGGACTTGTCTTTTTGATTTAATTCTCTTTGTTTAATTCCACTTTGTTAATAACTTAAATGTTCTCTATTCACTATATGTTAATATTCATTCTTTGATAATGGCTTATGTAAGCCGAAAGCTCAAACCTGATGAAAAAAAAATCAACAATTACTGTGATTACTTGTCGTCTTTGAACGATAGCACCATCAAGTTTATCAGACTATACGAAAGGATCCTAGACAAAATAAATAGACAAAACTTGTCTATATTATTCAACGAAACCTGTATTAATATATATATATATATATATATATATATATATATATATATATATATATGTGTGTGTGTGTGTGTGCGTGCGTGCGTGTGTGTATGTGTGTGTGTGTGTGTGTGTTTCTTTTTAATGCAACGTTCTAGGTTTTACGGCGTCATTTCTGATAAGAGTAAAGTTTTAGATTGATCAATAATCGATAGTTCTCTCAAAGTTCAAGATGTTAAAGCTTCTGAATATCTTCCCTGCGTTTATTCACACCAATAGTCAAAGGTTATTTACGAAAAATATCTTTTCTAAACAGTTTCAATAAATCGTTCCATTATTTAGTTTTTATTTTTATTTTATATGAAACGTTTGAATTACGGAGAACCAAATCAAAAATCATTTGAGATAAGGAGAAAAAAATCATCGAATCTTCTTCAATAAGAATTTTAATGCCAGTTTCTCTTTTATTACCAGTTCTTTTAATTAATATCGCAGAAGATTATATCCTTTTTATTTACTTACTCGAAGAGACAACCTACACAAAATCCAAAACATAAAAAAGAATTCTTTCAATTTCTTTTCCTCTTCATTAAAAAAAAAAGTCTTTGGAATGTTTTCAAGCAAAAAATTGATTTTAGAATGCTTTTTATGCTACAGGAAATCTGAAATCGAAATTCTCTTAATCAAAGAATGCCCGCAATCTGGTTTTGAATTGTGAAGAAAATATAGGGTGTTCCATTAGGACGGATCAAAGTTAGCAGTAAATAAAACTATTATTGGTGAAATTTTATTGATTTCACGATATAATTATGTTATTTGAGTTACGGAAATTATGTGTAAAAAATATCATCACCCAAATGTCCGCCAAAGCTTCTGTCAGTGATCAAAATTATTGATGACATCTCTGCATAGACGCTGCTCGATCTCACCAATATACCTTATTACCTCATCCTTCAGGTGTTGAACTGATGTCGGCTTGTTGGCATAGATCTTACTTTTTTGATGACCGCAAAAGAAGAAATCTAAAGGCGACGAGTCTTGACATCACTGTTTCGAAAGATGATGCGACCTGGGCACATCTCATTCAATATAGCCAAATGAATTTCTGTTTGAACGTCCATTTTCGTAATAAGATTCGATAACTTTAACATGTTTTTCGATTGTTTATCTTTCCATGGTTGAGATTGCCAAAATCTGAGGGTGTTAAATCTGAAAGGAATCGAAAAAAATATTAAAGGCTTAAACTTAATTTACATTTGAAATAGGTCTAAACTTATTTATAAATGGAACATTGTCTGTGTGTGTGTGTGTGTTTGTGTGTGTGTGTGTGTATGTGTGTGTCTGTGTCTGTGTCCGTTACCTATAGACTCCGAAACGGCTGAACAGATTTTCTTAAAAATTTACACAGTTGTACTATAAGCGTCTGCGAGTGTTCTTAGCTAGGTTTTGTGTCGCGGTACCCCGGAAAAATATCAAAAATCGATAATCGAAAAAATCGGGTTATAGAAGGAGTGGTCGGATTTTAATCAAATTTGATACGCTCATAGACAAAGACATAAGAAACGATATTCAGAAGGTTCAAGGTTACAGTTTTATAATAGTGCAAAAAATATAATATATATATGTATATAAAAGGCAAGATGTTTCTGTGTGTGTCTGTTTATCTGCCTGTATGTCTGTATTTATTTCAGCCCTTTTATTTTAGCTTTTGCTTCAGGTTTGGCTCTAAGTGGGTATAATTGTAGTTCTTAGTCTCAGCCATGATACCATTTACTCAGAGGACATATTTAGCCGTCAAAATTCAGTTTACGACGAAGAAAACTTATTTGATATCAATACCAAGAAATCAAAATTTGACTTACATCCATTCATTTTTTTTTCAGTCTACGGTTTCCCTTTAACTGGAAACAACTATTGCTTTTTAGTCTTTCGTGCCAACGTCCAAAGAGTCTGAGCTCCAGGATCATGGATTAGTTTTAAAGCTTTCATTGCACCCGAGCAATGCCGGGCTATACTGCTAGTCGAAAATAAAGGAAGGCCTATATTTACACGTTTCTCGCCAACGACTAGTATTCAGGTATGGATTAAAGTATGTTCTGGTTATGATATTAAATTAAATACGGCAGCAAAACCTCTTATCGAGAGATTAGTGGTTTTGAGGAGTCTGGAAGCATTCTGAACTGCTACTGTTCGCAAGTTTCAACTGATTACGGGTAGTAGCACTTGGTAGACGCCCAGTTATAGGTAAATAATGTAACCCAAACAAAAATCAAAAGTAATTTTTTAATACAATAAGAAACAATACATTTTACAGTAAGATGGCAATCAATAAACACTAAATAATATAAAAGTACATTTGATAGCAAAATTATTAGCAATACCTATTATAGTAAAATTACAACATTATATTTATTGCAAAATAATAATCAATACAACATAAAATGTATATGTCATGGTGCCCTCTTACTAAGAACGGACTCTTCCTCTTTGTTATATATAATTATCTGCGTGACTTGAGAAAGGGAAAGCTACTAGTCAGGCAGTAAGTAGCGTAATAATAGCTTCGGACTTGGTTATTTCTATATTACCATTATTAACACTTCCTTTAAATATCTTGTTTCTTGTTATGCTAATACACTATTTTAAACCTACCTTGTTGTTCCGTGTCTTATTTCCGGCGCAAATCGATCCCTACAACTTTGCGGCAAAGTTTCGCCACAACTCCACAACAAAATGGCGACGAAGATCCACAACAGCATAAAAATACATTTTATAGTAAAATTAACAGAAATAGATTTTATGAAAATTACAAAAATACATTTGTTATTGTAATGTGACCCACAATATATTTTATATCAAAATGATAATCTATACAACACAAAAAAGATTACAAATATATTTAATGGTATAAGTACGAGCAATACATACAGATTTTTAAAAAATCATCAATAATGCATTTTATCATATACAAACTACATTTCTGAAAAAATACGTTTACCTTGAAAGTATAAGATTCTGTAGAAAATACAGATGTAGTTAATGCCATACAACTGCGTCAGTCAGTTAAGTGCCATTCGTGAAACACGCTTGGGCGATCATCTCTCAAAAGAGACATGACTGACTGGGCAGATGATTATCCCGCAGTAGGTTGCCATTGCTTTCTGCGGTAGACTGGTTGCCTGCCAAGGCTATAGAACCTAATCTATCCTCTTATTTAACCCAAAATTGTAAGGAAGTGACGGATTAAGACCTTTCCCGAGGGTATTTGTGCGTAAGTGATTGCAATAAATTCAACTAGAATTCGAACTCGGCTTCCCGATTTCTCTTTCCTCGCCGATATCCACTGCACCACAACGCGCATCCTCAACTGCGTACAAAATCTTTTAAATGTCGGCATTAAGTAACTCATAATGGTTGATATGCCTCTAAACCAAATCATCCAACCAGCGGATCAAAGCTATCAATTATAAGACTGGTTTTTCGATCAGATAGGCAGACGATTTGCAGTTAAATAATTGTCTTCTTTCTCTTATATTTCATTTGTTCACTCAATGTTTGAGATTTGATTGATAAATTGATTGATAAAAAAGATTTCTAATTATATAAATCAAGTTTTAGACAAGACAGATGAAACAAAATTCTTAATAAAACGGAGCAAATTTATTTCTCCTCAAATATTAAAATTTCATTTATTTATTTTTAGAAATGAAGGCAGTCTCTGGTTGATTTTAGATTTTTTTACGACAGAAAATATACCTTTAGTGCTTTCTATCAATTATGGTGTCAAACCAGAGATATGTAAATAGTGGGCAATTATTGTACAATTGTGCATGCCTGGTGTTATGTCGGGAGTAAGAATAAATAACTCAACAACAGGAATAGGTTAATTGTTGTATTCCGTGAAAATAGTATTTACAAAGGTTATTAGTATCCAATACAAGAATAAAGATTAATCGTCTCAACCGTCGTAAGACGTAGTATGAGCAATGGGTACTTCCGGGTCATCACCGGAAGTCTACGACTGACTTGTCGATTGGCTGCTCGGCAGACTCTCTACCTACGTAGATGCCACCATTACTTTACATAGTAATGGAATAGTCCATTATCGCCGAATAGGCGCGGGCGTCCCAACACCTGGCATTTGACCTCTTGAGCTGTTTTGATGAATTTCAATGCGGCCTTGAGTTGTGATGAAAGATTTTATTTCAGGTCCTCTTTGCGTGCGTGCATGTGTGCACGGGTGTGTTATTAAAATTGTTTCAATGTCCACACGGTTTCATAATATCTTATCATATTAATAAATTGTTTCATTTCGAAGACTTTTTGTGCGAAGGACTCCCTTCTTTTTTCATAAAAATAGACGTTGGATGTTTGTTGTGGTGCAGTGGATATCAACTTGGAACAAGAAATCGGAGAGCCGAATTCGAATTCCCGTTGAATCTGTTGCATTAATTTATGTGCAAATACCATTATGAAATGTTAATCTATCGCTTCTCCCTCCAGCTATGGGTTAAATAGCAGAAAAGATTCGGGTGTTTAGCTTTGGTTGGCGACCATTCTAATGCATAAAGTAATGGCAACCTACTGCAGTAAAATCTTTTTCCCAGTAAATCATGTCTTTTTAGAGACATGATCGCCAAAGCGTGTCTTACGTATAGCATCTAACTAACTGACTAATGGCGTCTCTATCTCAATGCTGTCACCCTGATCGAAGTAAAATTGGACATTTTTAGCAATTTATACACTACCGAATACAGGTACCGACATCTGTCGCCCTGGGGTAGCCTATTTCATTTACCAATCACCTACCAATTGGTCACATTACACTGAAAATACCGCCTCTTGTTCAATCACTGAAGTTTGACAGTGTGGATCACAGTACTTAGCTTGGGGGCTATTTGAAAATACCAGCTACTGTAGGCGACACTTTATGACCAAAATATGTTTTAGCTTTGAATAACTTAGGAAGGTTTGATAAGTCGATAAAATCCAATCAATAAATAATCACTTACCAATCACTCCTTGGACTAGATTCAAATACAAAAGTAATTTTGAAAAATAAATATATGTCTGTTTTAGAAAGATGCCTCTTTTCATTTTCTACTAATAATTTATTTAGTATTATAACTTTTTGAATTTTGTGATAACAAAATGTAAAAATAAGAAAGAAAAGAACAGTCAATCAGTTAAGTGCCATACGTGATACACGCTTTGGGTGATCATGTCTCAAAAGAGATATGACTGACTGGGCAGAAGATATTTTATCCTGCTATTTAAACTGTAGCTGAAGGGAGGAGAGACGGATGGCATTAATAATTAGTAATTAGTGTAGGATCAGTATATTACTTCATAACAATAGAAAACCGATCCCCCACTTCATGCCCAGCGGAAGCTCAACTTATGTTTCCAACTCTTATCTTCATTCAGTCAGTTAAGTTCCATACGTGAAACACGCTAGGACGATCATGTCTCGAAAGAGACATGACTGACTGGGCGTAAGATTATCCCGCAGAATGTTGCCATTGCTTTCTGCGTTAGATTGGTTTCCAGCCAAGGCTATAGAACCCAATCTGTCTTCTTATTTAACCCATAACTGGAAGGAAGAGACGGATTAAAACCTTTCCCAAGGGTATTTGCGCGTAAGTGAATGCAATGAATTCAACTGGAATTCGAACTCGTCACCCCGATTTCTCCTTCCGAGTCGATATCCACTACCCCACAACGCACATCCAGAGAAAAGTTTAAAATCTTATTCTAAGAAATCAGGACAACTAAACAGATTGGATAATGAGGATTTTCTAAGCGTAGCTCAGATGTGGCACAAGGCCAAAGGTAGAGGTTACTCAGTGAGAATTGAACTCAATAAAAAGTAATTTTTTCATGTCAGAATCAATTTTGCACATTTATAAATCTACCATTCGTCCGTGCATTGAATAGAATTTGACATATTTAGTCGAGTGCTCCTGCTCTTTATTTTGGGAATCTCAACAAAATCCAAAGTATATGCAATGTAGTCGATTCTGATTAGGTAGCCCGCTTTCATTCACTTTCTCACTGACGTGATGGAATACTGCTGTCATTTCTGGTCAGACGCCCCCGCTGTTCATCTCAGTATTCTCAACAGGCTCCAAAAGAGAATCAGTAATGCGATAGGTACCGACTTGGCGGATCGACTTCAGCCGCTTTCTCACCGACGGGATGTGGTTTCTCTCTGACTATTCTATAAATATTTTCATGGCTTCTGCTACGACGAACTTAAGTTACTGGTGCCCCTACCACAATAGTTTACCCGTGCAACCAGACTGGCATTTGGGTTCACTCATTTAAAAATGCAGCCGACAAATCTACTGCTGCAGCTTCTTTTCTCGTATTTCCCGCCTGTGGAACTCCCTTCTGTATTTTTGCTTTCTTGACAGCTACAATCTCCAGGTATTTAAATGCAAGGTCAATATCTTATCCACTTGACTCTAGTTCTTTCTACATCACCCTGTATATCTTTTTCTGTCTACCTTTGCAACTGTCATCACACTTGTATTTCCATCCTTCTCTTGCTTCTTTTTCAGACACTCCCTGTAACGGGTTTGTCTTTCTCCTTACTCTCCTCCTATCTAATCTTTTACTCTTGTGAAGCCCACTGCGCATCAGTGGCGTTACCGCCTTGCTTGGGGTGAAACAATTAAAAAAATGCCTTCCTTCTGTCTTTTAAACAAGTATTCTTATGACTACTGCTCTAAGAAGCTTATTAGACTGGTACCTCGACCACGTGTATTTACGTGTGCTAATAGACTTCCATCAAGGTTAATGTTAACTCTTTTACGGTCGAAATAGTTTAATGTAAATCTCCACTTCTACTCTAACAGTTTTTTTTCTCGCATTTCCCGTTTGTGGCATTCCGTTCCGTTTGCTTGCTTCTCTGATAGCTACGATCTCCACAAATTTAAATGCAGCGTCAACTGCCATCTTCTATCTTCTTGATTCGAATCCTTTTCTTATCCTTTCTTCGACATCACCTGTACCTTGTTTGATCTTCTTACTAGAACACCCTGCGCATGGTGGTGGTCTTTTCTTGCTTGGGGTGAAATGATTATAAAATATGTTCTAATAAGACAAGCTTGATGATATTTACACCATGTCGTGTTGTTCAAATGTTTTTCTAAGCGTTGCTTGTATACGGCACAAGGCCAAAACTTTAGAGCGTCCAGTGAGTATCGAACTGACTATTTAGTCGTAAAGGATCTAGAAAAAAAAGATTCGATAATAAACTCACAATAAGGCGCGGAAGATGTGGTAAACGAGCCTATATGACTGTAGAATTAAACTCCCTTGAGCCGGTATACCACCTGCGCGAGGTCGACATTCATGTCAATATACGAGGGTACAAGGATATAGGCGGTGCATTCAATTGTCACCCATGAATAATTCTTTATTTTTGGTTTATGCTAGTTATTTGAAAATGAATGTCGAACAGAATTATCTGAAAGCTAAATAAAAGCAACCATAGAGAACGAGGTAAGTGTGAATAATGATAAGAGTTTCCCGAATAAATTTCACCTCTTTCAGAATCTTTTATTTAGTTTTCAAAATTTACTCAAAATCTGAAAATTTACAAAACTTTCTGTTTCCATAGCCTATTATTATTTTAAAAAAAATAACTTTTTACAACCATCTTATAAAATTTTCACAAAATAAAAGCTTGAATCTTGTCGCCGGCTTATCATTAAAAAAACTGATCGATGTGAACGATGTTTTCAAAATTCGCAATTAGTAGACAAAAAAAAAAACGAGTCAAAAGTAAATTACGGAAATACTTGTGAAAAAAAAGGCAGACAGCAAGGATTTTATAACGTTTCATTATTTTCGCAATCGATTGTCAGATATCAGTATTTTTTACACTTTATAAGATGTGATTAATTCAAAGCGGTTTTTCTTCACAGTTGAGGATCAGATCTGAAACGCTTGTTTCTAAATTGCTTGAAAAATAAGGTAGAATTAATTGGTTGCTTTTAATATCAAATTAGCCATCGGCGCTTTCTTCATTTCTTTCTTCTCGCGGTATTATTGGTTCACATATTTGTATTGGCACTTGTCATGGACATCATTTAAATACCTGACGAATTTAGAATGATAGGATTTGGATGATCTCCATAACATTTACTTACATTGTGGGCAATCAAAACATGGCTAAGACAATGAAATGGCCCTTATCTTACACATTTTTATATGCATCTTCATTGTATATCAGGATAAAATATAAAACGAAAATAGTTTTTTTATGGCTAGGGCTTAAGATTATCACTATAAATAATCTATCTATCTATCTATCTATCTATCTATCTATCTATCTATCTATCTATCTATGTCCTTTCCTTTCTTTTATATATTTCTCGTCAGATAAAGACATTTTAAAGAATGTCACGCATGACGCCAAACTCGTTTAAAAATTTCTAAATTGACTGCTGTATACAACCGCTTCCTGAGATTAATGGAAAAAAAGGATTTGAATGAGTGAAGCTTGAGGGTCGTGGCAAAGATCATTCTTCTTTGAACATTGTAAACTGGCGCTACAGATTCACAAAAAGTTAACTCTAATAAATAGTAGAAACCGCATCACTTGAAGACTAACAACAGTAGCAACAAGTAAAATGGATAGCACATGTAACTCGAATAAAAATATTGACATAACCAAATCTTTGACGTTACACACTACTTCAAATAAAAGGTTAGAATAGAAACTATCGTTAATACTGGAAAGTGTGAAAACAGCGACTACACTTAAACGTCTTTTCCTTTTTTGTGATCATTGTGAACTGACATTACAAATTCACAAGGTACTGTCCCAAATAACAGAAACCACATGACTTCAGGACTATCAAAAGCAGCAACTAAAATATTGTTTTAACCGAAATATTTTATAAATTTCAAACATAAGTAGCACTGGCTGCTCGGTCAATGAATACAAAATACTTCCTTATAAGAAAACAGCATTACCCTTCTTCTTTTTCTATATGACTTGTTCTTTCAAGACGTAGGCGATCATGGCTTCCACATCTACCTATCCCTGGTGGTCTTTGGCACGCTTTCTCTTGTTACATCACGCAACCCCCATTCTGTGACCCACTTGCTCAGGCCCTTCAAACATGTTATCTGTTGCTTTCCCTTGTCTCTTTTCCCTCTATCTGTCCTGTGAGTATCAGATTCTCCAAGCCTTCCTTCCTCATTGCATGTCCCAGGAACTTCAGCTCTCTCTTCCTGGTGCACACTATTAATTTCCTTTTTGTTTCCATCATTTCTAAGACCTCATCTTTGCTCACATGATCGATCCAAGATATTGGAAGCGTCCTTCTGTAGAACCATATTTCAGTTGTTTAAAGTTTTTCCTTCATCTTTGATTATATTGTCTGGCATTCACTGCAATATTGAAAAACTGACATCACATAGCAATCCAGTACTCGCTTCTTCGTTTCTCTCACGCTATCTTTGTTTCTAGCGAAGTTTTCCTGTTTCTTAATACTCTACTCAGCTTCTGGGACGCGTTCTTCGATATACCAATTCGCCTTCTCATCTCTGTGTCGCACTATCCATCTTTTGTTAGAACACTTCCCAGGTATTTAAATTTTTGTATCTGCTTGATTTTAGTATCCTTCACCTGTATTTGGCATTTTGGGCTGCTCTTTTTGCTGATGACCATGCATTCGGTTTTGTTGCAGTTTATTTGTAATCCTTTCTTGTCACTCTCTTCAGCTACCTTCTGTAGGAGGCCTTGTAGTTTCTTTTCCGCGTCTGCTATCAGCACTGTACCATCTGCGTACCTTATGTTGTTCAAATTGCATCCTTTGATGACAAATCCTGGTAGAACATCTACGATCCTCAGAATAGTCTCGCTGAACAAGGTGAATAGATCCGATGAAAAGACACATCCGTGTCTTAAGCCCATTTCTATTTTTATATATCTGCTGAATTCGTTATCTGTCCGTATGCAGACAGTTTGCTGCCTGTAGAGATTCTGTATAACTCTTCATTACCATTATCTATCTATCTATCTATCTATCTATCTATCTATCTATCTATCTATCTATCTATCTAATGTAACCTTCTCATTATCTATCTATCTATCTATCTATTAGAATATAATGATTTTATGTAGATGGGTAAGGGTCTACCCATCATAAGGGACGCTGCCTTCATCCCAGGTTTCTTTTTAGTTTTTTCCCTATCTTCCCATGATTCTTTTTGTCTGGATAAATCTAACCCATTCATTTTTGTAAAGAATTTGGTCTGAAGAGCGGTCTGTAAGTGCTCCGCAGTATAAACTATTACCAATGGATTTGTAAAGGCATCCAATATAATTTAAATTCTGTTAAAGTTTAGCATTGAGTTCTCATCGGATTACAATCCCCCATGGAATTGATCTTACAAAGTACCAAGGATATTACTTTATATATATATATATTACCCTAATGTTCAGAAACAGTTGTGAGGAACAGTTTTGGCTATTTATTTTATATATGTCTGTTTCTCAATTATTATTGTAATGAATATTATTATTTGTGATCATATCCATAATGGTTTTGGAATTGGTTGTGACTCTTTGGGATGTGCGTTGTGGTTCTTTGGATGTGTCACTTAATTGACTGCGACTACTTCGATATTTTTTGTCTCGATAAAATCTCTCAGAGGACGAAGAGTGTCGGCTAAGTATATTTTTTCTCTTGTCATTCTCTCTCTCTCTCTATATATATATATATATGTACGCTCTTCAGTGGGGTATTGCTTACACTTGGCTACTTGCGTTTGTTTACACTGTGTATATAATAGGCTAAAATCTGTCTTTCTCCACCGTGCGCTGATAGCTTTGAAGTATAATTTACGAATGATATCAAATCTCTCCGATGTATAGCCGTACTGATGAGCTGTGATACAGCGAAAAAGAACTTTCTGTGGATGACTATATATATATATACATTAGTCATCTACATACAAGCCCGTTTCGCTGTATCACAGCCCACCAGTGTGGCCACACACATCCACCTGCCTCTGGCCGGGCTCGAAATCCGACTGATTTGGTGTTAGTCGGAGTCTCTACTCCCTAAGCCATCGGCGCACGACATCAGAGAAGGGAAATTTTAACGTCTTGTATTTAAGCAGTGTATACAGACGCCAGTCACCGAGAGAACTCAATTCAGTTCTGAAGAGTCACGCATATATATATATATATATATATATATATATCTGTGTGTGTGTGTGTGTTCTATATATATAGGATGTATTTCTATCTTACAAATCTACCACCATAAATTACTCTAAATATTTTTTCAATGGTTTGTGACAAGAGAATACTGAGGTTAGGAATAGAACCAAACACACCCAGTCTGAACTTTATTAAAATAATCGTAAACCAATTGCCAGTATTGCTTTTAGCATCCGTAAAGTAACGAATACCTTACAGAAATATCATTGTGAATGGAAGGAAAAATTCATTTCATAAGATAGAAAACGGTAGCCATTTATATGACGCCGGATTCACTCACGAATTTAGCCATAACTTGCATTCTTAGAATAAAACAACCTTGGTCTTGCTTTATATCGTAGGGTCACTTTATTTTTCTTCTGGCTGCCATGAGAATGAGAACTGATTTCAGAATCAATATTCAGATAAAAATAGGCGAATGGCATGGAAGATTGTTTATCTCACCAGCAAGACTATATTTATACGAATCTTTCATTTAGCGAATACTAATTATTATTGGCATTATAAGGTGTGACGTAATGGATTTCGACGTAAAAACAGAGGAACAGAGGACCGTGTTTAAATTCCGACTTCATCAGTTCTTTTCAGTTTCGAAAAGAGACGAAAATACCTGTTTTAACCTGACTATTTTAACCTCCCAGGTTGATGGCATTGAAACTTATGATTAGATTGTTGTCAGCCCAAAGTGACAAATACAAGTGGGGAGGGGTTAAAACCAAGCAGGTACAAAAATTTAAATATCTGGTTTTAACTGAAGACGGAAAGTGCGACACAGAGATCCAAAGGCGAGTTGGCATGGTGATTGATGCGTTCCAGAAGCTGAGTAAAGTATTAAGACACAGGAAACTTTCACTAGAAACAAAGAAGAGAGTACTGCATTGCTATGTGATATCAGATCTTCAATATGGCAGAGAATGTTGGACAATAGCAACAAAGATAAAGGGAAGCAACTGTAATGTGGTTCTACAGAAGGATGCTGCGGATATCCTGGACCGAGCATGTGAGCAATGACGAGGTGTTGGAAAGAATGGGAACAAAAAGGAAATTAATATTGAGCATCAGGAAGCGACAACTGAAGTTCCTGGGACATGCAATGAGGAAGGAGGGCTTGGAGAACCTGATACTAACAGGCCAGATAGAGAGAAAAAGAGACAGAGGAAAGCAGCGGATAACATATTTGAAGGTTCTGAGCACGTGGATGACAGAACGGAGTCTGCGAGACGTTACAGGAAAAAGCGTGTTAAGAGCCACCAGGAATAGAAAGACGTGGAAGGCCATGATCGCCTACGTCTGGAAAGGTCAGGGCACATAGAAGAGAAAAAGAATTACAATAGCTTCAGATTTAGACATCTTGTTTTTATTATTAATTTGCAGCACTTAACTGACACTTATGCCGCTTTCTTTCTAGTAGAGACTAGCTATATAGCCCGGCGTATAATGAAAACATTAAAACTAATCCATGGCCCTGGAGCTCAGACTCTTTAGACGTTGGCACGAATGACCAAAAGGCAATTGTTATTTCCAGTTTAAGCGAAACCGTAGACTGAAAGAAAAATGAATGGATGTAAGTCAAATTTTGATTTCCTGGTATCGATATCAAATAAGTTTTTTTCGTCGTAAACTGAATTTTGAAGGCTAAATAAGTCCTCTGAGTAAATGGTATCATGGCTGAGACTAAGAACTACAATTATACCTACTTGGAGCCAAACCCGAAGCAAAAGCTAAAATAAAAGGGCTGAAAAAAATACGGACATAATATTTGTATAAAAGACATACAGGCACACGCACAAACATCTTGCCTTTTATGTATATATATATATATATATATATATTATTGTCTCTTCTGGTTGAGCTAAGTTGTTTCATGCCTTCCTTATCACTCTTACTTTTAATATTCCCTGTGTGGTTTAAGTTTTTAAAACTTTTCTTCCTCATTATGTGACCTAGGAATTTCAGCCCTCTTTTCCTAATTATGAATAAGGTGGGTGCTATACGTTATACGGGCTTTTGATTGGGCAGGATATTTTCCAGCAGGAGGCTACAGAACTCGATCTGTCCTGCCATTTAAACCATAGCTGAAGGAAGAAGAAATGGTAACATATATATGAACTTTTATTTAACAGATAACGTAAAAGAACAAATACCACGAGAACAATTGCATATATTGCACTATTATTACACAGATAACGCAAAAGGTAAAATACCACCAGAACAATTGCATATATATGCACTATTATTACACAGATAACGTAAAAGATAAAAGACCACGAGCAGAAATTGCATATATATGCGCTATTATTACACAGATAACGCAACAGAAAAAACACCACCAAAGCAATTGCGTATACATGCACTATTATTACACAGATAACGAAACAGATAAAATACCACCAAGACAATTGCATATATATGCACTGTTATTACACTGATAACGTAAGAGAAAAATACCACCAGAAGAATTGCACATATATGCACTATTATTACACAGATAATATAACAGACAAAATATCACCAAGAGAATTGCAGTTATATGCACTATTATTACACAGATAACGTAACAGATAATATACCACCAGAAGAATTGCATATATATGCACTGGTATTACATAGATAACATAACAGAAAAGATACCACCAGGACAATGCACATATATGCACTAGAATTACACAAATAACGTCGCAGATATAATACCACAAGAACAATTGCATATATATATATGCATTGGTATTACACATATAACGAAGCAGATAAAATAGCACCGGAAGAATTACATATATATATACTGTTATTACACAGATAAGATAACAGATAAAATACCACCGGGACAATGCACATATATGCACTATTATTACACAAATAACGTAGCAGATAAAATATCACCAGAATAATTGCATATATATTCACTGTTATTACACACATAACGTAACAGATAAAATACCACCAGGGCAATGCACATATATGCATTATTATTACACAGATAACGTAGCATATAAAATACCACCAGTACAATTCCATATATATGCAATGTTGTTACACAGATACCATAACAGAAAAGATACCCCCAGGATTATGCACTTATATGCACTATTATTACACAGATAACGTAGGAGATAAAAATATCACCAGAAGAATTGCATATATATGCACTATTATTACACAGATGAGGTAGCAGATAAAATACTACCAGAACAATTGCATATATATGCACTGATATTACATGGATAACATAGAAAAAAATACCACCAGGACAATGAACATATATGCACTAATATTACACAGATAACGTAGCAGATAAAATACCACAAAGACAATGCTCATATATGCACTATTATTACACAGATAACGTAGCAGATAATATACCACAAGAAGAATAGCATATATTTGCACTGGTATTACATAGATAACATAACAGAAAAGATACCGCCAGGACAATGCACATATATGCACTATAATAACACAAATAACGTAGCAGATATAATACCACATGAAAAATTGCATATACATATATATATATATGCAATAGCATGACACATATAACGTAGCAGATAAAATACCAACAGTAGAATTGCATATATATATATACTGTTATTACACAGACAAGATAACAGATAAAATACCACCGGGACAATGCACATATATGCCCTATTATTTAACAGTTAATGTAGCATATAAAATATCACCAGAATAATTTCATATATATGCACTGTTATTACACACATAACATAACAGATAAAATACCACCAGGACAATGCATATATATGCACTATTATTACACAGATAACGTAGCAGATAAAATAACACCAGGACAATGCATATGTATGCACTATTATTAGACAGATAACGTAGCAGATAAAATAGCACCAGTACAATTGCATATATATGCAATGTTGTTACACAGATACCATAACAGATAAAATACCACCAGGATTATGCACATATATGCACTATTATAACACAGATAACGTAGCAGATAAAATATCCCCAGCATAATGGCATATATATGCACTGTTATTACACAGATAAGATTACAGATAAAATACCACCTGGACAATGCACATATATGCACTATTATTACACAGATAACGGAGCAGATAAAATACCACCAGGAAAATGCACATATATGCACTATTATTACACAGATAACGTAGCAGAAAAATACCAGCTGGAAAATGCACATATATGCACTATTATTACACAGATAACATATCAGATAAATTACCAGCTGGAAAATGCACATATATGTACTATTATTACACAGATAACGTAGCTGATAAAATAACACCAGGACAACGAACATATATGCACTAATATTGCACAGATAACGTAGCAGATAATATACCACCAGAAGAATTGCATATATATGCACTGGTATAATATAGATAACATAACAGAAAAAATACCGCCAGGACAATGCACATATATGCACTATAATTACACAAATAACGTAGCAGATATGATACCACAAGAACAATTGCATATATATATATATATATATATATATATATATATATATATATATATATATATGCACTGGTATTACACGTATAACGTAGCAGATAAAATACCACCGGTAAACTGCATATATATGCACCGTTATTACATGGATAACATAGGCTAAAATACCACCAGGACAATGCACATATATGCACTATTATTACACAGATAACGTAGCAGACAAAAAACCACCCGCACAATGCACATATATGGACTATTATTACACTGATAACGTAGCATATAAAATACCACCTGGACAATGCACATATATGCACTATTATTACACAGATAACGTAGCAGGTGAAAAACCACCCGCGCAATGCACATATATGGACTATTATTACACAGATGACGTAGAAGATAAAATACCACCTGGTCAATGCACATATATGCACTATTATTATATAACGTAGCAGATAAAATACCAACAGTAGAATTGCATATATATATACTGTTATTACACAGATAAGATAACAGATAAAATACCACCGGGACAATGCGCATATATGCCCTATTATTTAACAGTTAATGTAGCATATAAAATATCACCAGATTAATTACATATATATGCACTGGTATTACACACATAACATAACAGATAAAATACCACCAGGACAATGCATATATATGCACTATTATTACACAGATGACGTAGAAGATAAAATACCACCTGGCCAATGCACATATATGCACTATTATTACACAGATAACGTAGCAGATAAAATACCATCAGGACAATTCACATATATCCACTATTATTACACAGATAACGTAGCAGATAAAATACCACCAAGACAATGCATATATATGAACTATTATTATACAAATAACACAGCATATAAAATACTAAAAGAAAAATTGCATATACATGCACTGTTATCTCATGGATAACATAGAAGAAAATACTACCAGGACAATGCTCATATATGCACTATTATTACACAGATAAAGTAGCAGATAAAATACCACCTGGGCAATGCACATATATGGACTATTATTACACAGATAACGTAGCAGATAAAATAGCACCAGAACAATACAAATATATGCACTATTATTACAGAGATAACGCAGCTGATAAATTACCACCAGGGAAATGCATATATATGCACTATTATTACACAGACAACGTAGCAGATAAAATAACACCAGGATAATGCACATATATGCATTGTTATTACACAGATAAAATATCAGATAAAATACCACTAGGAAAATTCACGTATATGCATTATTATTACACTGATAATGTTTCAGATATAATACCACCAGGACAATTGCATATATATGCACTGTTATTACATGGATAACATAGAATAAAATACCACCAGAAAAATGCATATATATGCACTATTATTACACAGATAACGTAGCAGATAAAATAGCACCAGGACAATGCACATATATGCACTACTATTACACAGATAACGTAGCAGATAAAATACCACCAGGACAATGCACATATATGCACTATTATTACACAGATAATGTAGCAGATAAAATACCAGCTGGACAATGCACATATATGCACAATTATTACACAGATAACGTAGCTGATAAAATAGCACCGGGACAATACACATATATGCACTATTATTACAGAGACAAAGTAGCAGATAAATTACCAGCAGGACAATGCATATATATGCACTATTATTACACAGATAACGTAGCAGATAAAATAACACCAGGATAATGCATATATATGCACTGTTATTACACAGATAATATAACAGATAAAATACCACTAGGACAATGCACGTATATGCAGTATTATTACACAGAAAAATTAGCAGATAAAATACCACCAGAACAATTGCATATATATGCACTGTTATTCCATGGATAACACAGAAGAAAATACCACCAGGACAATGTATATATATGCATTATTATTACACAGATAAAATAACAGATAAAATAATACCTGGACTATGCACATATATTCACTGTTATTACACAGATAACGTAGCAGATAAAATTTCACCAGAAGAATTGCATATATATGCACTGTTATTACATGGATAACATAGCTGATAAAATACCACTAGGAAAATGCACATATATGCAATATTATTCCACTAATAATGTAACAGATGAATTACCACCAGAACAATGCATATATATGCACTATTATTACACAGATAACGTAGCTGATAAAATAACACCAGGACAATTCACATATATGCATTATTATTACACAGATAACGTAGCAGATAAAATACTACCAGAACAATTGCATATATATGCACTGTTATTACGTGGATAACATAGAATAAAATACCGCCAGGACAATGCTCATATATGCACTATTATTACACAGATAACATAGCAGATAAAATACGACCAGGAAAATGCACATATATGGACTATTATTACACAGATAACGTAGCAGATATGATACCACAAGAATAATTGCATATATATATATATATATATATATATATATATATATATATATATATATATATATATGTGCACTGGTATTACACATATAACGTAGCAGATAAAATACCACCGGATAAACTGCATATATATGCACCGTTATTACATGGATAACATAGACTAAAATACCACCAGGACAATGCACATATATGCACTATTATTACACAGATAACGTAGCAGACAAAAAACCACCCGCACAATGTACATATATGGACTATTATTACACAGATAACGTAGCAGATAAAATACCACCTGGACAATGCACATATATGCAATATTATTACACAGATAACGTAGCAGATGAAAAACCACCCGCGCAATGCACATATATGGACTACTATTACACAGATGACGTAGAAGATAAAATACCACCTGGTCAATGCACATATATGCACTATTATTATATAACGTAGCAGATAAAATACCAACAGTAGAATTGCATATATATATATACTGTTATTACACAGATAAGATAACAGATAAAATTCCACCGGGACAATGCACATATATGCCCTATTATTTAACAGTTAATGTAGCATATAAAATATCACCAGAATAATTTCATACATATGCACTATTATTACACAGATAACGTAGCAGATAAAATACCACCAGGCAATGCATATATATGCACTATTATTGCGCAGATGACGTAGAAGATAAAATACCACCTGGTCAATTCACATATATGCACTATTATTACACAGATAACGTAGCAGATAAAATACCATCAGGACAATTCACATATATGCACTATTATTACACAGATAAAGTAGCAGATAAAATACCACCAGGACAATGCACATATATGCACTAATATTGCACTGATAACGTAGCAGATAAAATACCACCAAGACAATGCATATATATGAACTATTATTATACAAATAACACAGCAGATAAAATACTAAAAGAAAAATTGCATATATATGCACTGTGATCTGATGGATAACATAGAAGAAAATACTACCAGGACAATGCACATATATGCACTATTATTACACAGATAACGTAGCAGATAAAATACCACCAGGACAATGCACATATATGGACTATTATTACACAGATAACGTAGCAGATAAAATAGCGCCAGAACAATACAAATATATGCACTATTATTACAGAGATAACGTAGCAGATAAAATGACACCAGGATAATGCACATATATGCATTATTATTACACAGATAATATATCATATAAAATACCACTAGGAAAATTCACGTATATGCATTATTATTACACTGATAATGTTTCAGATATAATACCACCAGGACAATTGCATATATATGCACTGTTATTACATGGATAACATAGAATAAAATACCACCAGAAAAATGCATATATATGCACTATTATTACACAGATAACGTAGCAGATAAAATACCACCAGGACAATGCATATATATGCACTATTATTACACAGATAACGTAGCAGATAAAATACCACCAGGACAATACACACATATGCACTATTATTACAGAGACAATGTAGCAGATAAATTACCAGCAGGACAATGCATATATATACACTATTATTACACAGATAACGTAACAAATAAAATAACACCCGGATAATGCATATATATGCACTGTTATTACACAGAGAATATAACAGATAAAATACCACTAGGACAATGCACGTATATGCAGTATTATTACACTGATAATGTAACAGATGAAATACCACCAGAACAATTGCATATATATGCACTGCTATTACATGGATAACATAGAATAAAATACCACCAGAACAATGCATATATATGCAATATTATTACACAGATAACGTAGCAGATAAAATACCACCAGAACAATGAACATATATGCACTATTATTACACAGCTAACTTAGCAGATAAAATACCACAAGAACAATTGCATATATATGCACTGTTATTCCATGGGTAACACAGAAGAAAATACCACAAGGACAATGTATATATATGCATTATTATTACACAGATAAAATAACAGATAAAATAATAACTGGACTATGCACATATATTCACTGTTATTACACAGATAACGTAGCAGATAAAATTTCATCAGAAGAATTGCATATATATGCACTGTTATTACATGGATAACATAGCTGATAAAATACCACTAGGACAATGCACATATATGCAATATTATTCCACTAATAATGTAACAGATGAAATACCACCAGAACAATGCATATATATGCACTATTATTACACAGATAACGTAGCAGAAAAATACCAGCTGGAAAATGCACATATATGCACTATTATTACACAGATAACATATCAGATAAATTACCAGCTGGACAATGCACATATATGTACTATTATTACACAGATAACGTAGCTGATAAAATAACACCAGGACAATGAACATATATGCACTAATATTGCACAGATAACGTAGCAGATAATATACCAGCAGAAGAATTGCATATATATGCACTGGTATAATATAGATAACATAACAGAAAAAATACCGCCAGGACAATGCACATATATGCACTATAATTACACAAATAACGTAGCAGATATGATACCACAAGAACAATTGCATATATATATATATATATATATATATATATATATATATATATATATACATGCACTGGTATTACACGTATAACGTAGCAGATAAAATACCACCGGTAAACTGCATATATATGCACCGTTATTACATGGATAACATAGGCTAAAATACCACCAGGACAATGCACATATATGCACTATTATTACACAGATAACGTAGCAGACAAAAAACCACCCGCACAATGCACATATATGGACTATTATTACACTGATAACGTAGCATATAAAATACCACCTGGACAATGCACATATATGCACTATTATTACACAGATAACGTAGCAGGTGAAAAACCACCCGCGCAATGCACATATATGGACTATTATTACACAGATGACGTAGAAGATAAAATACCACCTGGTCAATGCACATATATGCACTATTATTATATAACGTAGCAGATAAAATACCAACAGTAGAATTGCATATATATACTGTTATTACACAGATAAGATAACAGATAAAATACCACCGGGACAATGCGCATATATGCCCTATTATTTAACAGTTAATGTAGCATATAAAATATCACCAGAATAATTTCATATATATGCACTGGTATTACACACATAACATAACAGATAAAATACCACCAGGACAATGCATATATATGCACTATTATTACACAGATGACGTAGAAGATAAAATACCACCTGGCCAATGCACATATATGCACTATTATTACACAGATAACGTAGCAGATAAAATACCATCAGGACAATTCACATATATGCACTATTATTACACAGATAACGTAGCAGATAAAATACCACCAAGACAATGCATATATATGAACTATTATTATACAAATAACACAGCAGATAAAATACTAAAAGAAAAATTGCATATATATGCACTGTTATCTCATGAATAACATAGAAGAAAATACTACCAGGACAATGCTCATATATGCACTATTATTACACAGATAACGTAGCAGATAAAATACCACCTGGACAATGCACATATATGGACTATTATTACACAGATAACGTAGCAGATAAAATAGCACCAGAACAATACAAATATATGCACTATTATTACAGAGATAACGTAGCTGATAAATTACCACCAGGGAAATGCATATATATGCACTATTATTACACAGATAACGTAGCAGATAAAATAACGCCAGGATAATGCACATATATGCATTGTTATTACACAGATAAAATATCAGATAAAATACCACTAGGAAAATTACACTGATAATGTTTCAGATATAATACCACCAGGACAATTGCATATATATGCACTGTTATTACATGGATAACATAGAATAAAATACCACCAGAAAAATGCATATATATGCACTATTATTACACAGATAACGTAGCAGATAAAATAGCACCAGGACAATGCACATATATGCACTATTATTACACAGATAACGTAGCAGATAAAATACCACCAGGACAATGCACATATATGCACTATTATTACACAGATATTGTAGCAGATAAAATACCAGCTGGACAATGCACATATATGCACAATTATTACACAGATAACGTAGCAGATAAAATAGCACCAGGACAATACACATATATGCACTATTATTACAGAGACAAAGTAGCAGATAAATTACCAGCAGGACAATGCATATATATGCACTATTATTACACAGATAACGTAGCAGATAAAATAACACCAGGATAATGCATATATATGCACTGTTATTACACAGATAATATAACAGATAAAATACCACTAGGACAATGCACGTATATGCAGTATTATTACACAGATAACGTAGCAGACAAAAAACCACCCGCACAATGCACATATATGGACTATTATTACACTGATAACGTAGCATATAAAATACCACCTGGACAATGCACATATATGCACTATTATTACACAGATAACGTAGCAGGTGAAAAACCACCCGCGCAATGCACATATATGGACTATTATTACACAGATGACGTAGAAGATAAAATACCACCTGGTCAATGCACATATATGCACTATTATTATATAACGTAGCAGATCAAATACCAACAGTAGAATTGCATATATATACTGTTATTACACAGATAAGATAACAGATAAAATACCACCGGGACAATGCGCATATATGCCCTATTATTTAACAGATAATGTAGCATATAAAATATCACCAGAATAATTTCATATATATGCACTGGTATTACACATATAACATAACAGATAAAATACCACCAGGACAATGCATATATATGCACTATTATTACACAGATGACGTAGAAGATAAAATACCACCTGGCCAATGCACATATATGCACTATTATTACACAGATAACGTAGCAGATAAAATACCATCAGGACAATTCACATATATGCACTATTATTACACAGATAACGTAGCAGATAAAATACCACCAAGACAATGCATATATATGAACTATTATTATACAAATAACACAGCAGATAAAATACTAAAAGAAAAATTGCATATATATGCACTGTTATCTCATGAATAACATAGAAGAAAATACTACCAGGACAATGCTCATATATGCACTATTATTACACAGATAACGTAGCAGATAAAATACCACCTGGACAATGCACATATATGGACTATTATTACACAGATAACGTAGCAGATAAAATAGCACCAGAACAATACAAATATATGCACTATTATTACAGAGATAACGTAGCTGATAAATTACCACCAGGGAAATGCATATATATGCACTATTATTACACAGATAACGTAGCAGATAAAATAACGCCAGGATAATGCACATATATGCATTGCTATTACACAGATAAAATATCAGATAAAATACCACTAGGAAAATTACACTGATAATGTTTCAGATATAATACCACCAGGACAATTGCATATATATGCACTGTTATTACATGGATAACATAGAATAAAATACCACCAGAAAAATGCATATATATGCACTATTATTACACAGATAACGTAGCAGATAAAATAGCACCAGGACAATGCACATATATGCACTATTATTACACAGATAACGTAGCAGATAAAATACCATCAGGACAATGCACATATATGCACTATTATTACACAGATATTGTAGCAGATAAAATACCAGCTGGACAATGCACATATATGCACAATTATTACACAGATAACGTAGCAGATAAAATAGCACCAGGACAATACACATATATGCACTATTATTACAGAGACAAAGTAGCAGATAAATTACCAGCAGGACAATGCATATATATGCATTATTATTACACAGATAACGTAGCAGATAAAATAACACCAGGATAATTCATATATATGCACTGTTATTACACAGATAATATAACAGATAAAATACCACTAGGACAATGCACGTATATGCAGTATTATTACACAGATAAATTAGCAGATAAAATACCACCAGAACAATTCCATATATATGCACTGTTATTCCATGGATAACACAGAAGAAAATACCACCAGGACAATGTATATATATGCATTATTATTACACAGATAAAATAACAGATAAAATAATACCTGGACTATGCACATATATTCACTTTTATTACACAGATAACGTAGCACATAAAATTTCACCAGAAGAATTGCATATATATGCACTGTTATTACATGGATAACATAGCTGATAAAATACCACTAGGACAATGCACATATATGCAATATTATTCCACTAATAATGTAACAGATGAATTACCACCAGAAAAATGCATATATATGCACTATTATTACACAGATAACGTAGCTGATAAAATAACACCAGGACAATTCACATGTATGCATTATTATTACACAGATAACGTAGCAGATAAAATACTACCAGAACAATTGCATATATATGCACTGTTATTACGTGGATAACATAGAATAAAATACCGCCAGGACAATGCTCATATATGCACTATTATTACACAGATAACATAGCAGATAAAATACGACCAGGACAATGCACATATATGGACTATTATTACACAGATAACGTAGCAGATATGATACCACAAGAACAATTGCATATATATATATATATATATATATATATATATATATATGCACTGGTATTACACATATAACGTAGCAGATAAAAAACCACCGGATAAACTGCATATATATGCACCGTTATTACATGGATAACATAGACTAAAATACCACCAGGACAATGCACATATATGCACTATTATTACACAGATAACGTAGCAGACAAAAAACCACCCGCACAATGCACATATATGGACTATTATTACACAGATAACGTAGCAGATAAAATACCACCTGGACAATGCACATATATGCACTATTATTACACAGATAACGTAGCAGATGAAAAACCACCCGCGCAATGCACATATATGGACTATTATTACACAGATGACGTAGAAGATAAAATACCACCTGGTCAATGCACATATATGCACTATTATTATATAACGTAGCAGATAAAATACCAACAGTAGAATTGCATATATATATACTGTTATTACACAGATAAGATAACAGATAAAATACCACCGGGACAATGCACATATATGCTCTATTATTTAACAGTTAATGTAGCATATAAAATATCACCAGAATAATTTCATACATATGCACTGTTATTACACACATAACATAACAGATAAAATACCACCAGGACAATGCATATATAAGCACTATTATTGCGCAGATGACGTAGAAGATAAAATACCACCTGGTCAATTCACATATATGCACTATTATTACACAGATAACGTAGCAGATAAAATACCATCAGGACAATTCACATATATGCACTATTATTACACAGATAACGTAGCAGATAAAATACCACCAGGACAATGCACATATATGCACTAATATTGCACTGATAACGTAGCAGATAAAATACCACCAAGACAATGCATATATATGAACTATTATTATACAAATAACACAGCAGATAAAATACTAAAAGAAAAATTGCATATATATGCACTGCTATCTCATGGATAACATAGAAGAAAATACTACCAGGACAATGCACATATATGCACTATTATTACACAGATAACGTAGCAGATAAAATACCACCAGGACAATGCACATATATGGACTATTATTACACAGATAACGTAGCAGATAAAATAGCGCCAGAACAATACAAATATATGCACTATTATTACAGAGATAACGTAGCTGATAAATTACCACCAGGAAAATGCACATATATGCATTGTTATTACACAGATAATACATCATATAAAATACCACTAGGAAAATTCACGTATATGCATTATTATTACACTGATAATGTTTCAGATATAATACCACCAGGACAATTGCATATATATGCACTGTTATTACATGGATAACATAGAATAAAATGCCACCAGAAAAATGCATATATATGCACTATTATTACACAGATAACGTAGCAGATAAAATACAACCAGGACAATGCATATATATGCACTATTATTACACAGATAACGTAGCAGATAAAATACCACCAGGACAATACACATATATGCACTATTATTACAGAGACAAAGTAGCAGATAAATTACCAGCAGGACAATGCATATATATGCACTATTATTACACAGATAACGTAACAAATAAAATAACACCAGGATAATGCATATATATGCACTGTTATTACACAGAGAATATAACAGATAAAATACCACTAGGACAATGCACGTATATGCAGTATTATTACACTGATAATGTAACAGATGAAATACCACCAGAACAATTGCATATATATGCACTGTTATTACATGGATAACATAGAATATAATACCACCTGAACAATGCATATATATGCAATATTATTACACAGATAACGTAGCAGATAAAATACCACCAGAACAATGAACATATATGCACTATTATTACACAGATAACTTAGCAGATAAAATACCACAAGAACAATTGCATATATATGCACTGTTATTCCATGGATAACACAGAAGAAAATACCACCAGGACAATGTATATATATGCATTATTATTACACAGATAAAATAACAGATAAAATAATAACTGGACTATGCACATATATTCACTGTTATTACACAGATAACGTAGCAGATAAAATTTCATCAGAAGAATTGCATATATATGCACTGTTATTACATGGATAACATAGCTGATAAAATACCACTAGGACAATGCACATATATGCAATATTATTCCACTAATAATGTAACAGATGAAATACCACCAGAACAATGCATATATATGCACTATTATTACACAGATAACGTAGCTGATAAAATAACACCAGGACAATTCACATATATGCACTATTATTACACAGATAACGTAGCAGATAAAATACTACCAGAACAATTGCATATATATGCACTGTTATTACGTGGATAACATAGAATAAAATACCGCCAGGACAATGCTCATATATGCACTATTATTACACAGATAACGTAGCAGATAAATTACCACCAGGACAATGCACATATATGCACTATTATTACACAGATACCGTAGCAGATAAAGTAACCCCAGGACAATGCGCATATATGCACTATTATTAGACAGATAACGCAGCAAATAAAATAGCGTCAGAACAATTGCATATGTATGTACTTTTATTACATACATAATATTATAGATAAAATAACCCCAGGACAATGCATATATATGCACTATTATTAGACAGATAACGTATCAGAGTAAATACCACCAGTATAATTGCATATATATGCACTGTTATTACACAGATAAGATATCAGATAAAATACTACCAGGACTATGCACATATATGCACTATTATTACACAGATAAAGTAACAGACTTTTCACAAAGCCACTGCCTGAGAAACAAATAAGATAAACAATTTCCTAAAAAAAAACAAAGAAAATATTCGAAACAAATTGCTATCTTTTAACCACGGTAGTCAATCTCTTCTACCCCATTCCCCCTAACACCACCAGCTAATCTCGCTGAATGTATCTTAACTCTCTCAGCCAACCTCAACTATTACATTGAATCAATAACTAAATCTACTGCTAGGAAGGACGGGTCACTTGGGAAAGGTATTAATCCGTCTCTTCCCCCTAATTCTGGATTAAATACCAGGACATATTGGGTTCTATAGCCTTGGCTGGTAACCAGTCTACCGCAGAAGGTAATGGCAACCTACTGCGAGGTAATTTTGTCCAGTCTGTCATGTCTGTTTCGAGACATGCTCACCCATGCGTGTTTCATGTTTGGCACTTAACTGTCTGAATGTACGTTGAACTACCCATGCATCCAATAACAATTACAATATTTCAAAAAATCTGAGCATAAAATGATTATGATATTGCTCCTGACAATGACGAGAGACGGTAATCAAATGATCACAGAAGAACAGAAAGCACTTAAAACCTTTTCGCGATATAATTGATCTGCATGTGTGATAATCTCTACGAAACTGGAAAATTGTAATAAATAAATTTATCAAACAAATCTAACCATGAATTACAAGAAAACATGTTTGAATGACGTTTTTGCTGCGTAATTATACTTAATATATTATTACATTATAAAATATTAGTATAATTACTGGCATAATTATACTTACTTTATCAAAATCTTATATATTTATGGAAACGTTAAAACAATGCAGGTTAGAATTTTTATTCTAAGTCTTTCAAACAAAAGACTATCTTACATAAGATGCTTACCGCAAACAAAAAGCCTATTTTAGCCCATCGGATTAAGTTAAATATAGATCCTACAATTTAAAGTAGTTTTTAAAAAATGAAAAACGTGAACGACATCTCTGTAGGATTTTATGAGTTGTTTTCCGTATCAAAGTTCCAGGGTCATTTTACTAATCCACGTACAAATATAGAAACATATGGCTTTCTGCTTAGAATCAAAAGCGAGTCAAAGTAAAGAGTAAGTACCAAGATAAAAGATTGCTTATCTATCTACGTTTGCTTATATCTTCCTATTAATCTACGCCTATTATTTCTTTCTTTCTATCTATCTATCTATCTATCTATCTATCTATCTATCTATCTATCTATCTATCTATCTAATTCAATTCGTATCTATCTATGCATCTTTGTATCTATTTCATTCTGATCATATCTATCTATCTATTTAATTCAATTCGTATTTATCTATGCATCTGTATATCTATTTCGCTCTGATCATATTTATCTAGCTATATAGTTCTATACATTTATCTTATTCTGTCCATATCTATCTATCTATCTATCTATCTATCTATCTATTTCAATTCGTATTTATCTATGCATCTATATATCTATTTCTCTGTGATCATATTTATCTAGCTATATAGTTCTATATATTTATCTTATTCTGTTCATATCTATCTATCTATCTATCTATCTATCTATCTATCTATCTATCTATCTATCTATCTATCTCAGTCTGTTCCCAGTTATCTTCAATAATCTATCTCAGCCTGTTCTCATCTCTCTACCAATCATCTATCTCCGTCTGTTCCTATCTATCTACCAATAACCTATCTCAGCCTGTGTCCAACTATTTACCAATCACATATCTTAGCCCGTTCCCATCAATCTACCAATCATCGATCTCAGTTTTTTCCTCTCTGTCTGTCCTAGTTTGTTCCCATTTACTTACCAATCCCCTATCTCAGCCTGTTCCCATCTGTCTCCCAATCATTTATCTCTGTCTGTTCCAATCTATCTACCAATCACATATCCTAGTCTGTTCCCGTCAATCTACTAATCATCTATCTCAGTCCTTTCCTCCTTGTCTCTGGTCCTATTTATCTACCAATCACCTATCCCAGTCTATTTCAATGTATTTACGAATCATGTACCTCAATCTGTTCCTATATATCTACCAAACATATATCCAGTCTGGTCCCATTTATCTACCAATCATCTATCTTAGCAATTCTCATATATCTACCGATCATCTATGTCAGTCTGTTACCGTCTATGTGCCAACGATGTAACTGCTTCTGTGTTTTTCTATCGACTAATTATCTATCTTATTATATTCAAATCAATCTATCATTAATCTGTCAGAGTCTGTTCCCATTTATCTATCGATTATTCATCTCAGTCTGTTCACTCCTATCTACCAATCATCTATCCCAATCAAATCCTATCTACCAATCATCTATCCCAATCAAATCCTATCTACCAATCATCTATCCCAATCTAATCCTATCTACCAATCATCTATCCCAATCAAATCCTATCTACCAATCATCTATCCCAATCAAATCCTATCTACCAATCATCTATCCCAATCAAATCCTATCTACAAATCATCTATCCCAATCAAATCCTATCTACCAATCATCTATCCCAATCTAATCCTATCTACCAATCATCTATCCCAATCAAATCCTATCTACCAATCATCTATCCCAATCAAATCCTATCTACCAATCATCTATCCCAATCAAATCCTATCTACCAATCATCTATCCCAATCTAATCCTATCTACCAATAATCTATCCCAATCTAATCCTATCTACCAATAATCTATCCCAATCTAATCCTATCTACCAATCATCTATCCCAATCTAATCCTATCTACCAATCATCTATCCCAATCTAATCCTATCTACCAATCATCTATCCCAATCTAATCCTATCTACCAATCATCTATCCCAATCTAATCCTATCTACCAATCATCTATCCCAATCTAATCCTATCTACCAATCATCTATCCCAATCTTATCCTATCTAACAATCATCTATTTACGTTTGTTTCTATCCCTCTACTAATCAACTATCTTAGTCTGTTACCATCTATCTACATATCATCTATCTCAGCCGTTCTCATTTACCTACCAATCCCCTATCTCAGCTGTTCCTAGCAATCTACCAAGAATATATCTCAGTCAATTTCCATCTATTTATTAACCCTTTAAACAGAAAACGTAGGATGTTCATGCAAAAACTCCTTGTTGCGTTGAAATAGTTGTAAACAACGCTCTGAAATACGACGCTTCTTTGTTGTTGATCGACTTTCAGCAAACGCGGAACCCACTTTTAGCACAGCTTTCTTATTGACAAATATTCATGAAAAATGTTGAATATACCACCTTCTGATATGTTTAGTTCCTCTGCTATCTCATAGAACTTCAAATTAACATCAGCCAAAACGAATCCGTGGAACCATTTTTTGTGCGTTTTCGCGGACAACTGCCGATTTTCGGCGACTTGATTGTTCAGCATCATTTGTGTCTTTACAACCGCGTTTAAAGTTAGCATGTCACCTCTTAACTGTTGTTTCCGACGGAGCTGGTTACGAATAACACTTATCAAGCCGTTGCTTTGCCCATCACTTAAATATCTGTAATTTGCAAACAAATAAGCCGATTGGGCCTAAATCTTTTCACGTGCTATTTGAAGGGGGGTACTTTATAAAAATCATGTAGATTTTTATTAGTGGCGCCATCCATATGTCAAGCATGGGACTTATTGACTGATGTGTTTATATATATATATATATATATATATATATATATAATTTTTTTTTAAATCTTTTCACCCCAAGCAAGGCATTCCACTGCCACTATTGCGCTTGGGGCTACATGGGAGAAGGTAAATAGAAAGAGTGGTTAGATATAAGAACTGTCAGAAGTGGGGTGATAGGTAGTTGGGAGGATGGGAAGAGTGTTTGAAAGAATGAAAGCGAGTTATTGTGTTAGGAGGTGTCTATTGACCTTACATTTAAACTCCTGGAGGTTGTAGCCGTCGCGGAAGCAAGCATGCGGTAGGGAATTCCACAGAGACTAGACTAGACTATCATTTTTCTCCTTCAGTGACGTGTGGTGCGTAGTCGGGGTTTAGTTGGCGATAGGCACACGCACAAGTTGGTGACTCGACTACTCTCTGCAGCTTCTAGACTCAATTCTCTAACTCTGTGACATATGATGTCACTTAAATATTTACATTTTGAAGCTTCTAGTTCATTCTGTCTCAACTCTAGTTCATTCTGTCTCAACTCGGGCACAGACTCATTTTCGCCCCCCCTGTTAGTCCAAACAAAACTGCGTTTCTATAGCTGCGTTTTGGCACTCAGTGACATTTCCCTGCATTGCTAGAGAAAAATACACTTTTTGGCAAAATTTCTTACTGAACAGGATATTAGTTAGCAATTTGGCAAGTTCCTGTCATTTTCACTAGCAATCATGAATGGTCCACACCTACCAAGATTTTATACAACAATAAAAT
The DNA here is from genome assembly GCA_037127315.1 of Ascarosepion bandense. Lineage (NCBI taxonomy): Eukaryota > Metazoa > Mollusca > Cephalopoda > Sepiida > Sepiidae > Ascarosepion > Ascarosepion bandense. The sequence continues at coordinate 7,116 of JBBBDQ010000159.1, read as the reverse complement.
AATTTTTTCCTAATGATGGACCATATGTTTTTAACTGGATTGAAGCGGCTGACGCATTGAATTATTTAGTGTTTTTAAACTCTTACTTTTTCTTTATGATAAGGTTAGGAATATTCACTCCAAGAGAATATGAAGGAGAATTTCCTTGCACAAACTTATTCGTAATCTTTAAGTTTATTCAATTATGACCTGCATCATTAAGAAAACATTTTATCCAATACTTTTCAGTAATTCCTGCATATATCTTGACACCACCATCAAAATTATAAGGACGTAGAATTTTGCAACCTACAAGCTGTAAACATTACACTGCCTCTGATGACATTTCATTTTAAAAACAGAATTGCTATTCCCATGAAAGCCACAATTTCTAATCCCGGTTAACCTTTGTAAAAATTAATTGAAACAAATGCTTTAGTTTTCTTTATTTCAACATACGGTCAGTTTTAGACGCATTTGTGTGACAGCGTGTAATCGATTTCTATTTTTTTCTCAGATTAGTTCATTTGCAGTGGTGTGCAGTAATAGGAATCTATTTTCGAGATGTATGATGAAATTTGTTTGGCCTTGAAAAATATTGCGTCATCATATTGCCTCGTCTGTCGATTAGTTGTCCTACGGCCATTATCAGCGATTGACAATGACCTTATTTCAAAAAGACGTACGAAAATTTAACGATGCACGAATACACTAGGAAGCTTTACAGAGAGATCGCGGATACTGTTGGTGTCAGCCTTTCAACTGTGAATTGTGTCATCAAGGCGAAGAAACAAACTGGACCCATCAGTCCAAAAAGTAAAAAAAAAAAAATGCGGTCGGAAGAGGGAAACAACGTCAAGAGAAGAAGTATATATATAAATATATATAGGGAATATCGCTCATTGAATAATGAATTAGAGCTATTGGGCGTGGATAATGATATACGAGCTAAAATGTCTGCTTCCTTCCACTAAACGCTCGTAGCCAAGAGGTAGAATCGCCGACTGACGCCAATTCGGGCGGGTTTCAATCCTGTGTAAAAAAAGGAATCGGAGTTTAACTGTACTAATGTGCTGCGAAACAGATCTGTCTGCGGATGACTATAGCATAGCGTATATATATATATATATATATATATATATATATATATATATATATATATATATAGGGACTATTTCCCTAGATATATATAGGGAAAGTGAAAGCTACTAGGAAAACATTATTCGTTTTGCTTCAATTTGTCCAGGAGTCTATAAGCTTCAACTTTTATAATTCTAAAGTTATAGCTAGAAAAATGTATTCTGCTGTATCTCTACCTTCTGGCGTAATTGTTGTTTTATAACATTCACTTTTTCCGGGGTTTTAGCTGCATTATATAAACGGGATGTGCGTTGTGGTGCAGTGGATATCGACTCGGTACGACAAATCGGTGGTGCCGAGTTCGAATTCCAGTTGAATTCTCTGCATTCACTTACGCACAAATACCCTTGGGAAAGGTATTAATCCGTCTCTTCCCTCCAGTTAGGAGTTAAATAATAGAACCGATTGGGTTCTATAACCTTGGCTGGCAACCAGTCTACCGAAGAAAACAATGACAACCTACTGCGGAATAATCTTCTGCCCAGTCAGTCATGTCTCGAAAGGGACATGATCGCCTAAAGTGTGTATCCCGTATGGAACTTAACTAACTGATAAAATTAGACATAAAATTGAATGGGCCTTCAGACGAAAGCTGGACTGCTTTCTAATACGATTTATAAAAGCCCGAATCTAAATTTTCCAGAGTGCAAAATGTTCTGGAATTTAATTCTAAAATAGTATGTATCATATTGACGCCACTGGAGAATCGATAGCGTTGCTAATAAATAAATAAATAAATAAATAAATAAATAAAATAATGATGTTCAATTTTAAGCATGCATGTTACATTTTGTTAGTAGAAAGTGGCCGGAAGCCTCATTTTAGTTTTAAAAAAAATGGCCGGCGGCAATAGAATTACTTCATAAGAGCAGGATGTGCTTCTTCCATGTTAGATAACGCTTAGCTCTAATCAAAGATGCCAAGTAAATAAAGTCCAAAGAAAAATGTAAATAAGCGAAACAGATACAACGTTAGAGAGAAGAGGTGACTTAAAACGAGAGAGGAAGTGACCAAAGAGCGGAAGTAAAAAAAATAAAGGAATGAAAAGAGATAAAAAATTTTTTTATAAAGGCAGCAGGACATAAAACTTGAAGGTTATAAATCTGAAGATAAATAAAAAACTTGACAAAAATAAGTGTAAAAAAAAAAAAAATTCATTACTCTTGTGTAGCAAACAAAAGTGGCGGAACAATTAATTATCTACATTATTCGGACTATTGTCCTCATCTTTGTTGCAATTTGTACGACGTTTCGTTCGTTGCACGCCCCGGCCTTCTTCAGTTGCTAGGAATTTCGAACCGAACAGCATTTATCCATCACACTCAGATGGTGCATAGGGCAGAAACTTTTGTTGCTGTTTCTGTAACAAACTGTTTTTATGGGGCAGGGTTGTTAGCCCTGCACCCAACCCCCAAACCTGGAGGACCATTCTTGGTCCTTACGTTTACAGCACCTGGTATTCCCAAATGGTCACCCATTTAAATACTGACCAGGCTCGATGTTACAATCACTGGTGTATATGAACTCCATTCCTTGCGTAGTAATACCCCTTTTTGAAGTCATGAGTTATCTCCCTCTAACCCTGTAAGTTTCTTGTTCACCACTGCTGTAGTCTGATATTGAACTCACAACTCATTTGGGTCAAGTCACAGGCACTAACCAACGTTATATGTACTGTCCTTAAAGCCCAGTGGATATAGAGCATGTGAACGATTGTGGCAATTAAATAAACAGCTTCCTTTCACCCCTCTCATTTGTAACCATTCATCACAATAAAATAAACGTCTTTTAGAGCTAAATCCGAAGTGGTTAAATAATTTGCAATATAGTAACAACTTTATGTAGAAACCTTTTTTGACCGATTTCCAAACAAACTAATCACAGATCCGAATTCTCTGAACGCTGCAAGAGAGTATCATCAATGGCATAAAAATCTTTAAAATCTTCTTAGAGAAATGTTTCGACGGGACACCGAACAAATTACATTACTTAACAAAGTATGTATCAATTAGCGTCTACGAGTATTCCTCAGATGCAGCCATATATAAGGAAATCTCATGGATGCTGCGCAAATTCTATATAAAAAATCTTGTAGAGCAGATATGGCACCTCTCGAGTACTCTCAAAGATGGAATGGTCTATGGTCCGAAACAGCTATATATATATATAAAAAAGATAAATAGCAGTCAGAAGTTCGAATTCTTATTGACCGTCTGAAGGGATCGACTGTACGTCAATCGCTCACTTCGTTGTACCCTCTGCCTTCGGCTGGAGAGCAACCTAGACGAGGCTCCGCAGAAGGGTAGAATCTCTGCTGGGGAAAAGCAGACAAGAAATTTTGTTCGAGTTTACGCGTTCGATTTCACCAACGTTAATTAGGCCTTGTGCCACATCTACTTCAGGATTCTGCTCACGTGTGGAGGTTGTAATTAATCTTAAGTGTCTTTGACTGTCTAAGGGAATCGACAGTCGTTTACTTTGTCGGACTCTCTGCCTTCTAATGAAAAGGAAATCAGACACGCCTCCGCTGAATGGTGGAATCTCCGCTGGGGAAAAAAAACACAAAAGAAAAATTTTATTAGCTTCAGGGATCGGTATTTCGACGAGAATGGCCTTGTGCCGCATCTACATCAGGCGTCTGTCTATGTGGGGATGTGGTTGATATCTCGCAGTGTCATTGACAGTCTGAGGTGATCGACTACGCGCGTCAGTCGTTCATTTTATTTGACGCACTGCTTCTGGCGGAGAGAAACCCAGACGAGACTCCGCCGAAAGGTAAAGTCTCGCCTGAGGAAAAGCAGACGAGCATTTTTGACCTAGTTTACTGTCTAGATAATTACCCTTGTGCCGCATCAACCTCGGAATTCTGCCTGCGTGGGGAAATCATAGATAATTTTGAGTGTTAATGACGATTATTATTGAACTGTTCTCTCTGTGACTTAACCTCTTCCCTCCTTCTAATTATTCTTGTTCTTTCTTATCTGAGTTGTCTTATTTTTACTTAATATCCATTAGCGCGGATATTGTGCTGTAGATACTTCAGTACACATAATCTTGTATCGTACTGCCACCTCGGCAATGCAACAAAAAAAAAAAAACAAGATGACTACTCGTCATTTCTTCGGTGACTAAACAATCTGAGCAAAAACTGCACCCTCACAGATGAACATTACCGTACGGAACTAGTAAGCTATGCATTCATTAATGTCTTGTCGGTAAACATTCGGCAGCATCTACTAGAAAATAAAAACCTTACCCCCCAACAATTCTATTATCAAGCAAGAATTTTAGACCTAGCTCAACGCAATGCAGAAAATTAAATTTCACAACACTATGAATGCAATAGGACCTCCTTCAATTCCTGCCACATCTCAACCCTGGAATTAGACAAATAAAGTTTCATAAGCTTCTTAGAGCTGTTATGACGATGACTGGCAAGACGGAATTAGATTTAATATACCCAAATTATTTTATCGATGGGACGAAGATCGAATTGATGAGATTAACTATTTTTGAGAGACTATCCTTTGTTAAATTTGGAGGCGAACCTACCAATGATGGGAGGTTAAAGAGAAGAAAGCGATGAATGAATAACCAAGTGTACAGATTAAGGGGACAACTGTATCGATTGCCATTTTCATCGAGACAGGTTTTAAAGTATCTATCGACTTAAAAGAACAAAGAAGTAATAGCTATCAAATTACGAAGAAAATGTTTCTGTTAGAATTTTCGTTGGGGGCTGAATAGTGACGGTTTAAAAAAATACGTATTTCTAAAAGAGGAGTAAAATCAAGAGAGTTAATCACGAGAGAAATGTTATAAAATATTAACTTCTGGTTAAAGTAGCTCATCAGATATTTTTATTTATTTTATTTTTTTAATTATTTCGCCCCAAGTAGAGCGAGGGCGCTACTAGTGTGCAGGGGGTTACAGTGAAAGAAAATATTGGGCACAGGGGGCACAGGGGGTATTGAAAAAATGATAAAAGATGAACGGTACTCAAAAAGATAGAAGATGGTATTTAACGTTGCTTTTATATTTTTGAAGATTATAGCTATCAAGGAAGCAAGTAAATAAACAACAGGGAGTTTCACAGACGGAAAGTGAGAGAAAAGAAACTGTTGGAGAAGAAGTGATGGTTACATATAACTATTTCAATGGTAAATGGGTGGGACCGAGATGCCAATCTAGTAGCACGCTTAAGTTCATGCGGCTGTGGCACTAGGGAGAAAAACTCGTTAGAGCAGTTGCCATGAAAATATTGGTAGAAAGGACAGAGGGAAGCCATGTCATGTCGGTGAGAAAGTGACTGAAGTCGAGATGCCAAGTCAGGATCGATTACATTTCAGATCCTTCTTTGGATTTTGTCGAGAACCACGAGATGAATAACAACAGTATCTAACCAGGTATGGCAATAATATTAATACTAAAAGTAGAGAAAATGGTAAAAGTTAACAGGTCATTGTGAAAAAAATCTTTTGTTGTTGGGAAAATAATGTCGCATTTTGGAAATAAAAGTCCGTTCAAATGTAACTAGCATCAGTCAGTTAAGTGCCATACGTGAAACACGCTTGGGCGATCATGTCTCGAAAGAGACATGACTAACTGGGCAGAAGATTATCCAGCAGTAGGTTGCCATTGCTTTCTGCGGTAGATTGGTTGTCAGCCAAGGCTATAGAACCCAATCTGTCCTGTTATTTTACCCATAACTGGAAGGAAGAGACGGATTAATACCTTTCCAAAGGGTATTTGAGCGTAAGTGAATGCAATGAATTCAACTGGAATTTGAACTCGGCTCCCCGATTTCTCGTTCCGAGCTGATATCCACTGAACCACAATGCACATCCCAGACTAACATCAATTGCAACAACTCAGAATGCATAGTTGTCAGCAAAAGGGACAGCCCATCTTACAAATTGCAAATTGGAGATACCTAAATCAAGCAAGTACAACAATGGAAATATCAGAGAAGAGTATTAACAGGTTGGAGCGAAATCAAAGATCGCATTGTGATTGCAAATGGCGGTTTCCATAAACCAATCCAAATCTTGAGAAAAATAAGAATAAATTAGGAACTAAAAAGAGAGTTTATAAACTGCTATGATATATCGGTTCTTTTATATACTGGCGTTTTGTACTGGTGCATGTGTCCTCAACGATAAAAGTGTTGGTTACATAAAGTGACTTAACCCAAAGAGTTGTGAGTTCAGTATTTGGCTTCAGTAGTGCGGAACAAAAGCTTATAGAGTTAAGGTAAAGGGAGATAACTAAGATATCCGGAATCACAATGGCTAATGGAACGAGAACAATGATCGAAATAAAGGATTCGGCTTGAAATTCCAATCACATGAAGAAGGTCGGTGCGTACAACAACCGAAAGATCATAAATATGGCAATATAGATGGAGATAACAATTCAAACAATGTAAATAATTATAACTCCCTAATTCATAAGTATAGACAAAATAGAAATGTGGCATTGCAGAAAGATATTGTGGATACCATAAGCTGAAAAATGTGAACAGCGATTATGTTTTAGGGAAACATATACATAGAACTGGATGTGTGTTTTGGGGCACTGGATATCGACTCGGAACGACAAATCGAAGTGCCGAGTTCACACTCCAGTTGAATTCTTTGCATTCACTTCTACACAAAATCCATCTTTTCCCACCAGTTATGGGCTAGATAATAGGACTGATTGGGTTCTATAGCCTTGACTGGCAACCAGTCTACCGCAGAAAGCAATGACAACTTACTGTGTAATTATTCCGTAATAATATAATACAGCTCTTCTTCCTCCAGATATGAGTCAAATAATAGGACAGATGGGATTCTATAGCCTTGGCAAAAATCAATGGAAATCTACTGCAGGATAATCTTCTGTTCAGTCAGTCATGTCTCTTTCGAGACATGATCGCCCAAAGCCTGTATCACGTATAGCACTTAACTGACTGACTGACTGAATATAATAATTGGAATCATGATTAAGTTTTCT